>WBNM01029838.1:475749-811347 GCA_013399055.1 Ramphastos sulfuratus
TTTATTTTTTTTTTTTTTTTTTAGCAAAACCTCAAAATATGATTCTCTAGCTCAGGCAGGGAGGCATTACTGGTTCCTATGGGAATATCTTAGAATCATACAATGGTAAGGTTGGAAGGAGACCTCAAGGATCATCTAGTCCCAGCCCCCTGCCATAGGCAGGGACCCCTCCTACTAGAACAGGTCACTCAAGGCCTCGTCCAACCTGGCCTCGAACACCTCCAGGGAGGGAGCAGCCACAACCTCCCTGAGCAACCTGTTCCAGTGTCTCACCACCCTCACTGTAAAGAGTTTCCTCCTAACATCCAGTCTAAATCTCCCCTCTGCCAGTTTAAACTCCTTGCCCCTTGTCCTGTCATTGCAAGACCTTGATATCATGGAAACAAATGTGGTGTTTCCTCAGCAGTCACATGTTGAAGGGAAAATGCCACAAAAATGCTGCCCATTCCAGCTGCTAATTTCATTTTTTTTGGTGCAGGGTTTGGATGTTGCCTATGATAAAATGTGAACAAGCTATTTAAACTATATAAAATTGCACTATATGGAACTGCACCAGTATTCATGGAATCATAGAATGGTAAGGTTGGAAGGGACCTCAAGGATCATCTAGTTCCAACCCCCTGCCATAGGCAGGGACACCTCCCACTAGTACAGGTCACTCAAGGCCTCATCCAACCTGGCCTTGAACATCCAGCGAGGGAGCAACCACAACCTCCCTGGGCAACCTGTGCCAGTCTTTCATCACCCTCACTGGAAAGAACTTCCTCGTAACATCCAGTCTAAATCTCCCCTCTGCCAGTTTAAACCCATTGCCCCTTGTCTTATCATTACAAAACCTTGTCAATAGTCCTCCCCAGCCTTCCTGTAGGCCCCCTTCTGGAAGGCTACTCTAAGGTCTCCTTGAAGCCTTCTCTTCTCCAGGCTGAAGAGCCCCAACTCTTGTAGCCTGTCCTCATAGCAGAGGTGCTCCAGCCCTCTGATCACCTTCGTGGCCCTCCTCTGGGCCCGCTCCAACACTTCCATGTCCTTCCTGTGCTGGGGGCTCCAGAACTGCACACAGTACTCCAGGTACTTCCTTGTAGTTTGGTGTGGAAAAACTATTCGTTTGAGCTAAAGGCTGTCATAGTGCCTTGTCACATGGGATGCTACTGTTCAAAGTTTCTGAATGCTTAGCAGCAGCAGAACTGGGCTTGACATGATGGATTTATTGGTCCTGCCATGCTGTCATTCTGCTGTACTTTCAGTCAGAGTAAAAAGAAAGAGATTCACACGAGGCTGTAGAAAATCTTTGCTTGAAGATAGAAACAGGTGGGTTTTTTTCCTGGTTCTCTTATTCTGAAAGCAAAAGCCAGCTTTGTTAGATGAGTATTATACATCAGCATTTCTTTGTGTTTTTTTTTAATAATGTTTCTTCTATTGATATTTTTGAATCTTCTTGTGCTTGAAGAGTTAGTCTGAAATGGCAGTAAGAGGCTCAGCTATTCATACTAATTTAGTGTATTAATGTAGGAGGCATTCCGTGGCATAGTCAGCATCATGTACACCATGATACTTTCCCTCAGGAGTGGGGTTTTGGCAAATGTTTGGTGGATGTTGCCCTACAGAAGGCACACATTCTCATTATCATCTAAAAGCTACGTTTCAGAAACACTGGTTAGCCTAATGCAGTGCTTTATCATGAGGCACATCTGATGCCGAATTTTGTCATTGCCAGTCTCTGCTACTTTCACAGAATCATTCCAGTTGGAAAAGACCCCCAGGATCATCAAGTCCAACCATTATCCCTACTCTACGGAGTTCACCCTTAAACCATATCCTTGAGCACCACATCCAAATAACTTCTATACACATCCAGGATTGGTGACTCAACCATCTCCCTGGGCAGCCCATTCCAATGCCTGACCACTCTTGCTGTGAAAAAATATTTCCTAATGTCCAGTCTAAACCTACCCTACAGTACTTTGTACTGTCCCACTGAGTTTTCTCAATATATTATTCCAAAAAGTATTCAAGAAGGAGGAGCAACACTTGGCCTTTGGGACATTAATTTATTTCTTGACACCTCCATGCACTGAGTCACTGTCTCTGAAGACAAACCCAGCATCCAGTAGGGGGCTCGTGAGCATTTATGTGCTGATGGAAAAACCATTGTGCAACTTGGCCTGAGGTCAGTTCAGTTCCTTGCCTTGGAAATCTTAGAAATCAGAATCAGGCTCCTGCTTCTCTCCAGCACTGCTGTTCTGCTCTTCCACTCCTCCATCCAAGTGCTGGCAGGGTCAGAGTTAAGCCTGGGATGTCTGTGACTTCAGCTTTGTGTGAACAGGGCTTGCAGTTGAGCAGTGACATCAGACTTCAGGCTCTGCTATCACTGCCATGTCTCCATGGAATCAATCTTCATCCTGGACATCCACTACAACATCTCACTGATGTCTTCATTGCCCTGTCGAGAGGCAGCTTTCCCCACTGTGCCTCTGCAGCTCCTGTCACCAAAGCAGACACAGCTGATGTCTCACTCACACTGAGTGCAAATGTGAGGTAGTTCTTTAGCCTAAGATTTTCTCTGTCCTTAAATTCCCCTTCCTGCTGTGCCTGCAGAGAATTGCACTGGGATAACTGAGTTACCTGGGTTAGCTGTTGTGGTGCTATAGTTTATAAGCAGTGGTTCTGATTTTTTTAGAATTCCAGCTGGAATTTAGAATTTTCTTTGACTCACTCATTGAGAATTTGCTTTCATACAGAGCTGCAACTTTGTTGTAATACTTAATTATGGTTTAACTCATATTCTCAAGTGGCTGGATAAACGTCAGTTATTCAGCATACCTTTTGCTAGGGCAGTGTCTGTATCTTTGAATTAGAGATAAAGAATTGAAATCAGAGACTCTTCTTTCATCTAAGCTCCCTCTATTAATGACAATATATTAATGTTGAAAAGATGCACAGAACGGAAGATTTCCTAGTTCTAGTGCATGTTTCTCGTGCACTAGCACAAGATATTTTCTTTTGGATGCTTTCCTGTTGAGAACATGATTTTTCTTCTGGAGTTACAGTGGCAGAGGTTCCTGGAGGAAATCTGTTCTCTGTACAGGTGAATTTTTTCCTTTAACAGCATTCAGAGGCTCATGCTGAAAAAAAGACCTGAAAATGCATTCCCCTAAATTCTCACATCTTCCTAGATGATCTCCAGTCGTTTGAGAGCTACTGTATTGAGTAAAAAAGGGCAAATTCTAGTCAATCTGATTGTTACTATAAAGTTGAGATCACTAAAAGAATATTTGCCATCTCTGACAAATACCTGATTGATTTCCAGAGTTCCCTCTTCTCTCTCATGCCGGTATTCAAGGAAACTTTTTGGATGGTTTCTTGGCAGGATGTCTTTACCTGCAGCGCTGTTAAAGTAAGCAAAAGGTTTTATTGCTTGTTTTGCCTTTCTGAAGAAAAGTAAACTTTGATTCTCCACAGATTCAAATCCAGTTCCAAAAGAGTTTCAGCTGCACAAGGCTTGCGTGAACTGGGTTTTCATTTTCCTGGCCTGTGCACATGTATAATATTGTCCTTCATCCCCATTAATTTTATTTTTAATTCCTGTCCCTCTTTCTTGTCTCTTTGTACCTTTTTCTATTTCCAGTGCAAGGCAGATCTCTGCCGAACTGTCTTTTCCCACTGTAGTTCCATCAAGGATCTCTGCTTCTTTCCATTAGTCAAGGTGGAATGGGCTTTATGTCCACATTAGGATCTCTTTTTCCCAGACCATGGTGAGTGTCTGGCATTCTTGCTGACTGCTAGCCTTCTCACCAGGACACCAGGGAAGCAATGCATTTGCTCATGACCCCATGACTTCATACCCAATCTCATTGTCCAGTACCCAGGGCTGAGGGGTTTATCCCAGGAAGGGTGGGAGAGGTGTCCTGTCGCCTGCTCAGGGCTGCTCGGAAAGATCCAAGGTACTAATCTAATACACAACCTGATGACTCTGACTATCTACAGAAGTCTTCTGCAATGTCAGCATCCTGCTGTTGCAGTGATTAAGTATATTTAGCAAGATCAGATACTGCCTCAAAATACTCCTGCAGCAGATTGTTCCCAGCTTGGACAGCAGTGCTGATGCTTGGCAGGGATTTGCTGGATGCTGTTCATGAATGGGAATGGATTTAGGGGCTAGGTTGCTGTTGGGTACCTTCGCCAGTGATTTAGAAGGGAGCACAGTGGTGATGGTACTGATTTTTATAATTCATGCCAAAATGGGAGGCCTTGCCCATCTTGGCAAGAACAAAGAAACACCCGAGGGGTCCTAGAGGGTATTGGTAGAGAGAATTGTAAAATAGGAACAGGGTTGTAGATATTATTTTTCCTATGTCCAGAGGAAAATCAGAAATACAAAAGACTGAAAAGGATATTTGGAAAAGGGCAAGGTCTGAAATAGACTTGGAGGTGATAAGAACAAACCAGGAATGAGTTCCAGTGCAACACAGTTGCAAAGGAGAGATTTGCCATATGGCAAATAATCCTTGAGGAATTATTGTGGGTCAGGGTGGACAGGCTGTCTGACTAGCATGGATGGCTCTGTTGGGGCTGTGTCCTCCAGGAAGTGTTCCACAGCAGCAGGTTCAGGTTCTAGGAGAGGGGTGCTGGATTTAAAAAAAAAAAAAAAAAGCAATTTTTAAATCAGTTGGAATAGTTTATAATTTTCTGCCAAACAGGATGACTCATTCTGGCAGTCTGCCCTCTTCACTCTCCCCTCTCAGACAAACAAACAAAACCAATAAGTTGCAAACCCCAAAATAATCTGAAAAGATAACAATTCAGAATTTTCCTTTTGGTATATGCAAAACAAAGTGCTTTATTTTTTTTTAAATTTTTTTAAAATTTTTTTTAAATTTAAGACATCATTTCAGAACTGTATTCAGTGACCATAACTTGAAAACAATGAGGTAAAAATAACTCGGAAAATAAAATGTTTCATTTTGAGTTAAAGAAACATTTTGTTCAGTGCACAAAGCATTCAGGTTTGGGCCAGCACAAAATGATGATTTTCCCCCACCCCCCCAATCTCTTGGTTGAGGGGGTGAACCAGAAAGTCAATTATTCACAGAGCTATAGCAAGATTGAGGTAAGGATGGAAAACAGAGCTGAAATGAGAAACTGAGGGAGGAAATTTAGGGTTGAACATCCAAGTCTATCTTCCTTCCTTTGAGTGAAACATAGTAGTTGATGGTACAAGCACCCAGATCCTTTCTGTCAGGCTAAGTGGATAGGTTGCCCGCCAGGAGACAAAACCAGCAATGTCCTTGTGTTATCTGTGGGAGCAGAGCTAGGTTCTGTGATGGGTTGGTGTGACTCAAGAGATGTGCTGCACCTGTCAGGGTGTTAAGGTCATGCTGCAGTCCTTCTGGGGTCATGTCCTCACACTGCACTGCTGCTGCTGTAAATGCAGCATCGTTTGGGAGGGGAAAAAATATAGAAAGGAAAAAAAAATAAGTCTTCTGCCAAGAAGCTGCCGTAAGCTCTGCAGAGTGTGACTTCGGGCAGGGAGGAGCAGAGTGCTGTCTGTGCGCTGCTCAGCTAGGGAAGAGCTGCTGCTTGGCTGTGGGGTCTGGGTGCGCATCTCCTCGTCCGGGCAGGCAGCAGCTAGTGGGTGAGCAGAGGTGCTTGGTTGCTGCTGGGGGGGGCTCGGCAGAGGCTTCTTTCACAGATTGGAAGTGCTGCACACAGCTTTCCTCATGCATGCAGCGTTAGTGCAAACACCCTGACGGAGCTGCTGCTGCTTTTTTTTTTTTTTTTTTTTTTTTTGGTCTTTCCAGAAGTGCTGAGACCTCAGCAGCTAGGCATCCTAAGCCATAATCCTTATAACACAGGCAAGAGAGAATTTTGTTTCCCACTTTTCCGGTGGCAGTCAAGGCAGTGGGATGGCAGGATTTGCCCAGCACCATGGTAAGAGCTAAGAGGCAGAGCTGCACTCGTGGCTGTATAAGTTTGATTCCTACTCCTTTGCAGAGTGAAGAGTGACTGCGGTGTAGCATAAAGATGCATAAGCTAGTGTTAAACGAGCCAGCTGGGATATGCCGTAGCTGGCTGTGGCAGCTCAGTGCCTGCTGTGTTAATTTATCCTTAGAGCAGCGGATAGGAGAGATGCAGGGGACATGACTGTGGGCAGGGGCATGCGGTGCTAGAGATGGAGAGGAGCAAAGTAGCAAGCTCCTGCACAAACCGCGGGGTGCAGGGAGCAACTGAGGGACCAGTCCTGGCTGTGGTACCCTACACACCTCCCTGCACCACCCTCGGTATCCCTCCGCTTTTAATAATGCTGGCCAGTATCCATCAGCAGAGGTAATAACTGGAGAGCAGGAAGCTTTGTACGTGGTCTGAGCATGCAAGCTGTGAACAAAAGAGTTTACAGGGGGTAACGTTTTTATTATTACAGTCTGTGGCAAATGATTCTGCGTTCCAAGCACTTCTTTGGTATTAAGTAATTAATAATTAACTAGCAGAGGCCGTTTGAAGACTCTGGTGCAGTGATGTCTGATAATATTTATTTATTTTCTTGACTCTTTTTTTTTTTTTTTTTTTTTGGTGCCATTCTGATTTACGCCAGGGTAGACACCACCACACTGGGCAGTGAAAGTTTCAAATGACCAAAGCCGTTTGCTTTTATAAATGAGGTCTTAAATGTTCTCAGTGGAGCTGGCAGTGCCCCTGCTTTGTGCTTAGTGTTGCCAGGGAGCAGGATACCGCCGCGTTTTCAGCGGCTTCCCCCCGCCCAGCGCAAACAGCACGATGCCAGGGGAGCATCGCGCGTGGATGCCTCTGCCCGCTGCGTTCTGCGCCGTGGGACTGTGTGTGCGTGCGTGGGGAGGGGGCCGCGGGGATGAGGGGCCCGCGCCGCATCGATGAAACGCCGGCAGCTATTTCAGGAAGCCGCGAAGTCTCCTCCTTCTTATGTAAATAAAGATGACAGCTCGCAGGGCCGGTGCCGCGGCGGGAGGCGCGGGAGTGGGTGGAGGCTGCCGGCGTGGGGCAGCCGGCTCCCGCCTGGGCCGGGGGTTGCGGAGCGCGGCCAGCCGGGCCCCCGCCGCGTCGCGCCGCTATGGGGGGGCAGGTGACGCGGAGCCTGCTGTACGGTAAGGACCGACCCGCCGCAGCCCTCCGCTGCGGGGCGGGGGGAGAGCGGAAGGCGGCTGGGAAAGGTGAGGCGGACGCTGCCCGGCTTGTCCTCCAGCAGCAGCATCCCGCTCCCAGAGAGGGGCTGGCCGAATAGGGAGCCCGGGCTGGGGGATGAGGGACAAACATCCGCCTGTGCGATGTTGACAGGCGTGCTGAGAGGTGTCAGGGGCGACAAGAAAGTAACGGTGTGTGTGCGCGGTCTGACAGCTTCCCCCGGGGAAAAATCGGCTGGGCGATGGTAGAGGTTACTGCAAGGCACCTCCGCGATCTCTCGTTAATAGTCACCTCATTTTGTCTTTCCACCAGCAGTTCCTTCTTAACATGAAATCTAGTTTATTTCGTTTTAAACCGGTACGGTTTGAACTGCCTGGTGTCAGAGGAGGCGGACAGGCGTTGGTGCAGCGCACTGGCTGGGTCATCTACGGCGGGGCGGACAGGAGAGCTGCCAGGGCACTGGGGCATCCCACACAGGCTAACGTTAAACCAGGACGCGACCCTGTAGACAGTGTGTGGTACCAGCCATGTCCTGTCAGCCCAAATCTCATCCCACAAATACTTCTGTGGGAATATTGCACTCCTTTAATATTAAACTTGCTGATTGCTCTGAAGTATTTTGTTTAACGTCGCGTGTAGTATATGTGCAGTATGTCCAGTGTGGTATGAGTGTATTTTCAGAAGCGTTTCCTTGTTACAATAGTAAATACAGGTATAAGAGACACAGCTTGGAGTATCTCATATTCTTTCCTTGAACAGAGATGCATGAGGTGTATGCTCTCAGGCTGTGAATATTCATCTTACAGTCTTGATTCTTATCTTTTTTTTTTTTTTTTTTTCTTGGCGACTAGGGTCACCAAGTCCAAATGCTATCATTTTTAAGAAACCTATGGTCATAGTTAGGAAGTAGATGCCTTTCTCCCTAAAGATATTTAGCAAACACATCTCAATAGAGATTTTTGCTTGTTCGTCATTTGTGTTCTGCTTTTTCTACGGGCTGACCTTATTTCATCTCTGCTCTCATGATATATGTGCAATTTGCAGCGTAACAGTACTGTCGTGACAAGATACAAAAAAGAGCTCTGGCAGTTGCCTTGTGATTGTGCATGCCTTTTCCCCTTCGAAGCATTATTTGAATGAACTTGGGGGGGCAGGGGGGAATTGCTGAGAAAGAATAATAGCTGTATATGCTTCCTCTGTGTGCCAGGGACTTGGCATTCGTGCTGGGGCTGTCTCCTGCCTGCAGCCGGCAGTGCACTGCATAGCAATCCTGCAACTTTTGCCTTTCAGCAGTTCTACTCGAGCCTGTGTACTTCTTTTTAATCTTTATTTTGTTGGAGGAGGGAGACTAATGAGAAGATGAGGGTAATTAGCTCAGATTTCCCTCTTCATGCAGAGGGGCTGCAGGCTGTGTTACATTCAGAGGTGATGCACTGCTCTGATTAGCACAGCGATGTCTTTAAGAAAGTAATTAAAAATGTGCATTATATTTAAAAAATAAATGTCATGTAACAAACACATTGAACAAAAATAGACTGCATCTGTGCTTGTGGTTTGTTTGTGGCTACTGTTCCTCCAGTTCCATCTTTGTGCTGAGTATTTCTGTTTCCTACATGCCTCAGAATATCTGGGGAAAGAGAACTGAAACCTATCCATTGCGATGAAGGATAATCGAAACTAAATGTAACAACACTGGAAAGAGCTATACTGACAGCCCCAGGGGCTGGCATCTTTTGGCTTTACAAAGTACAGGTAATGCATAACTTCATGTCCTCCAGACATTTCTGGCGATGTCTTCATGTTGCAAGGATGGGCTGGGACTTTCACAAGCACGTAAGTAATCTAACCTCACTGATGATTAGCTGAGATGGAGAAATAGTGCACAGGCTGGCTGCTTGTGGCTCTGCTGAGCCAGTCTTGGGGCAGCAGCCAGTTTCCCTAAGATACACTCCCAAAATGGTGTGCTGGGTCCCTGCCTCCTCCAAGTCCCACCCAGGACTTGTTGGGACTGGGGAAAAAAAAAAACAAAACACCAAACCACAAACCTGAAATAAAAGCTCCTGAAGTGGATCACAAGGGAGACACCCTTTCAAAAAACATAAAATCAGGGTGGTGATATTTAAAAGATGTGATTGCCCCAATTTAAGGGTAGGGTTTATAGTAGTCAAGTGCAACTATACATAGACTGTCATGATAGAACACCTGGCATTATTTAACCTTCAAACCCACAAATCTGCTTTCAAACAGGAAAGTAAAGCTGTTCAGCATTCCTTCCAGACAGAGCTGTCTCATCATCCTTTACCACAAGGAAAGTCATAGGTGGGTGACATGTCATGCCCAGGGATGTTCAGTGGTGGTGACACTGGATTTCCCTGTGCAGGCCTGCAGGCAGTGCTGGGACAATCCAGTTCAGCCATACAGTGAGGTACATGCATGTTCACATGGGCAAACACCTTCTTGAATGAGAATACTGCTTTTCCATTGATACAGTGGGAATGTAGGAGAGACCTCCTAGTTTGTCCTTATGATGGAGTTTGTAGGTGCTGAATGGGTTCTAAGTCACCTGTAGGAAAGTTTCCCACCTGTTGAGACTGGGAGGAAAAAGAAATTTTGACCTAGGGTCACCGAAGCATCAGTTGCCTGAGTTTCCCAGGAGAGGCTCACCTCCAACTTTATTCCTTACTAGCAAAGAAATCCGACTGGGTTTGTCCCATGAAAGGCAGCACCTTTTGTTTTCTGAGACATCTGATGCATTGACATGTTGGAACATGCTGGGACATGCAGGTCACTCCTCTTCTCTGTAAAATTGTACAGTGTTGAAGTGCATTCATGCAATATCCCACTATGTCCCTGTGCCTGGCATCCTCTTCCCCATTCCCTTTCCCTTTGCCATTGTAATCCACAGAAGTCCTTGGAGTGCTTTTTAGAGCCCTCTGTGCAAAGAGAAGAGAAGGTGAAATAGGAAGGACCAAAGTACCACAATGTTGGTGGACAGGATGTTGACTTGCTATTTAAACAGTAATGTCTGTACAAGAGCTGCTTAACAATGTTTTAAACAGGAACTGTAAATATGGTTGCTTGTGGTTCATCTGAGGCTGTTTTTTTCTAAGACTAACTGTATCCTATGCTGCTCCTATAACATAAGCAGTTTACTAAATATATTAAACTATGTGCTAGCATCAGTATATCCAGAAAAAGAGGATTAAGTTTTGCTATTATCTGATATTGGCAATTTTCTCCTATGCTTGAAATACATCTGTAACAGATATGTATGTCATAAACCTATGTTCTTGGTATGTGTTTGATTCAACTATCACCTGTTGCAGTAGTTTTTAATTCCTCCTTACAGCTACGAGTGAGGTGCTATTTGGAGAAGGTCCTATTCTTCATTTTAGGAGAGCAGATCCCGGAGTTTCTGTCTGAGGGGGAAAAAGAAAGTGAGCATTTTTTATCTCTCTCCCTTAGAATCAAACTGACACAAAATGATGGTTTAGCCAAGGAAACTGCTGCACTGTGGTGGGAGAGGAGCTTGGTATATGCAGATGTGCAGAGGTTGGTGATTAACATCTACACATCCCTTCAGAGGGCTTTTTGACTAAATAGTGTACACAGTGGATCAATTCATGTGCAGGGGATACGTGAGTGTTTACCTGCACATTTGCTTAATAACCTTCCCTGCTACAAGTCACAATTATCAATAAGCTCCTCACTGCAAGACTTACTTTGTTTTATTTTTCTTTTAATTACATGTCACAGGCATTCATCAGTGTTCCATAGTGGAATAATTTTACAAGGAGCCAGGAAGAAGGTATCTTGTGCCATATTTTCCAAAATGTAATTGTATGGCACTGATGTAATTACACAGAAATCCCAGGTGAGAGCCCACTGGCTTTTTAGCCTGGGAAGCAGTACTGATTGATAGACAGGATTTTCAGTTTGGACTGCTGAATTATAAGCTGCTTTCAAATGATGCTCAGTAAATTGTGGATACAATATAAATAATTACTCGTGTGTCTTTGGTGTATGTATAGACCCACGTAAGTACTGTGTGCATGGGCATCCTTCCCCTTGCCACCTGTATACAGACTTGGTGAGCAGCACAACCGCAGCTGTGTAGTTATGCTGATAAAAGGGAGAAGGAAGCAGGAGTTATAGTGTAGCAGGACTCCATCCACATGGCATGGCAACAGACTTTTGGGTGGATTAATTTCCCATTTCATCTCGATTTTAGTTACCCTAGACTTTCCTGTAACTGGCTTCCTGTGCAGAAGAGGTGTGGAGCACTGGCATTGTCCTTCCTCTGTGTTTTATTTTCCCAGAGCACAATTAGTGGGTCATACACATGCTGGCAGGAGGTACAGGATATTTGGGTGCTGTGTGGAACCCTTCAGCTCTAGCAAGAGCTGCTGCTGCAGAGATTTGAGAAACAGCAGAGGCTGAAGGCCATTTCCCCAGGCTAAGACAGCTACTGTGTGCAATTCTGTTTACTTTTACATTGTAAAATAGATCTCTGTTTTTAGCTTTCTCTTAAATCCTTATAGTGTAGTGAACGGTGTATGTATAAGCAAGTGCTGAAATCAGCCCCATGCTTTGTCCCTCACTCTGTATATACATTACCTGTGTTTAGCACAGTTATTGTAGTACATTTCACCCTTGCAGTTAGTATCACTAAAGAACATTTTACTCCACGCCACACTGCTGTGCACACCTTTGAATTTATTAATTTTCATCTTCCTATGCCAAATTAAAACTGCAAATACCCCAGTAGGAATATCAAACAATAGCAAAAAAAGTGAAGAGATGACAATACCAATCATTAATGATATTTCTTTGCATGCTACTATAACTTTGTATTGTTACAGTCTTTTACATTGCTGTCTAGGTTTTGGGGTGGTGTCTCATTTGATGGACTTTCTGGTTGTGGAATCGACCTCATTAAGGGGTTTAACATTGCCCATGTTCTACAAACACTGGCTTGTTGAGAACTAATATGGAACTGGGAGAAAAAGTCTCTTTCTAAACTCACTCTGGTTTTGGCACAGTTGGTATATAGCCCTGACAGACAATGAATGTGTGTGTATGTGTATAAGAAACTAATCCTGATCAGGGATGGATTAACTGGCACAGAAGACCCTGGGCAGGGTGCCAAACCAGTCCTGGCATTTGCTAAAAGTGGGGCTCCCAGAGATTATTTAGGTTTGTACGTCTGACCTGTGGGTCAGCTGCTGATGTCTGAAAGTGTATTGACTGCTGCTAATGCTTATGAGAATGAAGTGTGTAGTACCTCTGTGTAGTAAACATGTTTATCCTTCAAAATTATTCTATTTATTGTGTAAGACAAAGGAGTTTTTCATTAGTTGTGGCAGTATTTGACTGTAGGAGTCTTGCTACAAGTGGTTTGGTTAAAGAGTACCCCCATTCTCATTTTGTCCTTTGCTTTCTTGGCATTTTCCTGCTAACTTTTTGTTGACTTGTTGCTTTATGCTGGTGGAGTCTAGGGACTGAATGTTGTTTGTCACATTTTGTCTTATTTGTGTCCTCTTTTACTGATCCTCTCATTCTTTGACATGGGATCATTCTTACCTCTGATCTTCGTTTACCTTTTCCTTACTGAACTTCTGTTCTCTTAAAAATTCTGGGTGATATGTTTAGCTATCATTCAATCAATTTAGATGTAGCAGGTGTCTCTTCAGGAAGGTTTGTAAGACATGTTCAAGGGAATGATTTGCATGCTTGATCCAAACTACTCCTGCAGCTGGATGATTCATATTGTCAATAATATAAAATAAATTCTATTTACAAATTACTATTATTATTGTTATTGTTGTTTCACCGGGATCAATCTGAGAAAAGAATTAATCCTAAAGTAAGAGGAATTTCCTGGAAAGTGAAAGCAAAGTAAAGAATTGATCCTAATCGATTGCCCTCGGGAATCGGCAGGGATTACTGATAGCACAGCAGGATATCGAGCTGGAAGTCAGGAGAGATCTTGCCTCCTAGAGGCTAAATAAGTGCGGCTGCCAGCCGCAAGCCTCATGGTGCAGGAGCCCACGGGCAGAGCATATGCTGCAGCCCTGCCTATCGCTGTGCTTTTGCTCTAGGGTTGATCCCTGTTCATGGTGTTGTCCTTTCATTTTTCTCCTGTCATTCCCTCTCTGCATCACAAAATCACAGAATATCTTCGGCTGGAAGAGACCTTCAAGATCATCTGATTTATTTATCTGAGTGAAACCGGTACAAAATGAGTCAGAGCCACCTTTTCTGTAGATCTTGTCGAGTTAGTCTCATTGATATTTCCATTCCTTGGCACCGTCCTCCGTTGTTTCTTAAAGGGACCCTAATTCGCTGGCATAAAAAAATAAGATTCAGGATGGCGGCAGATGATGTGGCTCAGGGGTCGAGTCTGAGATTTACTGTGTGTTCAATGACACAGCAAAGAGTGTGGGCTCAGAGAGAGCCATGGTAACTGATCTGATACATGAGCATGATTTTCTAGTTACAAACATTGGTAGGAATTCTGTTTTAAAGGAGAAGGGAAACCAGTATAAAGCGGATATAATAAAAGCCATGTAGGTTAATGAACACGATTACAGAATGTAAACAGAGTGCTCCTGGTTGTGTCCTCACTAGCAGCCATCGTCAACAGAAATAAGGAGTTCCTGGCCTCTCCCTCAAGTTAAAATCACTTTTTTATGAGAAGCCTTTGTGATCAACTGAGGCCCCTTGCTATGAAAATCAGTTCCTTGTTGTGGTTCGGCTTACATCCCTTTCTGCTTATACTAGTAAATGCAGAGGGGAAGTGCGGTGGGGTGTGTGTGTCAAGCAACACTATATACTCATGGCCTGAATTTGCTCCATCAAGTTGTACCTAATGCAGCAGCTCTGCACAGGGGCTGTGTCCATGCAAGGTCACTTGCCCAGACAAACTGGTTTAGCCTCCAGGACTCAAGAAGCTGCTTCCAGCAGGTTTTGTTGATGAAGTCTGGGGAACAGAAAAGGACCCATCACTTGTCACAAAAAGGATGGATAGCAGATCCTGTTCCTATCTTTACCTTTGCAGATAAATCCTTATGGATTTAAGCTCGCAGAGCCCTTAGATAAAGTGCTCACAAATGACTTGTAGGTGGCTCAGCCTGTCTCTGAAAAATTCTGCTTTAGTCTTGCTGCAAATCAAGTCTTTGTGTTGGTGCTGTGATTTCATGAAACTTTCTCTGGCAGACACTGCTGTATTTTCTCTATGATAGACCTCGCTGTGCAGCCATGTGGCACCACGTGGATACAACCAACATTTGAAATTTATGGCCAGTAGGCTCGCAAGTGAAAGCAGAAGCTGCTGTGAGATACCAGAGCAGGACTGAAAGTGCATTTTTCAAGGAACTGTGAGGCTCATGGTCTGGCTTAAGCAGAGCTCAGGCACTGAGGCTCCAATGTCAAAACCAGTGCCTGTTGAACTGGGACGCAGTTTGAAGGGTGCGTAAGTCGGTGTTTGAGTGGTACCTTGGTGGTTCTGGAGGTTGGTGGAGTTTTTTTGTTTGTTCGAGTTTTGTTTGGTTTTTTTTTTTGACTTGGAGTCCTGCAAGAGCCTATTCTTCTTCTGTTCCCTGCAGTGCTTCCTAGCAACTAAGACCTTTGCTTGCTTTACAGAGTTCAAGTGATCTTCAGGTTACTGCAAGTCCTGGACCTGTGTTAGCCAGAGAGAAGCTGGATAGCCTCAAGGAGGCTGGGTGGGTTTGAGGCTGGAAGAGAAGGTTTCTACCTGCAAAACAAGTATGGGGAAGGTGCTGTGCAGAGCCCTGGTGTGGTGCTACCCCTGCTTGCAGTGCAAGGGGGAAACTGAGCAGTAAACCACACTGTGGCACACAAAGAAGCCATTTTCATTTCACTCTCTGTTGGAAGCACCATATGGAAAAGAAAACGTGATCATTATGAAAAGAAATGTTTATGTTTCTCCATGCAGAGACCTCCAAAATAATTAACATCACTTGACAAACTGCTGTTTAAAATGCAAGTGGTTTAAGTGCTGCAGCTCAACAGGCATTTGTCTCAGCTCTGGCGTAAATGCGATACGTGCCGTGGGTTGGTCACTGCTTTAAAGAATATTTCCAGTAAACATCTTTTGCTTAAGGGAAAGATCTTCATGATTTTAGTTTCTCTTAGAAAAGCTAAATATTAGATAACTGGACAAACGGCAACTGGGTGGCAAGGATGTTTGGGATATGGTTTTGGAATTAAATGTATCTTGGATTTTTGTTTCTGTTGCACAGATCAGGATTTTGGTCAGAAGACAGATAGACAAAAATATTTTGTTTGATTTAGCTTTCGGGAGGAGGAGAGAGAAGGGAAAGGGCTTTTGGGTGATGAGTTTTGGAAGTTACAACTCCATTTCTGATCTGTCTATCTCTAATGTTCACTGACTCAACTAAAAGTACTTAAAACCTTTCAAAGAGACTGAGATTAAAAAAAAAGTTAAAAGAGAAACATCTCTCTGAAACAGAAATAGATGGGTGCCTCTAAAGCACTGAAGCATCTCAGCTCAAAATTACTTCTGTCTTTGCACACCAAATAAAATCAGATTATCAAATATAAAATAGAGCCTAAGAATCTAATTCCTTTTACAAAGACATTATTGATGCTGTGAATGTCATGCAACTTGGCAAAGGAGGATTGCTCAATTTATTTCTGGTTATCCTAAACTACTTCAATGCAGCCCTCTGATTTTTTAATCTCCAAATGGAGGGAGAACATCACTTGTGCTGCCTTCCAGTTTTCTAATTCTCAGTGAAACTATGTATTTAGAAGGAAGAGAGCTGGAGCTGCAGCATGGTAGGAGTTGCCATCCTTCTTCTCTTAACTCCTTTGTCCATCAGTGAAGAGACATTGATCAAGCAGCATATCTGTGACAATGTTCCTGGCAAACCTGTCTCCTTTGTGTCCAGTCCAAGGCTCTATTGCTTGGACAAGCAATAGATTCAGTATAGAATAGAATCAGTGTGATTCAGTATCTAGATATTATGTCTCTGTATCTCTGGCTACTAATTGTTAAGTGATCTCACTCACCTTGGCCTATGCCATTCTGTGCGTGGTTGCTGTCAGTCAGGCTTAGGTAGGAAAGTGGGCAAAGCTGTCTTTGGAATGCAGTAGAAGATCTTGCATAATGTTAGAAATTAATTCCTGAAATGGAGATGCAGTTGTTACATCTCCCTGTATCCTTCCTAGGCATTTATCATGCAAAGAATAAAACATTCAGGCTATCTGATCCCACGGTGGGAAGGATAAAATGCAGAGAAATATCTTTCGAGTGCTTTACAAATAGATCTGAAAGAGCACTAAAGTCATTCAGAGTGCTTGCAGGAGACGACTGTGGTTCTTACAGTGCTCTTCACCAGAGATCTGCTAACCTCAGCCATTTTGTTGGAAGATGTTCCTATCCTGTTATCTGTCAGTGACTGCCTGAGCTCTCTTTACCCACTTGTGAGTTATCCCACAGAGACCTTTCTGTTCTGAATCTTCACACAGCAAAGCCTCTCACCGGCAGCTCCAGGTCATGCCTCATCCCAGGCTTGATTGCAGCTGCTGATTGATCAGTGTGCAGTTAATTGCTTAAAGAAGATTCAGAAGTTCTTTAGCATATGGTGACTGGAATATTTTGAGATTCATTGGTTATATATACACCACAATTCACACTTTCCCATCATCTCTTAATCTTGTGCTTTGGGAAATCTGTACTTGAATGCTGGTGGACAGACTTTATCCATTGTGACTTTATTGTGTGGCAGAAGCAGTAGTTTCATGACACACATGTGCCTTGTTCTGCTGGCTCAATTGATGTAGGGTGATATGTAGTATTGTGTGGGAAACTGTAATAAAATGTAAACATGGGCAAGTTACCTAAAATAACTTCAGTACTCCAGAGAGGTGATTTTGCGATGTACCCTGTGAGAAAAAAATAAAGATTGATAGGAGTTTTGGCTTTGTGCACCTTCAGCTTGATGACAAATACATTGTGCTTTTCCATTATGTACTGTGTTTGCAGCAGTAGATTCAGATTATGCATTGTGATCTGCTTTTGGGCTCAGAAAACTAATCAGGGAAATGCTTCATGGCCCAGAGGTCTGGATTTGCAGACTTTGGTTCAACAGCTGCATCTCTCTGTGCCAGCAGAAAGGAGCATCTGTCAGGGATGCAGTGTGGTCCTTATTAAATTATGCTTCAGAGCTGTATCTTAGAGAAACAGGTGCAATTGTATACTAAAAAATATTAAATTCCAGTGGCCTTTGTCATCTGAGGAAATGCTCCTTAGCTGGACAAAGACTAAAGTATTTCCCAACAGTTTTTTCAAGATAGAAAAAGTGAGGAAAATGAGTGAATGAATGAATTGCCTTCCACATTTAATTGCTCCTTGCACTTCAAAAATAGTGCAGATTTCTTTTCACCAGGAGAATAAAGCCCTACGAGCCCTTTAGGCTTGTTTCCTTTTTGTACGTGACCTTCAAGCCAGTCACATTTTGAATGTGGCTACATCAGGAGCAGGGCTCTGAGTCTCACAGCATCAAATTTCTTCCTCTTTCCACTCTTATCAGTACTCTATATGCAAAACTGCCCTTTTGCATGGATTTTAAGCCATCATCTGTTTTCTGTTCCAAGCTGGCTTGCCTTTCTAGCACATCTCTCTTACTTCAGCTCTTTAGAAACACAGTCACTTTTTTTCATCTTGGTGATGTTCCTCCCAAGTCACCTGCTATACATAACCCACATTCTGTAAACAGTAACCAGTCATCTGAGTCAGGAAAGGCCATGTGAGTAAGTCTGCAGCAGAATAAAATTACTGAAAACTGATTCATTTGGGAAATTTTCTTCTGCATAGCTTGCACACATTGATGTTAACACAATTTCCAAGCAAGTGGTGATGAAGCTTCCTCTGCACCCTCTTACAGGAAACATGGGGGCACGACTTGAGGGATTGACTCTGTTACCCAGTCAGAGACGATTGGAGCTCTTTCTGGTGTGGTGTCATCTCCTGCTCTCCTTTGGTGCAAGAAATTACATTGGCTGTGGGTATTGAAAAACACATGGCATTCACTCAAATCAGCTGGAACTCGGATCAAACTTGCTATTACTTAAAAAGTTATTTTCCTCTTACATCTGTTTATTTGCTGTTTCTTCTCTTATATGCAGACTGAAGACAGTTTTGGACAAGACCCATTTCTTTGTCTTTATCTTCAGCATGAAGGAGTGGCTAGCAGGCAGGATCATTTAAAAAGAAATAAAACATCTCTATGTGCTCTTGTGCCCAGCGAGTTAAGGATTCAACACCCTTGGTCTTTTACAGGGTGACCTGTTGCAGCAGATGCTAAGGAGAATGAAGTTTCTGCATGGACTACTCCAGCAGCTGTTTATAGCACAATATTCTGTAATAACTTCATGGCTCTATCATGGGAACTGCTAGAAAGGATGATGGAGTAGTAGTCATGCTTATTTTTATGCCCTAACTGTCTGTTGAAGTTTTCTTGTTTTAACTCAGTGGTCCCGGTTCAGGTGCTGGTCTGCTAAAGAAGCATTATTAATTACTGGTATGTGTTTAAACTGGTGCAAGCAATGTGCTTCAGAGCCAGATGAGAGTGGGAAGGTCAGTAGTTTAGACTCCACTTGTGACTGTGTTACAGAAAGTGCAGATTAATGAAGGAATGTGTGCGTAGATGGCCAAATTCTTGCGTAAAGGGAGAAATGTTGCCCTTCCTCCTGGTTTTGCCTCAGCAGTACTTAAGTTATTTGTCTGGAACAAAATAATATTTTAATAATGTAGTGGTTAACATTTCTAGAGCTACTTGAGACCTCTCTGGTCTGGGCAAAAGTTCTAAGTTCTATTTATGCAGTGAGAATTTAGTGGAGAGCAGGGCTGATGTCCTGCACTGGGTTGGCAGTTCTACTTCTGTGTCCAGCTCTGCCATGTGGGCTGGAAATTTAACAGCTCAGTGGTAGGAGTCAGACATGGAGCTCCCATGCTTTAATCCCAGCAATGCACCTGAAAAAATGGCATTTTGATGACAAACTCTGTAAACTTCACTCAGTAGCCAATGCGTGTTACTGTGCAGGAATACATTACAGACTAGCTAGTAGGTGCTACCAAAGTAAATCCATCTGGTTGGATTGGGTAGACTCAGTTATCACTGGGACCTATTGTTTCAGGAGAGGTGTGGTAGTGTTTGGTTGTTTTTTTTGGTTTGGGTGTTTGTTGTTTTGTTTTTTTTCAATGACAATATATGAAGTGTGTCTTTCTTGAGGAGAAGAAACCAGGAGACTACAAGAGATTAAAAAAATAAAATAATGAGTAAATCTAACAGAGAGAGAGAGAAATGTTCTGGATAAGGTGAGGCCAGTGAAAAAGTGGAAGATTTGAAAGAGGGAGGTGGCTGTGAAACCTTTAATACTTGTGATAAGAGAGGTGGAGGAGCAGGTGGAAGATGCTTTGCAGAGGAGGAGATGGCAAAACAAGCAAAAGAGAAGGTGATGTGTTCTGTGAGTTTTCCTCAAAGGAGAAATGGGCAGAAGGAGAGGTGACAGGAAGGACAGGAGGAATTCAAGGAAATCCATGACTTGTGTAACCTTGAAACATTTAAGAGGATGTAAAATGTGGCCTAATAGTAATGACATAAAAGGTAAGGTTTTCACTGGCCTGATAAGTTGCTAGCTCACTTAATACTTAAAAGATTAATTTGATGCCAAACATAGCCAGGAAACAATGGAATCAGTCTCTTTTGGGTCTAGTCAGTGTCCAGGAAGACTAGAATTTCAGGTGCATTTTTCTTTGTGAGCAAAGGACTTTCATATTCCATTTTGCAACAGCATAAACCCTCCAACCAGGAGACCCTCAGCAGATGTATATTTAAAGGGCTTTCCTTTAGGATTATGTTTGGACTTTATATTGAATGAAAGTCTTTGATATTTAAGTAACTGATGTGGATGGAAATAGTTTGGAGACTGACCTGACTACCAAGAATGTGAGTGCAATTTTCTCATGCAAAAAGGGAAATTTTCAGTTGACAAGAAAGAAATGAAAACAGATGGAAAAAGCCATAGAGAAGATGTACTGGGCAACTACACCTACAGACACCGATCTGCAGAAAGGGAAAAGCACTGACCTGAGTCTGAGGGTATCACCATCAGAAGGCTTTTGCAAAAGATTCACAGGCTTGCTCACACATCTTAGGAACACTGACCATAGAGACAAAACTAAGCGCTTGCTCAGCCAACTCCTGGGGTAATGCAGGCTGACTTTGAGCCCTGGTTGGTGAGAGCAATGCAGATGTAGAATGGAACTCTGTGGTTGTCTGGAAATTCTTGGTGTCTCTGAGGGGTGGAAGGTGTGTGTCACAGGAGCACCTGTAGCTGGACATTATCCTTTGACTATGCTGTCACCTGGGCAGGGGTGTCCCCTGATTGCTCCATGGGAAGGGAAGCTCTGGCTCTTGGCTATGGAAGCTGTTTCACACGCACTTGCAGGCAGTTGTCAGCAGAGGAGGTGTGCTTAAACCACTGAAAGGAGGAAACAAAGGCATTTGGGCAAAACACTACGTGGGCTCCAGAAAAATAATCACTGCATCTCAGAAGTGTTTGTTAAGTTTTAAATATGGATGGTGTAAGGAGCCACTGCTGGCAGGCAAGTTCTCAGGCAAAGAACAATGGCAGGGAACTTCATGAGGAAGAGTATGAAACAAGTGTGACTTGAGCACTGTGCTTTTGAACAAGACCACATACAAAATGACACAACTTCACAGTTCCTTGAAGTGACTCTAAATGGATCATAGAATGGTAAGGTTGGAAGGGACCTCAAGGATCATTCATTCCCCACTGGAATGGGCTGCCCAGGGAGGTGGTGGAGTNTGGTTTATATTTGCAAAGAAGGCACACACTAAATGTAAATGTCACGTATGATAGAAGAAAAACTGCTTCCTGAGATGTTTTAGAAATGGCATTATGGCATGAAACTTCAGTGTGTGGTACTGAATGATAAACATAGCTGACAGGAGAAGAGCAGGCTCAGGGCTATAAATCCTGTCCTGTGCTGATACTAAATTAAAATGAGGGCATACAAATGTAACATTGACAATCTGTTCAAGCAGCAAAATGGAGAGGAGGCAACAAAGCCATTGGAGATGTCACAACTACAGTCCGAAGTTGTCAGCAGTGTTTCTGAAGCAAATGGACTATTATTTCTTAGTAACACACTCTGCTGTAAGGCAGGAGCACATCAGGGCTGTACTGGGCGTATCTGTGCTGTGCACAGAGGTGGGTATTGGGGAAGGCACAAAGCATGTGTGGATGCTGAATCCCCAGCTCCTGAGGAAGGAGCTCTTTGCTATTTGCTGTAGTCTAAACTCACCTAGCATGTTGGTCTTTAAACCTTTTGTGGCTGTGAGGGAACGATGGTATTTGAGAGTGAAATCAGGACGATCTCAGGGATATTTCATTTAGTGCCACTCCAGAGTTTGCTCGGAGAAGAATGGTCTTGTCCCTGTCCCAAAGTGTTTCCCAAGCTCTTTATAGAGGCATACTTTGTTATTTGCTCCAAAGCTATGAATATGATCCCAGCACTCACAAGACCTTCTTCCAAATGTCCCTGCTTTCTGTTCTATGTTGGGAAGCCTGTGCCATGCCAAGGTGACAGAGTATAAAGAGCAGCATCCCAATTTAGCTCATTATATTGGAAATATGCAGATTAGCCTGCTGTGGTCCCAAGTCAGCATTTTGAGTCCAAAGCCACGTCTTTGATTTTACACAAGTACAACTCAGATATAATTCAAAGGCTTGAGTTCAGAACCACAGCTTCTCTAACTTGGATTTTCTTTGCATAGCTGTGTCAGTAGGCTACACCGTTTTCTACTATCTCTTGGATTCTGATTCTACAGGTCCATTTGTTTGTCTCTACCACTCTTATATTTGCCTTTTTCCCCACACTCTGTTGCCCCCGCCTTCCTTCTTGTCTTCAGAAATATCTCAAGTTTAACTTTGACAGGTTACTTCTGTTTCTGATGAACTTTCAATATTCAGACTTCCAAATTATTACATTATACATGGAAAATATGCCCAGGACAGACTTTCCATTAAACTGTATTTAAATTGGAAGAGAATACTGGCACCTCTACAAGTATTCCAGAATTAGATCCCAAAATACTGAAGCTAGTTAATCTTTTGGAAGAGCAAAAACTCTTACTGATTTATATTTAGCAGAGGGAATGCATTTTAAAAACACAGTCTATATGAGGCCCCTTGAAGAAAACATCTTTTACATTGATTTGTAGTGCATGGAAGTATTATATGACCATAAAATACTTACAGTCAGGCTCTGCTTTTTTATGTAGCTACTTTTTTTTTTAAAATTTCCCAGTGTGAACTGTCATAAACCCTTGGACAGTGGCTACTCTGCTGACTGGGCTGTGCAGTGAGGGAGGGCTGCCCCTAGGACAGCAGTTTAGCTGCACATATAATGTGGGTTAGGAATTTCACGTACCCCACCACTATTGGAATTTACCAGACTAGCTCAGACAGTTTGGAAGTAAGATGTAGCTATATTTACAGCAAAGCTAAGTTTACAATATATATATACACACACACACGCACAATATATTTACAAGTATTTACAATTTTATACAAATTAGAAATAATACAGAAAATTCTAACTCCCTCTCAGACAAAGGAAACTGCCTAGAAGGGCTCAAGGCAACCCTCTATTTTTCCCCTCTCTATCTCCCTTCCCAGCCAGGCAAACAAAAACAAAAGCCAGCAAAGCCCGTGGTGGGGGATTGAATCTTTGAGGTCCCTTCCAACCTAAACCATTCTATGATTCTATTTGTAAGTGGGGAGATACTAGAAGAAGTGAATAGATCCAGTGACACAGCCCCAGGTAGGAAAGATTCTTTACATTTTAGCTTTTTATCCCTCTCAGCAAACCAATGAATGATACAGGCTCCGTCATTATTTCCTTTTCACAACCAATGATCTAATTTCTCTTATTAAAATACTCCAATTAGTCTCAAACCAGCACAGTATGGCAGCTGTGCCTGGTGTTACAGGATGGGAAGAGCAGCATGCACTCAGCACTTCAGTGGGAACACCAGGCTTGTGAGAATGAGGCTTTGGTTCAAAACTGGTGCACGGTTTGTATTTGTACTGTACTCTGGGACCTGTGCAGCCCAGGTGCCTGCCTGGAGAACAGCCCTGAGGAAAAGGACCTTGGGGTCTGGGATGGTGAAAAGCTCAACATGAGCCTGCAGTGTGCACATGCAGCCCAGACAGCAACCGAGTCCTGGGCTGCATCAAGAGCAGTGTGGCCAGCAGGGCAAGGGAGGGGATTCTGCCCCTTTACTCTGTTCTCATCAGACCCCACCTGGAGTACTGTGTGCAGTTCTGGAGCCCCCAGCANGAGTTGGGGCTCTTTAGCCTGGAGAAGAGAAGGCTTTGAGGAGACCTTATAGTAGCCTTCCAGTATCTGAAGGGGGCCTTCAGGAAGGCTGGGGAGGGACTATTTACAAGGTGTTGCAATGACAGGACTAGGGGCAATGGATTTAAACTGGCAGAGGGGAGATTTAGACTGGATGTTAGGAGGAAGTTCTTTACAGTGAGGGTGGTGAGGCACTGGCAGAGGTTGCCCAGGGAGGTTGTGGCTGCTCCCTCCCTGGAGGTGTTCAAGGCCAGGTTGGACGAGGCCTTGAGTAGCCTGTGCTAGTGGGAGGTGTCCCTGCCTATTGCAGGGGGTTGGAACTAGATGATCCTTGAGGTCTCCTTCCAACCTTACCATTCTATGATTCTGTTTAGCAGGAGCAAGGGGATGTGCTACTTGGGGAGAGCACACTTGAAGCCACCGTTTGGCTTCCTAGAAGACCTACAGGAGGCCACGTGTGAGAGCAGAAACTGAACTTGCCCTGTCTGTGTTCTCTTATGACCTTAACAAAAGGGGCAGAGGTGTTGTTTGCTGTACTATGAGCAGCTTTGCTCTCAAATGTCTACAACTACTTGGGCCTAGTTTATGTGGTTATAATT
Organism: Ramphastos sulfuratus; assembly: GCA_013399055.1. NCBI lineage: Eukaryota > Metazoa > Chordata > Aves > Piciformes > Ramphastidae > Ramphastos > Ramphastos sulfuratus. Next base: position 499,939 of record WBNM01029838.1, read on the forward strand.
CAAGAAGAACTCCATAATACAGGTGCAAAATGTTCTATGCACAGTTCTGATACATACTAAGAAAGTGAGTAACTGGTACTAAGCGAATAGCTGGAATTAATAGTAGTGAGAATGTTCACTTCCTTGTCCCAAGTGGAGATTTTCTGGAAAATGAGCTGTGGCAGGGAACTGTTTCATTAATGCAGTGAGTCAGAGAAGCACATAAAACATACATAACTTCATAGCCAACAGTACATCTTCTTATCTTTGAGACGATAAGGATTATGAAGAGGAGGCAGCATGGAAAGTTTTGGTTGCCTTTTTTTTTTCCCCTTCTGCCCCACCATCTGCAGCATGGACAGATCAGCCATCATCCTGGGCAAGCTGTTCCTCCTTCTTCTGAAACATCATATATTAGTAAAGGAGAAGACTCTAAAACTGCACATTTGCAAGAGAAGGATAAACAGGATTTTAAAAACATCCCTAAATCTTAAACAGAACTGGACTTGATCTTGCTTTCTTATGTTAGAAGACATAAATATGCTTTTACATTTCTTAGACTGCTGACACAGCCGACCTGATCACAGCAGAGCAAAACCATTCTAAATCAAGAAAGAGGTCTTGGATGCTTCCAGAGAACCACTTTCTGCTTTGATCTTCTCATTTTCTGCCTTAGTAATAACAACGGAGATGCGAAATCACTAAGATGCAAAGAGAATAAGGTCAGGAGTGACTTGCTGTTAGAAGATAATGTATGGAGAAGTGTGGGTCTCCTCTCCATGGATCTGGCTGGACCCAGAGGATGTGGCTCCTGAGGCAATTCATCCTGCTTCTGCCCAGCATTTCTGGATTGCTTCTCACCCCTTCTCTGTACCCAGCAGACAGGGGCATATGGCTGCTTACTTATGCTCTTGCTATTCTTATGTGCTTAGCAGACTTAGGTCCACAGGGGCTCGGGGGGATTTGCATGGGGAGAGCATGAGGAGGGAAGCAAAGCATGGGCAGCACTTGTGGGAAGCAGTGCGGTGCTGGAGGTCTCATGGCCGTCCTCTCTGGCCTACCACCTCGGTGACTGAACTGCTGTGAAAGCCTGGGGGATGCTCAGCAAACAGTACCTAATTAGGTTAATGATTACAAGGCATCATTACTGAAGATGAGAAATTTAAAACTCAGTTGGGAAGAGGGAGAGGTTTCTTCTTGACAGCTTTGTGTGCATGTAGAGATCCTTATATATTCACATACCTTTCTCCTAACATCATTTTTTCTTCACAAAAAGAAGTGCGTGGTCAGCCACTTTCATGGTGCTTGGTATTTTCAAGTACTCAGTCAGCCAGATTGTTCCTTCTGGAGATGATGTGTGTGAGGGTTGCCTTCCCAGCTCAGTCCTGCCCTGCTGTCCTCCTGCATTTCAAGGGTCTTCCTTGCCACATCTGGCAGACTCTTCTCTAGGCTCTGCCCAAGATCATCTTCCCATCCTTCTCTGGATAATTTAAGTCACAATCTTTAGTTCAGCCATATCATTCCTACAGTCAATAAACAGATTCACCTCTCCTCTGTAGTGTTTAAATCTCCTTTGGGCAACCTGAATTTTTGCACTTCCCCCCTGCCCCCTTAAGAATTAAAATACTACAAACACCTTAGGCTTAACATAACTGAAGCAAAACTCTTATTCTCCAGTCACTCCTCAGCTCTTTTACCTTCATTTTTCAAGCTCTATAAAGTTTATATTATATTTTATTATATTATATAAAAATTGCTTACTGTCCCAACTCTTACCAATACTCATAGCCTCAGCATTGTCTTCAAGCAGGCCTTCTAGAGCCTCTCATCCAAATTGTAGCCAGGGACTTGTAAGTCAGTGGGTTCTGTAGGTGTTGCTAAAAAAGCCCCATGCCTAGGTAAGTGCCTGGCACTGCTATAGAGGTTGATGTCTCCACATGAGGAGTGGCTGTTGAACAGGACACATCTCTGCTCCTTAGCTACCGTGCTAGATGTGATGGAGCACAAATGCACATCTCAGCTGAGCCAAGAGGCAGAGGCAATGGCAGTCTCTGTTCCAGGCCATCCTTCTGAATTCTTTCCAACATATTAGTGTCCTGAGTTTCGCAGATTCTGCCTGTGTCCAGCCTTGGCCTTTTCATTTCTGAAGCCTCAAAGTCTTCTTTTTTCAAAGTCTTGTCTCACTTGTATTTATTCTGAATTTCTGCTGTCGTACCTCTATACCTGCTCTCTGTCCCTACTGTCACTTTTTGCATCACTTTCATTAATTCTATTTTTCTCTACAAAATTAAAAATCAACTTCTTTACTTTGAAGACTCCTCATGAACTAACTCACTCCCTACCACTTATCAGTCTGATTTGAAAAATCACAGAATCGCAGACACACTCAGGTTGGAAAAGACCAAGCCCAACTGATGACCCTACTCTACAAGGGTCACCCTAAACATATCCCCAAGCACTACATCCAAATGACTTTTAAACACATCCAGACTTGGTGACTCAACCACCTCCCTGGGCAGCCCATTCCAATGCTTGACCACTCTAGCTGGGAAATTTTTTTTCCTAACATCCAGTCACAGCTGGAGGCCATTCCCTCTTGTTCTATCACTATTTACCTGTGAGAAGAGACCAGCAGCAGCCTCTCCACAACCTCCTTTCAGGTAGCTGTAGACAGCGATGAGGTCTCTCCTCAGTCTCCTCTTTTTCAAACTAACCGTTCCCAGCTTCCCTCAGTCACTCCTCATGAGATTTATCCTCTAGGCCCTTCACCGGCTTTATTGCCTTCCTCTGCACTCACAGATGGATCCACAATGGATTGTGGATCAATCAACTCCAGTTTCTGTTGCCCAGTTCTTATAACGGGGAGTGGCTTCTCATTGATGTCTGTAAAATCATCCTTGTTGTCTTTCAGATCTGTTACTTTAAACACAGGTTTGCTTTTTGGTTTAAAAAAAAAAAAAAAAAANCCTTAAGAATTAAAATACTACAAACACCTTAGGCTTAACATAACTGAAGCAAAACTCTTATTCTCCAGTCACTCCTCAGCTCTTTTACCTTCATTTTTCAAGCTCTATAAAGTTTATATTATATTTTATTATATTATATAAAAATTGCTTACTGTCCCAACTCTTACCAATACTCATAGCCTCAGCATTGTCTTCAAGCAGGCCTTCTAGAGCCTCTCATCCAAATTGTAGCCAGGGACTTGTAAGTCAGTGGGTTCTGTAGGTGTTGCTAAAAAAGCCCCATGCCTAGGTAAGTGCCTGGCACTGCTATAGAGGTTGATGTCTCCACATGAGGAGTGGCTGTTGAACAGGACACATCTCTGCTCCTTAGCTACTGTGCTAGATGTGATGGAGCACAAATGCACATCTCAGCTGAGCCAAGAGGCAGAGGCAATGGCAGTCTCTGTTCCAGGCCATCCTTCTGAATTCTTTCCAACATATTAGTGTTCTGAGTTTCGCAGATTCTGCCTGTGTCCAGCCTTGGCCTTTTCATTTCTGAAGCCTCAAAGTCTTCTTTTTTCAAAGTCTTGTCTCACTTGTATTTATTCTGAATTTCTGCTGTCGTACCTCTATACCTGCTCTCTGTCCCTACTGTCACTTTTTGCATCACTTTCATTAATTCTATTTTTCTCTACAAAATTAAAAATCAACTTCTTTACTTTGAAGACTCCTCATGAACTAACTCACTCCCTACCACTTATCAGTCTGATTTGAAAAATCACAGAATCGCAGACACACTCAGGTTGGAAAAGACCAAGCCCAACTGATGACCCTACTCTACAAGGGTCACCCTNGGCCTACCCAGAGTGGTATTATCTCCTTTCATGTGCATGTGGTCTGTCTGCACCTGCCTCTTGTCTTGTAGCTTGCAATTTAAATGGAAAATCTTACACTATGTGCGAACCTACTCTCTTGATACATCTTGTCACCGCTAAAATAGCACAGATGAAAATAAGTTACGTTTTGGCTTTGACTTGTTTTGGAGTCTTGGATGGGAGTGCTAGATCTGACCTGCTGGCTAAGATCCACATTGTTGATACGTCCTTAATTCGCTGAAGTTTAACTCAAGATGCTCCATAACTGAAGTGTTTTCTATTTTAATGCTCCAGAATTAACCCTTTGTGTTTCTATCATTGAGCGCCTCAACGCCTGCAAAGTTGTAATCTGTCTTTGTGGAAGAGCAAAGTGTAGCTTTTGCTTTCTGATCATCTTGTACCTCTGAGATAAGCAGCTGACCATGGTGACAGCAACCTGACAGGGTCACTATCGTCATAATGGGTACAGGAAGAGCTGCATGCAGACTGGAGGTGTATGATTACTTATTCTTTCAAGAACAGCAAACATGCTTTTTAAAGGCAGCAAAGAAGCCTTTGGATTTTTTAAATTTGCATTAATTCATGGTTCCCTTTCTTCTGTGCACATGCCCTGGGTCAGACTGCATGTGAGAAATCAAGGTTTGCAACCCCTTTTCGGTTTCCACTGGTGTTAAGCTAATATTTATTCTTAGTAAACTGGACCTTGAAGTGTGCTTTTAAGAATTAATTTGCAAAGCCTAGCACAATGAATTCATTATGGTTTTCTCCTTTTGAACTTTACTAAGAATTGTAAAGGATCAGTGTGACTAGTCATACTATATTTCACAGATAATCCTTGGAAGTATGGGACCACCTCAGAAAGTGATAAGGCTTATAAGCATTCATCTTACAGCTGATGTGTTTGTTTTTTTTCTCTCTCTGTGCTGCCAGTAACAAGCTTTGGAAAGGCTGTGCAATCTTCTTTCAGGACTAAGGCTTTTCCTTGCACTATGGCTGTGTCCCTGGGGCAAGGCTTCCTTTATGTTTCCCACACCTGCACATGATTTCCTTTTCTTCCTTCTCAAACTCTTTCCTTTTATACAGTAAGGCCACCTGCTTGATAAAGCACTGTCTGTCAACTGCTTTTGATAATGCAAAAATTTGTCCTTTCTCCTTTCATAGCATGGTGTGTTCATAGGATCACAGGATGTTAGAGATTGGAAGGGACCTCCAGAGATCATTGAGTCCAACCCCCTGTCAGAGGAGGACCATAGAATCTAGTGCAGGTCACACAGGAATGCATCCAGATAGGTCTTGAAAGTCTCCAGAGAAGGAGACTCCACAAGCTCTCTGGGGAGTCTGTTTCAGTGCTCTGTGACCATTACAGTAAAGAAGTTCTTCCTCATGTTGAGGTGGAACTTCCTGTCTGCACTTACATCCATTGCTCCTTGTCCTATCACAGGGAGCAAGTGAGCAGAGCCTGTCCCCTCCCTCTTGACCTCCAGCCCTCAGATATTTATGAACATTGATTAGATCCCCTCTAAGTCTTCTCTTCTCCAGACCAAACAGCCCCGGGTCCCTCAGCCTCTCATAGGGCGGTGCTCCAGTCTCTTCATCATCTTCACAGCCCTCCCTCGGACTCTGTCCAGTAGATCCCTGTCCCTCCTGAACTGGGGAGCCCTATCACTGTCACTAGCCCTCAGAACAGGTACCTCTGTCACCACTGCCAGACCTCCTCTCCCCAGTGGACAGGGATTTGTTGTTCCCACCTGCTACTGTGTGTCAGTCCTTGGGCTCTGTTTTAAAATAATCTTTTCTGTTCTGAATGCCAGGGTATAAATTAATCTTAAATACCTTGAAGTTACTTTTCAGTCTGAAATGAGTTTTGACAGTATTCTGATAGGTGTCTATCAAGATTTTTTTTTCAACTGGGAAAAAAAGTATTTAAAAAAAAAAAAAAAAAAGAAATCCAGTAATGTCTTACAGCATTTATGAAATTCCAAGCATTTAAGATTATGCCTCATGTTTGCAAAGCATGGACACTTCTGGTGAAAACCTCTAACAGGCTTTGGGATGCATTTTGCTAAGCTGAGGCTGTCCAATGCTGCCTTTTATACAGTGTGTAGATGTTGCTCAGGCCTTGTGATCCAGGAGACCAGAGACATCTAATGTATATAGAATCACAGAACTGTCAAGGCTGGAAGGGACCTCAAGGATCACCTAACTCCACCCCCCCTGCCACAGACAGGGACACTTCACACCTCATCAGGTTGCACAGAGCCACATCCAGCCTGGCCTTAAAGACCTCCAGGGATGGGGCTTCCACCACCTCCCTGGGCAACCTGTTCCAGTGTCTCACTACCCTCATGGTGAAGAACTTCTTCCTAACATCCAATCTGAATCTACCCACTTCTAATTATGCTCCATTCCCCTCCATCCTATCACTACCCAACATCCTAAAAAGTCCCTCACCAGCTTTCTTGTAGGCCCCCTTCAAATACTGGAAGGCCACAATAAGGTCACCTTGGAGCCTTCTCCAGACTGAACAGCCCCAACTCTCTCAGTCTGTCTTCATAGGAGAGGAGCTTCAGCCCTCTGATCATCATACTGAATGCAGTACTCCAGAGGGGGTCTGAATGCAGTACTCCAGAGGGGGTCTCACCAGAGTGGAGCAGAGGGACAAGTGAGCCACCTTTGGGATAATATTCTGCTTTCTCAACAGGTCTTCAAAAAGGATGTGCTTATGAGTGGGACACTGAAAGGAGAGCAGTTCAGACTCCTTCATCTTGGCTTACTAAGCCCACATACTTGTGTCTTGAGAGGGCATCTGGTGCATTACCACTTGTGCTGCTCTCTTGGTGGGGCTCAGAGCATTGGGAGCAGGTTGTGTTCTGAACTGAAAACTGATTTCTATCCAGCCTTTAAAGCAGTAAGAGTGAGCAGATGCTGCTCTTTGTGATGCCCAAGGTAAAAGCTGGGTAGCTGTATGGAAGTACATGTCTCTCTCTAGATTTGTAGCATGTTTTTCCTCTTGTGACTTTAATCACAAGCTACCAGTTTGCCTAGTCATGGTATGTTGTCACAATGTCTACTTGTCAGAGGGAAATTGTTTGGTGTGGAATGGGAAATTCTCAGTGCCCTGCAACACACTCCCAGATTTCAGTCTCTTTTTTCCAAACACTTATTTGTTTTTGATTTTTATTTCGAGCAATTACTTCACCTTTGTTAGATGACTTTTGAGTCAGGTTATGGCAGAGGAGTCTGGGATAGCTTCTCAGTTAATGGAGTCTTGTGTGGTTGCTAGGGAATCAGGAGGACTTTTGCCTATTTTGACAGCTGAAACTCCAGGTTTGAGAGTTTCACTCAATTATTTTGCATAAAGAAAAAGAATTTGAAACCTACTGCAAAGGCCCCAGCTGTATTGCACCAGTATTGCACATACTAAAGCCTGAGGATGTCAAAATGTGTAGGAGTTTAAACAAAGGGAGAAGGCTGGAGTCCATGCCCAGCCCAGTGAGAGCAGAAACTTTAGGCAGATGATTTATCTTAGTTTCAGCTTATCAATCAAGGACACCAATGTATCTCACCAGGTTGTACTGCTAAATCCAGTCTGAGGTGGTTTCGTTGCCATTTGAAGTTGCATGGAAACTTGGACAGGCTGGAGAGTTGGGCAGAGGGAAATTTAATGAAATACAACNTCCTTTTGGAGTGTACATACCACCCTGAAGAAGTCGACCCAAATATTTGTAAGGTGCCAATCCCCACTATAAAATAGCTGCACTTTTTAACAGTGAAGGCTTTTTTCTGGTCTGTACCCAAACGTGTTCAGCATGCAGGAGTCACTGCTGTGTAAGAACATTTGTGAGAAAGGAAGGAGTCTCCTCCCCATTTGCATTACCTGCCTGTGGAAGCTGATCCTGGCGTGGTTTCTTCTGTCCTGCATTTCAGCTGTCTGCATGGGGAGTGCTCATCCTGCAGGCACTGGTGTGGCATGAGTTTGTCCCATTCTCCTGTAACAGTGCTGAGCTGTCACAGGAAATAAGCATTTCTCTAACATCCTTCCTGTAGGGTCAGGCAGGACTCTACGGCTCCATGGTGCTGTTCCAGCAGATGCTCTGAACATATGCGGTGTCCTGGAACCTGTTTTGAAAGCTGTGGACAATTTTGGTGACTCCATTACTGCATTTTAGAAGGGTGTGATGTCCTGTGAAGAGGTGTGCCAGCTGTTGTCACAGCAAATTATCCAGTAAAATGAGAACACTGAGATATGCAAACAGATTAAAATGTGTCTGCCTTTGTGGTGCACATTTGTTTTGGTGAGATTTGGGTGCAAAGATGGCATGAATTGAATATATATTCACTACTAGCTTGTCTTCCTCATATGTCACACAGAATCATGGAATCACAGAATGTCAGGGGCTGAAAGGGACCTTGATCATCTAGTTCAACCCCCCTGCAGAGCAGGATCACCTATACCAGATTACACGCAAACTATCAAAGAGGTGTAGAAAAAGATTAAAAAAACAAGACTGGGAATGACCAGAAAAAGAGGTTTTCATAATTTTCTATGGGTCACTTTACTTTAAATTATCTCCAGCATCCCTCAATATATGTCTTGCCACAGAAATAACTGACTTCATAGATATTTTAGACAAAATGAAAAGTTTAGGAAGGATTCTACACTAGATGTTTTAGTTAGTTTACCTATAAAAAAGTGATCTAGCAGAAACAGAGGCAGCCAAGAGATGAGCAGTGAGAAGATCCAGTAGCCTGAAAAAAATTCTGCCAAAAGAGAGGCTGGAATGGTTTGCTTTGACCATCTGCCAATGGTCTTGTCCCTAAGGACCAGCGTGACCCAACAGGAGGAAGGTTAAGTCGGCCACTTGCTGTCTCTGACTCATAACCATTTGTGATGGTGAGCAGCATCATATTTGCAGTGATAAAGGAAGTGCTTCTTTGCATTCATCTTGAGGAACCCATCAGCATGGTGTCACTAAGGCTGAGGGCTTAACAGGGCTCCACAGGGGTGGTAGTAGAGACTATAGTTGGTTTGGAAAAAAGCTGGTGGTACTGGAAATGATTAAGCCTCCTTCTCTTTGGGGCATAAGATAGCCTCTAAATAAACAGATCTTAGGAAGTAACTTTAGAAGGTTCTCGTTGTGAGGCTAATGCAGCTTGTATCTTCTTCTGACCAGACAAGTCTGGGCTGTGGGGAGAGGCAGGATGCACTGCCCCAGGTCAGTAGTGTGTCCAAAGGGAAAAGGTGAGGCTCATGGGACCTGCTGCATCCTGATCTTCCCTATGTTGAGCCCCTCCTTCCATGCAGCCTGTTTCTTCTGAGGGTTTCTCTCTCTGATGTGCCTGCTCAAGTGAACCTCTACATTTTCTTGGTACTCTGCACCTTGTTCATCCTCTTCCTTGTGTGAGGCACAGGAGGATGATGGCTTACATTCCTCGTAATTTTTAGCATCAAATTACCCCCAGCTGGTTCATCTCTCCCTTAAAACATTAGTGACAGAGTTTAAAGGTAACAGCCTCATTTGTCTGGCCTCCCTGCTCTGTTCTGAAGGGACAGGACTGTTGGTGAAAGTGAGAGGGGGAAAAAAAACAACAAAAAAAGGTAAGGAGATGAGAGGAGAAGGGCAAAGTGTCTGATGCTGAAGTTAAATTAAAACATTCTCAATAGAAACCAGGATTTTAAGTTCTGTTGGTAGTTATTCAGGCTCACCCCAATGATGTGCCATTATGACTTCGTGTAACTACAAACCAAAGCTATCTCAAAGGCTAGGAGGAATAGGGTCTGGGCTTTTTATTACAAAGCCAAGAGTTGCATTCGAGTTGTAAGCATTGTTTTATAGTAGCTGTATAAAGACATAACTGTCAGCAATTAATTTACATGAAGAACATATATAATTAGTTTCTATAGTTTGCATGTGTGAGGAATAGAGGTTTTAGCCATACCGTTTAGTCATGCATCTTTACAGCACAAGCTGGCACATTCTTAAGGTCATATTTGCTTTTGTTGCATCCCAGAGTCTATCACAGAATACTCCTTTATTCTGTTGATGCCCTGTTTGCAGATCTATGAGTATTTCCTCCTGAACATATGTGCATAGCGTGGTGTGTATGTGCACACAAGGCAAAGGAAGCAGATGACTTGTGTTCAGTCTATTGATGTTTTGTCTTTGAGCTGCTGCAGGCTCCCCGTTGAAAAGAAACTCATGCATCCATTTGTTCATGAACAAAGCTGTTCTCATGACTGTTGATCATGCTTTGTGTGGGGCCTTGGTTAGAGGAAGGCATAACCTCCTTCCCTGGATGTGCTGTTGTGAAGGAGGAGTGAGAAAAATGGTCAGCTTGTGTGTGAGTCCTCTGGTGATGGAAGGTGGCTCCCAAACTGTGACACAACTTCAATGAAACCATTTCACACGTGCACTGCCCCAGTTATGGAACTAATTCTTGCTCTCTCTTCTGGTGGCTTGAAGATGGGCTGTGATTTCAGTTGTGAGCTGTGGTCTCTATGTCATGCTCTGTACCATCAAACTGTCAAGTTGTTAGCCTTCAGCATACTCATAGCCCTTAATTGTTCAAGATGGCCTAGAAACCTTTAATGCTTTACAGTGGGAACTTGACTAACTTTGATTTTTATCTATAGTTTCTCTCTGAAGTAGCTCTGCTTTATTTATGTTTTTATTTTTTTACTGGAAGTTATTTTACTTACTACTCACAGCAGATTTAAAACCCTTTTTTCCTCATTCTGCTTTCAGATTCCATAGGTGGGTCATTTTCAGCTTCCTCCCACCGATGCCACCACAAGCAGAAGCACTGTCTCCCCATCCCACAGTGTGGAACTCTGTCCATCAGCCCTCTGCTTTTCCATCCTCACACAAAGGGATCCCAGATCATCATGGACACGACGCAGAAGGCAGTGAAGCGCCAGGCTAGTTTCTGCAATGCCATTACCTTCAGCAACAGGCCTATTGTAATTTATGAACAAGTCAGGCTTAAGGTGAGTAAATGATTCCTGCCTTGTTGTCATGGGATCTGCTGTGCATGAATTTTGGGGTGTACCAGGCTTTGATGCTTGCACTATATCTTTAGCCCTTCATGGAACAGTATAGTAGTTAGGTCTTGGACTTTTTTTTTTTTTTTTTTTGGTTCTTCCACTTTTGTCACTATAGTTCTTGGAACCACTGGGACAGACCACTATAGAAACTGGGAACAAAAGGGAAATCCATGCTCCAGAAGAGTTTATCTCCATGTTAGACAAGGAACAGCAGAATAAGTTGAGATTGCTTGGAAAACAGCAAGAAAACATTGGTCAGTCCAAAAGGCAGCAGCCTTATTGTCTGTCTAGCCAACATATTCTCTAGACTTTGCATGCATCCTGTAGAGGAATTTTACTGCGTGGGATGAGGGAGATTGAGGAGTTAGTGAATGTGTTCAGTTCCACAGTGAGCACTTGCTGTAAACAAGGCAGCCATGAGGGCTGGTCTCATGGAGGTGGGACCCAGCCTTGCCACAGCCAACTGATAAAAGGTAAAACAAAACTGGAAATGAAAGTGCTTGCTTGCATGCTTGGCAGGGAAGATAAAAGGGTTTGGCTGAAAGGATGAAAGCAGCAGTCAGTTGCCATCTAAGAAAAGGCTATTTCTCATGGTCTGCTGACTGCTTTGTTAATTAGTCACCTGTTAGCATTAAGGTCAGAGGACAGAACTTTGCAGGTATCACATTTTTCTTGCTGACAGAGGCTGATTTCACTTCCATTGTGTTATGGTAACCAGGAGGATGGAGTTGGTACCCCTTGTGCTGCAGCTGGCACGGGAAGTTCATCTCCTTTAAGACAGCATGCCTCCACGTGCACTGGGAGATGCTTTTTGATGAAGAAATTCCCAAGTCTCTTTAGGAGCTTAAGCATTTTTTAGGCTTTCAGCACCTTAGAGGAGCTTGGAACCCTTTAAATTTTATTCACAGATATATTCCAGTCTTTATGCCCTGTGGGTTGTGGGACTGCATTTTTCCCTTTTTAGCTGATTCCATTCCTCCCATTGGCACAAAGTAGGTCATCATCTTTGGCAACTTTAGTTCATGGTACACATGAAAGATCTGCCTGCAAATCCTTAATTTACACACAATAGGCTTTTCAGGAGGTTTATCTGTATATAGTTACTGAGTCTGAACAATCCTGCAGTTGTCCATTGATAGAGGTCCCAGAGTGCTGCAACCTGCAGCAAGCAGGAAATTAGCCCTCTCTGCCTCTTCCCTTAAGCCAGCAAAGGAGCAAAAAATGAGGAAGATGCTTCCTTTTGAAAGAATACTGGTTTTGGTGATCTCAGGCTTAGGTGCATAGGTAAAAAAATCCCTCCTTACATGTCGGGGATTTCTACTGGAGTTCTTACCGATTCCTTTCAGAGTAGGAACCCAGCAGGACTAACTCACGTTGCCTAATAGGATTTTTTTTTTTTTCCATGTTGGCTAGCAGTTTGGACAAATAACTTGGGGGAAAAATTGGAGAATATGAAAGCAACATTTGTTTTTGAAAACACCATGAAAGATTGCAGTAGATTCAGTGGTTTAGGCAAAGATTCTGGGCTACTTCTTCCTCATTCTGAAAGAGCGTGACTATCTCTGGAAATTCACACTTGTTTATCACTGTATATTTTAGGATTTTAGCTTGCATAACATATGTGAAGAACACACACACAAATCTGCACGAGGGATTTACAAGCAGAGCTCCTGCTGAGCCCAGTGGGAGGGTCTCATGGGAGAGATCAACAGGCTCCAATAGAACTTGCACTCCAGGGACGGATGGAAATGTGAAAATTGCTGTTCTGATAAGTCTGTCCTCCAATTGACTTGTTACTCTGTGTACCTATGGAAAATTTAGTCTTAAGCTTTCTTATCATTTAAAGGCTGGCCATGAACCCCATCATTCAGGTCCCATAAAATCTAAACTCCCTTTGGAACACTAGAGGTCAGGGTATTTCATTCTGTTTGTTAGATACCGTGTCTCGGGTTCTGAGATTCCTTTGTGGCTTTGGGAGCGCTATCAGGATTTCCTCTCTCTTTGCCTCCAAGCTCTATGTCCCAGTATGGTTTCTTCCATGTAATTCAGGGCACTGCTAGGGAGTGGAGTGAGACTGTCAAATGTAACACAAGACACGGGGGGAGTAAAAGAGCAGGAGCCTGAATCAGTGGAAGCAGTCATGGCTTAGCAATTTGGGTGTAGACTGTATCTTTCCCTTCCTTTCTGGTACCCAGTGGACCTCCCAGGCTTTTCTGCTAGCAGTGGCTGCCGAAGAGGGAATTTGGTCCATCATTAACCATTGCCTTTTTTAGCAAAACTGTGTATCCTTTTGTCCAGCTGTGCCTAATTCTTGGCAGGCTTTATACTGGATTTTAACTTGGGTATTAGTTTGCTTGTGGTCAGACTGTATTGAGACTGTTTATAGGTGCTGATTAATACATGGAACATGTGCAGCCGTGATTACCATGCGAATATTTGCTTCACACAGCCTGTGATTGCTGTGAAGCATTGGCAAGACACTGCAAAAGATTAAATTGTAGAAATAACAATGAGGCCATATTTATTTCAGACCCAAAAGCTTTTAGAGCTTGCAGTAGATTTACTGCAATAAATAATCCAGACTACTTCTTGGATTATTCTTGTGAATATTCTTCTTTTTGTCATATGTACACTCTATCTACCCCCTTTCAGCTGGGCACGTGCATGATCCCATTCCTCCTGGCCAGGCATATAAAACAGCAAATCATCTTCAGTTCTTCTTAGTGCCCACCCCAGTGTCCATCCAGCAAGCAGGAGTTTCATGGGGATAGTAGTGCTCAAGGGTTTCATGTAAACAGATTAGGTGCTTGGCTGTTGATAACTGTTTTCTGAAGCTCAGAGTTATTTTCTCTGATACTCTAATGATAAAACAGAAATCTCTAGGCTTTGAACTATGTCTTTGTTGTGAGATTGTGTCCCCAAGGGCACGAGTTCCAGATTTGCTTTGGAGAGGAACATGTGAAATAGAAACACAATATTTACAGATGTGATTAGCAGAGAATTCAGAAGCCTGAAGAAAATGCCTTGGAGAATTTCTTGGTAAAAATACCGTGCTTCCAAGCTGGGACACAAGGGGCTGCTGCCAGGCTTTTGAGGACAAAGTCCTGCAGTCCTGGACAGTTCAGTCTCTGGCATTGCCACTCATCTGGACCTTTAGCAACCAAGGGTGAAATAGCTTGAGGCTGCCGAGGCTTTGATGGAAGAAGGCTATCTCAAGTGCCCTTGTATTTGCTGCAGGTTCAGTGCATGAACAGAAAAAAACAATTATTTGTCAAGTGGTATGCAGGAGCTGTCCTGGCCCTACATCAGGATTGGAACAGAACAAGGGGACACAGTCTCAAGTTGTACCAGGGGAGGTTTAGGCTGGATATTAGGAGGAAGTTCTTCACAGAGAGAGTGATTGGCATTGGAATGGGCTGCCCAGGGAGGTGGTGGAGTCGCTGTCCCTGGAGGTGTTCAAGAAAAGCCTGGATGAGGCACTTAGTGCCATGGTCTAGTTGATTGGACAGGGCTGGGTGATAGGTTGGACTGTATGATCTTGGAGGTCTCTTCCAACCTCGTTGATTCTATTCTGTTCTACTCTATTTTATTATTTGGTCTTTTGTTTCATAGTCTGGTTGCTGATAGGCTGAATCCCTTTGAGAGGAACAATTCCCAGCAGGTTCTCTCCCAGTATGAGAGAAAAAAATTCTCTAAAGGCATCATCTCCATCTGCACCACACTAACCCTGGAAGACTCCTTGCTTCTGTTGAAAGAAAGAAGCCGTATGACTGCATGATGTTGTAGGACCTGTCGCCTGCAATCTTCAGATTCCCTTTGGCACAGAGTTTAGTTCACATGAGAAGAGGTTGATGACTTTGGAGGCTGTGGTGGTCCTTTGTCCTGCTATCTCTTAGGTGCAGAAGGGTGGATGTGACACATACACCCTCCCAAAAAACATACCAAGTGTCCATGACCCCAGACACATAGAGTAACTTGTGTGCTGACAGGTGGAATGTGAATGAGCACAACTTATCTTGAAAAACACCACTCACAGCTGAAATAAATAATTTTCCCCAGCCAGAAAATAACATCTATTATTGCCTCCTAATTGTGTGTTTAATATAATTAAATACTTTCATTTATGCTTTCCCACACACAAGTTCTCTGCTGCAAGGCTGTGATTGCATCCAATCTGACAAGCTAAACAAGGGTAAGGCTATCTTTCACTTGGCTGGCAAACCCAGACAACACACTGGTGGTGATTACAGTTCTGGAGCCAGTGTTTTCCCTTAGGTCATGAGAGACTCCATCATCTGAGCACCATGGGGGAAGAGCTCTGCTGCTGCAGGTATTGAGATGAAGCTCTTATGGCTGTTTGGGACACATTTTGTGAGAGGATGATTCTGAGATCAAAAGGAATTTCTTCACATAGATTTAATTGGTTTTGCTGGGGATTTTAGCACATCCATTCTATCTTAAGTGTGCAGCATTGCTGCTTGCAGCTTGAAAAAGCTACGACAATGTTTCTTCATCTGTTTTTCATCTGTGTGGTGGCCGTGGTGGCATAGAGCTACAAGTGGCTCTAAGCATAGAGCTTACTTAGTGTGTAAGTGGATGTTCAAGGGCCAAACACTGTTATTGCTGCTGTTGTCTTTGCAGATCACTAAAAAGCAGTGTTGCTGGAGTGGAGCACTTCGACTTGGGTTTACTTCCAAGGATCCATCGAGGATTAACCCTGACACTCTGCCCAAGTACGCATGCCCTGACTTGGTTTCCCAAAGCGGTTTTTGGGCCAAGGCTCTGCCAGAAGAGTTTGCAAACGAGGGAAACATCATAGCCTTCTGGGTGGACAAGAAGGGACGGGTTTTTTATCGGGTGAACGACTCTGCTGCGATGCTCTTCTTCAGTGGGGTGAGGACGGCAGAGCCCCTCTGGGCTTTGATCGACGTCTATGGACTCACTCGCGGAGTGCAGCTCTTAGGTGAGTACTTGAGTTCAAACATGCCAGGATGGAACCGAGTTGTCCCTGGCAAAGGGGCAGCCTGCTACTGCCTGTTACTCTTGCTGTGCTAGGACAGGCACAGACAAATGGCTGTTGTCCCTCCCCAGAGCATCTCATGACCACAGCTTGAATTAATGTGTGTTTGAAACTCATCATGTAAATATCATATGAGCGGGAGGTGGGAAACAAGTGCTACAGTATAGCACTAGAAGCCGTCTGTAAATAAGTGAATTTCTGCTCAGAGGTGTTGCTATGTCAAAACATAGTCTGGATTGTGGCATACACCTTGTAAAACTTCCTTTTTATTTCATCCACTGCTTTCCCCATGCCAAAATGGGGAAATACATTCTATGTGTTGTGATTAAATCCTTCCTGGGTGGCACTATTATGTTTTTTCTGGTTGGTTTGGTGGGCAGATTTGAAATATAGATGTCTTCCAATTTACCTGTGAGAATCCAGGATGTTCCTTTCACAGAGGAGTTTAATTTATCCTCTGGAGCCTGAAGGTTGAATATACAGTTGGGGTTGGAGGACAAGGAGTGCTGAAAGCTTGGGTTTTCTGCCATCCACAGCTGAAGAGATAGTTTGGCACTCATGAGGACCCAGTCTAGCCCCAAATGTGCAGGCTATCAGAATTTAGGCTATTTGAGTTCTAACATCTCAGAATAACTGAAAAGAGTCTCCAAGGACCTAGCTTAAGGGGCAGCTATATTACTGGGGGACCAGAGGTGTCACCATTACAGCCTTAGAGTTGGCTTTGCATTGTCACAAGAAAACAAATCACAGTACTTCTCTATGTAACAATAATTTCGTGAGTCTTGTTTTCACCATGGAAAAGATTGGTAGCTGCTGAACCTCATGAGCTGAAATTTCTCCTGAATGTGAGATTGTCTTGCTAGCTGCTTTTTTTTCTGTGGTGCAGACTGCTAATCTCTGCTCAAGTGACATCTTTGTGCTATATATCCAAAACCTTAATGAAGCCTTATTCTAACAGTTCTTGCCTCCTTTATGGGCTGTTTACTGTACTAAAATAATATGGTAGCAGAGTTGCCTGTAGCAACCCTACATGGCAGGGAAGAAGGATGTGGGTTCAGAAGATGAAGAAATGAGAGTGACCTCTTCATGCTGCAAAAACAACTAGCCCAAAATTGCACAAGACAGAGGAATGAAAAATTTCTCAGCAGCTTTTTGCTTTCTATTAGGAGCAGAAAGATTTATCTTGTGTTGTGAATCAGCTTGAATTAGAGCCACCAGGCAAGTGTTCATAGGCCAAGGTGGTGATATTTGAATTGGAATTCAGAATTTGGGCAAATGTCATGACAAGGGTTCAATTGGGAAGAGTTTATGAATTACTTCAAGTCTTCTGGCTGCTCTTGTGAGATTTGGCACCTCAGGACTTCTGCACCTGATTAATGAGGGCCCATAACTCTGGATTATGTGTTTCCTTTCAAAAATACCCAAGAAATCATTTCCTATCCATCATCTGCCCCTGCATTGTCCTAGCATCTTCCACATCCTCTTTCACAAGGAAAATGTGACTCTTGCCAGCCACTCACCTACCTCTAGTCGAACAGGCTCCGGACTCTGATGGGTATAAAGTCCCTGAATGAAGCAGGCAGCTTCTGAGTTTACACAGTTGGCGTGGAGCTGAGATAGGTATTTGTAGCTTGATCCAGTGATCTTTGAGCCTAGCAACTGTGCTGAAACATCTTTGACTTGAATCCTCTTTATCTCCATCACACAACACTAAAACTCAGAGCAGTGAAATGGTAGCAGTGTTGCCTCCGGATCCTGTAGACATACCCACTGCAATGCTCTGCCTGCCTGTTCTAGTGTAGCAGACCACACATATCGTACAGGACAACTTGCCAAAAACTCCCAGGACTTGACAAATGAATTTCAGAGCTTAGCTACAAACATATGGTAGAATTCAGCCTGGTATGGCATGCAGGGCATCTGATGAAAGCTGAGGATGCTGGAGTGGTATGTTGAACAGAAAAGCCTAGCATTTCAGATTCCAGTGCAGTAATTTATCCCCCTCTCCTAACCCCAAACATATTCCTTGTTCTTGACCCTCACTATTTTCCAAATGACTGTAGAGTTGCAGGGCCATACTGCACCTCTGCACTGCTTCCATTTGCTTTTATGTGCATTTCATCCAAGAATCTGACCAAAAGCTTTAACATTTCTGGTGGCTGTTTATAGGAGAATTATTCCCTCCGCTATCCCAGTAATGCAATTTCACTTATAATCAGACTTGCCTGAAATAAAAATGTGCAGCATTAAGTCTTGTGTCACTGCAAGATCCCAGCTGTTCATTTATGTTCCTGAAATGCACAACTTTCAAAATTTCACATTTTTGTCTTGCTAATTTGCATTACAGTAGCAGTCCCAGTCAAAATAAGGGTCCTAGTAAAGCAGAGCAATGACAAAGTCTAGCGACGCTATTCCTATCCTACAGATTTAATACAGAGAGACTTGAACAAAAGGTGCCCAAAGGCTGGGAGAGTTAAACCATTTGACAGAGGTTATATATGTGATGGTTTGGGAGTTCCCTGCCCCCCACACTTTGTAAAATGACCCAGACTAGATCTCAGCCGGCTGGAAGTTAAGGACTGAAGCTCTATTTACCGTTTAGCACAATATACAAGCAGATATATACACTATATACAGGAATATTTACAGAAATATACAAGGTAAAGGTAACACAGAAACACAACACCCCTCCCAGAAATCAGAGACCCCAGGAGGGGCTCCCAACCACCCTTCCACCTTCTCCCCACCCCTATACCTTACCCCAAGGTTTGCCTTACGCGCAAGGAGAATTTCGAGGATCAACCAGGGAGAATTAGAAGAAAAGTGGTTAGTGAGGTTACTCAGCAGAGAGGAGAAGTCAGAAGCTGCTAGACTGAGATACTGCGCCCCAGAGACTGACTGCCAGCTTGAGGCACTGTCTTATCTTTTGCTTTGCGTACTATTTCTTAAACATCTCAGCAAGCCTATGAGTGAAGTAGACATCACCATTGTTTCCTTTTCACAGCATATAGTATAATTTTCTCTATTAAAATATTCCAATTAGCCTCAAACAAGCACAATAGAGCAGAGTCACCTGATTCAGGGATGCCATCAGCCTTGTTGCCCATCTCAGTCCTGCCTCCCTCTCTACCACCGTTGCAAGCACTGCACAAGATTCCCCACAACACTGTCCCTGTAGATGAAACAGTTGGTTTGTACCTTCATTTTTTGTTCCCTTCCCCTTATGGCTTTACCCATAACATAAGCCTTACTGATAATTACCCACATGTCATTACTGCTGTCAATGTTTATGTGGCTATCACAGATGTTCCTGAGTCTGACTGCCCTTGCTGTATGTTCAAAAGCCGAACCCTTTAAGCAGCTTCTTTGCCTGCTTGATTTTGTTCTGACACAGGTAAAAAGGGCCACTGCACATCAGCTGAGCAGAGGTCAAGAGCTGAGTTTGGACCCCATCTTTCCTGTCATTGCTGGAGTGAGTCAAAGAGAGAGATTGGCTTAAATTCTCCTTGAAGGTGGCTTCAGTGATGAGGCTCACAGTGCCCACACACTTGGTCACAGGCGAGAGACTACTACTTGCTTTCCTCATCGCTACCCACGTTACAAAGAGGAAGAGGCTTAAGTTCACCTAGGAATGTGATCTCCTTTGACCACGAGGTCTCAGCTGGTTTCCTGCCACAGCGGAAAGGCCCAGTTAGGGGAAATTGCTGCAGTTGGGCATATACATTATGTGTTTTTGGGCATGAGTCTCAGCGTAAATGCAGGCTTACGTGACCTGTAAACATGCCCTTATACAGTGACTCTCCTGCTGACGTGCTCGAATTGCCGGCAGGATGGTTTACAGCTCTGCTTCCCTTTTTGGGCAGCTAGTTTTGCACAAATGCACTTTTTACATTCCAGGATAATTTAAAGTAATATTTACTAGAAATGTGGCTTAGCCTTATGTTATCACTTCAACATACACACATGCTCAGTCACACTTCAAAAAGAGTCCAAGGAAAATGGAATATAAGCAATCTGCTGCCTCACTGCTATAATAAAGCCTCAGAAAAAGAAAAGGGAAGGACCAGCTGTTTAAATCCTAGGATTCTCAGAGCCCTGCAGGAAGGATGGCAGCTCATGGGAACCTAATGGTGTTGCTTCACATTAGCCTGCTTCTTTCAAGCACTTGGTTAGCGAGCCTGGCATAGAGACAGAAATGTTGGTGTACCTGTCCTGTGGACTCACTGTAGGACAGCAATGGTGGCAGCTTTTATCAGTAATGCATAGGTTAAAGCATGATGTGTGTTTTCAGCATTTGCCTGTACCTGTTGGTGAGCAATTCCACATTTACTTGTTGTTTAAGGTCTGTGTGAAAATGGCCTTCTCTTTTTTTCGGCAGCAATGTTGTAGCACAGGTTTTCAGAATGGTTAAGGTTAGAAAGAACCTATGAAGACCATCGAGTCCTTATGACCTGGTGTCTCTTCTTTTAAAGCATAGCACATGTGCTCTGAAAGCGTGGAAAAAATCAGACTGCAAAGAAATAATGATTTCACCATATTCCTCCACTCATCCTGGATTTCCAGTGGGGCAATGTGAGGAATGGTCTGTTCATTGTCCTTAGTCTTGCTCATTCCTAGTATGGTCAGCATCTATCTGTTCATGCTCTTCTCCCATACATATATATTTTTGTTTATGAAGTATTTCAAAGTAGTCTTGGTTTTGGCCACCACAGACTTGGATAAACAAGGATAATTTTATTTAGATTGGCACACTGAGAGGCACCTGTTGAAAGCAAAGCTTCACCACCTCTTGTAAAAAAAAAAAAATACGGGAAAAACTAGCAAAACCTTTCAAACTAGGAAGATTTTTAATGCATATGTGTTTAAATGTTAGGATTACTTGAAGTAGAAAAAGTATAAATATATACTTCAGTCATAGATACCTATAAAGATTCCAGTAGAATTAACTGTCACTGCTGTAGGTTGTATGAAATGTTTGGAAAATCTTTTCTTTCTCCAGATCCCCTTCCTAGTTTCTTATTTCTTCATGTTTACAAAATATCAAAAGTCAAAATATGAACTGATCATGGATGGAAATGTACTGATCTCAGGACTTGAGCTTGTTTATATCTGACAAGGAGTTTGCACATTTTTAAAGGAAAGAAGAAAACAAATCTCTGAGGCACCTTTAGAAGAAACATCAAATAAACCTCAAGTGAGGCGGATTTATGGGCAAATTTCAAGTGTGAATGGTATGACTGATGATATACCTAATTCATTGCATGCATCTGCAGTTTTACCATATGGTTATTACTATTTTATTTTCCAAGTGAAAAATTTCTTTTCCATTGCCCACGGGAATTCACTCCTGTTGCTATTCTGATGCGTGCAAGTAAGCAGACTGATCTGCTGAGAGTGCTTTGCACTAAACAAAATTGGATAATCAAATATGACTGCAGTGTATTTTTATAGTGTGTTGCTGGAAGTGGAAGCTATAAACTATTTACCCTCTATGTGGAAGCCTGTCTGGGTTGATGAAAAGCTCAACATGAGCCTGNCTGATGGAAAAGAATAATATGTGTTCATCAGAGCCCTACTTAACGAAGGCAAGAAAGACATGACCTGCAAATAGTCAGTTGTCATTGTTTTTTCCGCCTCTCCTAAGGGTGGAGGGAATTTAAATTGCTCATAAAATTTTATTGTCTGTAGCTGTTGTCTCTATGGCAGCTGCAGGAAGCTCTCTAACAAGGCTAAAAATGTGAAAACGGTTTAATAAGTAACTCATGTTCTGCCATCTTAATTAATCCCTGCTTTGCCTTAGCACCTCTGGAGGGTTAGGATTTTTCCAGATGCAATAGATACCCACAGGTTAGCCCACAGCCCGAAGGCAGCTCCTTGGGTTTGAAGCTGTCTGTTCTTCATGTCTGTCTTGCTTATGATGATAAGGCTGCTGGACACAGCAGTTTTGTGCAAGCTCAATCTCCTCTTGGCTGTGTGAACACAGTGGCTGTTTTACTTGTCCTCGTATTTGATTTTAAACAGCAGAGAATCTGTGCCCATCAGCCTGAGCTGGACAGTGGGAGAAGGCAGCATCTCCCCAGTCCTGCCTGGCCCTCCCACTGTCTGCACTGGCAGTGCTGAGGGGTCAGGCTGTGCAGTTGAATGGCAAATACCAAGTATGTTAGAACAAGCAGATAACAAGTGAAATAAAGTCTCTGAGGGATCAGCATTTCAGCCTTCACCAGGTCTCAATGAAGTGTTGAATCATGACATTGCACAGAGGCTGTGGGCTGCATACATTTTTTGATCAGCATTTCTTGTTGGTGTACTCATTGCTTTCACTTGAACCCCCTTTGCCTTAAGACTGCTCATGGAGCTAAAGCATTGCTGCTGGTGAACAGAAAGGCTGGTGCATAACATGCTGTTGGGAACATTATATCCAAGAAATAGCCACTTTAGTGTCAGGAGATCCTGCAAGTGAACCTGGGTAGGAATAAGTTTAAGAGGGCTTAGTCTGCCCAAAGTAAAATGAAGACTGTAACAAGGCAGAACGATCACTGGAAAAATAAATTCTTGTCTTCAGAAAGTTCCTGTAGTTCTGGTAAGCTCAAATATTGTTCCTAACACAGGCTAGGACTATATAATACTATTTTCTATGTTACCCATAAAAGCCCAAGGAAATATGAAAACTGTGGCAATTGTGAGTGGTGTTTACATAATGGGTCTATATACACTGCAGTTCAGGTGCTGACAGTGCAAAGACAGACTCCTGTGTTAAAAGTGCTGTCTTCACATTGTGTATCTGTTGTGGTGATAAATTTGGCTGTTGCTTTAAAGGGGTAAATATTGTGGTTTGTGCAAAGAAGGAGCCTTTACTAGGTGTTGTTATTTTTTAGCAGAGGTGTGGAACCTGTAGTCTGGCAATGGTCATTCCACTTAAAAGAGCTTTGACCCTCTTTTATTTTTACTAAAGGTATAAACTACTGGGATAATTGAATATGTACTGAATTTATTACACAGCTATAGTTAGTTGCAGAAATTTATAGTGTAGACAGAGCCTTAGAGGATAATAGCTCCCCACTAAGGGACCACTGTATTCTTTGGAGGAATGTGTCAGAGAGTTCCTTATGTTAGCAAAGGTTTTGCCATTCTGATTTAAACCATTAGGATACAATAGCTATGCTGGTTTTGTGGGGTTTTTTTTGTTTGTTTTTTTTTTAATATATTCTCTTAATTGCTCCTTAATACCACACATAATTGTATCTTCCTTAGTTTGTCTAATGTGGTTTCTGTTGCAATTCTGTAAGTAATAAGCGTATTTAAAAACAAAGGTGGGAAGAAAACACTGGCACAGGAAAATAATCTTTGCAGCCTTCTTAATACCTTTCTTTGAAATATTTAGCAAAACAGTTGGAATTGTACAAACCTTGGGTTGGTAATGCTGAAATTCCTCTTCATTCATAAAGCTGTAGCTTGACAAAGACTGGTTTTCCTTCAGTATAGGGCAGTTGGAGCTGGAGGTAAGTTTTGGATATGAATTGAGTAGATGATTAGGGAGAACTGTAATAATGTATTGTGCTAATCTTGCAATTCCAGCTGTTCCAGCTGTGGAGGCCCTTTCCCCTCAGCCTGTATGACAGATGACAGCTAAAGTTTGCTTATATGATAAAACTAAACACTGGCTCTTGTGCAGTATGTCTCTGCTGGCGTGAGATAGCACTTTGTCATTTCAACACCTAATTGGCATCACAGCTGCTGAATATGCAATTTACCTTACAGAGGATAAGGTTTTGCTATCCCTATGGGTGTCTGGGTTATTAAAAAAGTTTGACACCTTTAATAAAATTAAATTGGCTTCTATAGCTATATCATCATCAGAGCTAAAAGTGAGATTGCTGTGTACTCCAAGGTGTCTCTCTCTCTCTCTTTTTTTTTTTTAAATCTCCAAGTCATATAAGCAGAACTGTTGTTGCTGGGTTCAGTCTGGAAATCCTTACTGACAGCCCAGCTCTGCTCTCAGTTTTACCAGCCTAAACTTGCATCCATCTCTGGAGTTTTACACTGTGAATAGAATCTAGCCCTGTTTTTTCGCTTATGCATCACTTCTCTGAGGCTGAAAGGGCCCTTCCCTTTTGCACTGTGCTTTTTGTGTCCTCTGTCTTCTCCTAGGTCTTGTTCCTAGTTCTGGTCTTAGCTTGGGGCACCCACACTGGGTCACTGAATGTCCACTAAATCCAGTGTCCTATCCTTGACAAAAAAGTTCTGCAGATGCTATTTTCCCCTGCCTTTCATCTTTAGTCATGCTGAGCTACTACGTCTGTTCTCCAAGAAATACTGCATGCGCTGTATCAACTCCTGATTTTGATGCAGACATTGCATCAGCTCTACTTACCAGGCAGCTGATCCTGCTAGGTGCTGTGCTCAGGGTGATGCTGGGCTCCTCTCTCCTGCTCAGACACTTAGGAAAATCAGCATCCTGCATCTTTCTTTGCACTCTCTTAATAATGTGTCTATAATATGTTCTTCTATCACTATTCTGCTTCCCCTCTGTTGTGACATTTGGTGAAAATATCATCTCTTGTATTGACATGCACTTCTCCCTCTTGTCATGGGAATTATGGCAGGGTACTGTTGGCAGATCTTTGTGGAATTTTATGGGCTAGAATGTGTGTATAGTCTAGAACAGTATGTCCAGTCACTTACAAGTTCTGATTCTTATACATAGGCATAATTTTGATTAAATACTTAAAAAAAAATCCATTCCATCTGCTCCTATTAGATTTCAGAATTAAACTTATTTGGAATTGGTAAAGTTTTAGTGAGCAACTATAGATAAAAGATTGATAAATCAGACTGCTAACTGGTGAATCAAATCTTGTGCCACTGGCTATGGCTGGTGTGTTTAAGAAGATTAAAATCTCTTGTGATGCATCTGGCTACCAGTGTGACCCTTCACAGGCAATTAATTCTCTTAGGGAGAAAAAAAAATGTTTAATTGCTCTATCTTCTTTTAAGAGGATAAAGACCACTACAGGGGAAAAGCCTTTAGAATCCAATAATCCTATTCCTGAGCTAGCACCATGCCAATAATACTGCATCACTTGCATAAAAAGACCTGAAGCCTCCAAAACCTTTAATGCAGAGTGTTCCCCCTTTCTCTCTACACCTGAGTCTGAAGGACCTCAGCACTGCCTATTTACTTTGACTGGGAGACCGATGACAATTTGTTCAATATGTTTCCTTCTCACTCTCTGTTTCCTTGGTTGATGCCCTCTTTTGTGTCTGTAGGCAGCAGCCATCAGCCTCCTGAGCCTTTCACAGGCATCATCAGACCATTCTGTTATCTACCATGGCTGGTGTGAAAGCATCTTTTTGACAAAAACACTGGTCCTGTGGGTGTCTGTCCCTGTTTCTAGGCTTGGCTGGTTCTAGCTGGATCTGATTCAATGACCCCATACATGAGAGTATGCTCATGTCTGAGGTGAGCCTTGGTGCTGCTCACATTTGTCAAAATCCATGGTAGAGGCTGCAGATCTTGACTGTAGTGCTGCTTGGCCAGGTGGAAGGAAATTGGCCTCATGCTGAAGGTCAGTGCTAGAAACAGTTGGAAGGAAAACTGAACTGATGGAGAATTACACTAAAGAGCTGCAGGGACTGACAATTTCAACTCAGCCTAATTGACTCACTCAAGAAAAACAGACAAATAATTTTGTCCTAGGTCATAACCATTATTATCACTATTTGTATGCTAATTGTTAGTGCTTCAGTTTTGGATGTGAGACCTAAAAGACCAATGCTTCATTAACAAAAAAAAAAAAAAAAAAAAAAGATAAACTCCAAAGAGTAACAATCTAATAGTGAAGCAGACAGTGTTCTGCATTGGCAGGATAAAGGATGGATGAAAGCTGATGGGCCAAAAATTCAAGTGGGAAGTAAAGTACTGTTTTTTAAAGGTTTGACTCTCCAGCAGCTGGACAGATTAGCCACTCTCTGTTGCTCAGAAAAGATGACTGCATAGGCTGCAGGGCCTGAATTCAACATGATAGTTAACTACTTCCCCACAATTTATGCATGTGTAGTTGTACATGGAGTCCCAGAAATCAGGTATATGCTTGAGTAACTATGTTAATTCCTAACATTCCTAAAGATAGCCCTGTGCTTAAGTGCTTTGCTCCATCTTTTTCTTTGCCATCTGCTTGTTACTGGGTTTTGTGCAGGGCTTGCCAGGTCAAAACGAGTGGTCTGTAGTTAATCAGTAATCAATGGTTATGCAGGGATTAGGCTCTGTGCTTAATGCTGTTTCTGAGAAGCAAAGACTTTTAGGAGGAAAAGGAGGAGGAGAGAGAAGAGCATGATCAGGGGAGGATGGAATGCACTGCTGAAGTTGGAGGGGAGGTGGAAGGTTGCCTCCCAGCAATGCTTGCTTTTCTTGGAAAATTCTCTGTGCAGGAAGGTTATGAAGAGGTCCAGAAACATGAAGGGATCAGGGAAATGAAAGCATGGAAAAAGGGTGAACTGCTGTCTGAAAGCAATGGAAGTACAGGCAAAGACCAATCTGGTTAGATTGATGGGCAAGAACAGCTAGCTCAGTGTCCAAAATAGTATCCCTTTCTGTCTGGTTTCTTCACTTGTGCGAGTTTCAATTTAATTTGCAAATCCCTAGCTCATTTTGACTTTGTGTTAATTAATAACCCAGAGGCTTGGGGATTTTTTTGGTTTTTTTGTTTGTTCGTGGGTTGGTGGGTTTTTTTGGGGTTTCTTTTTCTTTTTTTCATCTGGACAGCAGAATGTTAGGTGTGCTTGACCTGTTCTGCATGGGTCACTGTGGATGCCTGGAATGTTCCTTGAAGATAAGTGAGCTTCTTTATCAGGTCAAGTACATACTACCAACACTCCCTCCATCAAAAGAAGCTACAGGAGAAAAATGTCAGATGGAGAAATATCTGAATCAGATGTGTTTCTTCCATCCTGAATTCTAATTCACCAGTCTGTTGGTGGATTTTTGTTCTGCTCTTGGTAATACTTATTCCACTTACTGCAGCAACTCTTTTCATCATATAGTTAATTTATTATAGAAGTCTTCTGCTAATAACAAATATTTGCATATCTATCAAAGGGATGTTTTGGATGAAGGTGAGCAGGCTGTGTGAGGAGAGAGGAGATACTCCTGTTTGCTGGTGCTTTGCAGTGGGGATTTCACACTCCACAGTCTGTGTCTGTGGAATTTGCTGCCAGATAAAATCCTGTCTATTGAGTTGCACTTTAGAATCTAATCTTCCACTTAGTAGCATCTCTAGCTTGCTTGGCTGAGGAAAAAACACCACCTCTTTAAAAGATGTTTTGAATGCAGTATTTTCCAGCAGAGGGTTTAGTTAAAATGGACAAGGTTGCCCAGGGAGGTTGTGCATGCTCCCTCCCTGGAGGTGTTCAAGGCCAGGTTGGATGAGGCCTTGAGTAACCTGTGCTAGTGAGAGGTGTCCCTGCCTATTGCAGGGGGTTGGAACTGGATGATCCTTGAGGTCTCCTTCCAACCTTACCATTCTATGATTCTATAACTTAGAAAATTAATGCAATTAATTGCAAGCCTGGCTTTAGAAAGGACTAGTTATGCTAAACTGAATAATTTCTATTGGCAAGCATTTAGAATTGAAATAGCCTGAGTTTGGTTTAGCCAGATTCAGAATGAGCTCAGCTGACAACTGTTTTACTTAAAAAGATTTGCTGGCAACCACAAAAGTGAGGGGGGGGCCTCTCTAAGACAGGCACAGGGGCAAATGGTGGCCAGTGAAGAAATTCAGCCAGCCAGCCAGCTCTCCCTGGCATTAGCAGAAAGATTCAAAACAAAAAGTGATGATAATAGCTTCTCAAACTGTTCTGAGTAGACCTAAAGGTAACTTCACCATCACACCTGGAGCTGTGTCACTCTTGATTATGCTGGCACAAATATCACCTTGGGTATATTTGCAGCCAGCAACCCCCAGATGCTTACAACTTCTGTCCCTGCTTTAGGATGTTCCTACTGGCAGCTATTTGACTAAGGTGTTATTTTATGGTGTATTTAGTTCTTTTTTATCTTTCCTTACTGTCAGTCTCCTTTCCCAATAATCATGTTTTCTTCTTTGCCACAGCCTCCATATCCTGCTGTCATTCTAAAAATGCTTTTGTGATGTTAAGTCTTTTCCAGTTATACGATGAAAATTAATTCATTCTGACACAGCCATGAAAATCTGATTCAATTCCTCTTTTTTGGTATCTCAGTCACAGTTTTTGATCACAAATCAGCATGAGTCAGAATTTCCCAGGTTATTATTTCCTCAGGAAGGCTGATTGCAACCCTCTCTTTGTATTTAATGTCCTTTTTCTGACTATGGTGGAGCTGAGCAGTTGAGGCTGCAGTGGTTTTATTAGAGACTTGTCTTGTTGTTCTGGTATTTGTTACCACAGGTCAAAAAGGTGACACCAAAAAATATGCCAGACCAGTTTCAGTGCTGCAGTTTTCCATCACCAGGTAGTTGAGTCCACGCTGGCTCTACAGCATAGAGATCACTACAGACATTAGCACTATCAATTTCTCTGGATACTAGGAAATCCTGGGTCATAGGTGGGGAGGGAACAAAGTGGCTTTATCAGCTTGTTCCAAGACTTGATAATTTATTAATGATGGGGTTTGAAACACCATATTGTGTTGAGATCTTCTGCCAAAACAGAATATCCTGAAGTGTTTCAGATAGGTTTTGTATCCTTTTTGGCTCAACTGGTTAAATGAGCAACTTATCTGGAGTTACCAAAAGTAGATCAGAAGGAAAAGTAAGTAGAAAAAACTCTCTCTGAGGCCCTTGTAATTTACTTATTCTCTCCAACACACATTTGTATCTCAGAGTTTCTCTGGAGGTCAAGATCACATCGACTGTCCATTGTAAGAGTGGAGTGCCTGTTCTTCAATATTGGGCTGTGCTGTGGTCAGCAGGGGTTTGGAGGCACAGGGAAGATTCCTTGCACAGATCTTCTGGCTCTGGAAGCAAACACAGGAGGGAATCCTGCTTCCACTCACCATTGTACCTCTCCTTATTCTGAGGGCTGTGCTGCCAGCTGAGCAGCAGCTGAAAGGGCTGCAGGAAGGAGCAGGCATCGCTTCTTGCAGGTCACAGGAGGCCGGCGAGCCTGTCTCAGGGGGGTTGTTGCTGTACAAATTCATCATCCAGCTTAAGGACTAAGGAATCATTTCCATGTTTTCTGTTGATTGTTGCACTTTCCTTTTGCGGTTCTCTTGGGTTTTTCAAATATGGCAGCAGTAACTTTAATACTCACTTGATTTCTTTTTTTGTTGTTTTTTTTTCCCCCACATAAAAAATGGGGGAAGAAAAGGCCCAGATATAGATTGGCTCATTATTTTTATGAAAGAAGAATATTTATTAGGATTTAATTGTGCAGGAAAAGCAACCAAGCACTGTTGGCAGGGGAAAGCCTTCACAGGCTGGTGTGAATGTGTCAGATCAATAACTAGCGGTTAACAGGAAGGGATAAAAAAGCCATCCTTAATTTTAGTGGTAAAGACTTTGACTCCTGATTCAGACTGAGATTCCTCATCTTCCTGAGATAAAATTCACACCTACAGGATGGAGATACCACTTTGATTTGTGACATGGGACTGTGGGTTTCAACGCCTCTGAGGTACTGGGCTGCTGCAGTGTGCGCATTCAGCCCAGNGTGTGCCAAGCTGGGTGAGCCAAGCTAGTGGTCCCACAGAAGTGCCTTATCCTTGTCTTGTGTGCTTTGTGTGCATGTTTCTGGCAGAGACATGAGTTACTGTTTCATTATTAGTTTTTATCTGGTGTTGCATATTCTGAAGGCTGTGCTGTGATGCTTCTACCCTGCTAGACACAACAGTTATTAAGGCTTAGGTGAGTGAACTTAATTTCCAAACAATTCTAAACATTAATGCTGAGGATAATTAGGATAAGATGTTGGCACTCTGAGCAGTATGGGTGGCCTTTGTGAGGCTCATGCATTATTAATCAGCCATGTAATTTCCCTTAAGTGACAAGGTGTAATTGCTTTTTCTTTAAGCCCAATTACATTTTCATGCTAGGAGCAGAGATGAGACCCTCTCACCTGCATTATCGGGAATTACCCATTTGGGAAATGAGGATGCTGCAGATTGAAGATACAGCCTGGGAGTTTGCTTGTGACAGAGAGACAACCAGATGCTGGATAAGCAAGAAAATGCATTCCTCCTTTCCTTTCTGCATAAGAGATGGGCTTGGATTTGATAGAGCTTTGCACGTGTGAAGGCTGCAGTATGGAGCCAGCGTACCCTGTTGCGCTTAACCTTTGGCATGTCAGAAAGCAGTTTATGATGGGGGAAAAAAATCCTTCTCCTGACAATAGTATCTGCTGAGTGTGCCTGCAATGTGGAGGAGGTCTAGAGGAAGCTGAGTGCAAGGATACCAGCTGCATGTTAAAACACTGGAAAACAAACCCCTTGCAGATAAAACAAGTTTGGTACTCTGGTTTAATACAACCTAGTTGTGCTTCAAATGCATATAATGAAGAACAAATCAGTATACTCTTCATTAAAAACAGAGTGATAGCATAGTAAACACAACTTTATTGAACTGAAGGAAACATAAATCACTTGTAATTCAACAAAACTTTGTACAAAATAATTATGATTCACTGTTGAACCTTGTCTTACACTCTGTGAACATCTTTTCCTTTTATTTTCAAAAAGGCATTTCTCTTAATCAAAGCTGTTGCAATTGGAGGGAGTGGTAATGATCCAGAAGACAGCTGAGTGACGCTGCCTTCTGAGGATCTCTACTGCTGCCATTTTCATAGCATGAATAGTGATGCTTGGTGTTGGCAGAGAAGTTCCCACGGATCAGAGCTCCAGCAATTGGAAATGTGTTTTGCAATACACCCCCATTCCCGCAAAGCTGCCGTGATGTTGAATTCCATCCACTTAAAACAGTGCATATGCTTAACAATAATTTAAATCATTATCCTGCCTGTCAGCTCGGAGTTAAAGGGCTATGCAACTGTGATTCTCTGTTTAGAAAGTGCCTGGAATAATAACTTTCAGATGTCTCAAATATGCAGCACTTATCTATAACATCTAAATACAAATGTCTCCCCGCTGAGCAAGCTCAACACTGTTTACCTAGTGTGTCCAAACCATTCCAGAGGCTTGGCTTGGCGCGGAAGGTCCTATATCTGCAGCTCCCACAGCACTGTCAGTGTCACATCTTTCAACTTCTCCTCACCTTTAGGTGATTGCAAAGAAAGAAAGAGCTTAAGCCCAGGGGTGACAAATGAAGAATGTCGCCGTCTGTGCATCCCCCGCTCCCACAGCAAGGGTAAAAGTGCACTGCGAGCCAGCCCTGTGCTCTCACAGATGGGTTGATGCTCAGGCTGTTGGGTTCCTGCCAGCCTGCTGTGAGATGATCCAAATGCTGAATCCCATGTGCCTCAGGCATTCTGGGACTGGGCAGAATCGAGGCACTGTCACTGACTTGAGGGCCCTGGGCTCTTTCTCCGTGTGCAGACCTCAGTGGGACCCGTCAAGTCTCACTTCCACCATTGGCTTGTGCCATGTGCTCCCTCCAGTTACCCGGCGTGCCAAAGCTGTGTGCCATGCAACTGGATGGCTCCCCTCCCATGCTGGATGTAGGGGCTCAGTGTGTCCCTTGAGGGCCTGCAGGGGTGATGGGCTGTGGTGTGGGGCTGCCCTTGCAGCTTGTCCATTGGTGCAGCCATCAAAGGTTAATGAAGAAATCTCCTCACCATGCTACAAGCAAATCTTGGGGTCTCTCTCAAAGACACCACTCACACCTGGAAAGAGAGGAACTCCATCCCCATAGCTGGCACTGGATGCCAAAGGCCTCTGCACAATGCTTTGCAACTTAACAGGATATATTATGTAGCCTCCAAATTTCCTAATGAGTCCCAGGGAGCCCCACAAAGTGCTTGGGCTTTGCTTCCACTATGCACCAGAACACCCTTGGCGCTGTCCTGGTGCAGCCATCAAAGGTTAAATAGCAAGAAATGAGAAGCATTTAATGCATCTTTGCATCATCTTTGGTCCCTAGGTGAAGTCTGAGTCACAGCTCTTATTATGTATATCAAATCTATGCAAATGTTATTGACATTCTTCCTGGGGCTCTCATCCCTTTGCTCTCAGTTAACTTGTGGATTACCTGTTGTGAAGCACTTGCAGAACTGCTGCTGTCCTCATATTACACAGCAGCAAGCTGTCTGAAATAGATTGATTCTTGGTACTGAAAATTGCTGGATTTTGTTTTACTGTTGTTTTGTGTGTGTGTTTATTTGTTGTGGTTTTTTTTACAGAAAGCATGAATAGACTGTTAGCAGGAGCCACACTGAGTACCAAATTGTTTTGCATGGCTATGGTTATGGAAACAGGACTTCCTCCTTGTCCAGTTTGGATGGTAGTTAGCACCTGTCCTTTCTACAACCACCCAGGAGGGAGCTCTGCTGATCTGCTGCCTCTGCAGCCAGGCTGAGCCCACAATAATGTTCTTCAGAATCGCTGCAGTTAGTGAAGTGTGCATAGCACTGGCTGAGCTCAGAACATGGCTGCTTCTTCCTTTTATTCTTTTTTTAACACAGGCTTGTGTGTAGGGATGTGGCTTGGAGAGGAGTCTTTTAGAAGTTCCTCTCAGCCTCCTCAGGAAACCACACCAGTGAGGCTCATTATCTGATGGCTTTCTTCAAGCAGCACACCTGGCTTTGCACGTGCATACACAGTCTAGTTTACTTGGCTGAAATGTCCAAATTGTGTTTCTGTTCTTCATGAAATATTCATCTGCTTGGATGTAGTAAGCCAGCTTTTTCTGGCTTTGATGTTTTGGACATATGCATGTACAGGGACATGGCTCCAATGCCTGCTCAGTTTGCTGGGGGTGCCTGTACTAATCACTGGTTCAACACAGTGCTGACTGGGGGAAGCTTTGCCCAGGAAGCCACATGACTCTGCCATGCTTGGGAAATGACGTCCTCTGAGGCCACCTTCCCCCCATTCACCCTCCCAATTTGTATGGTTGGGTGCTCCATCTTTATGGACCTGTCCTCAGATATGCCAGTATAAGAGTGGTTGAGTATGGAAATGAGAGCAGTATGCAGGACCCACTCCCTCTCTCAATCTGGCTCCTCCTGCACACTAACTCTTACACCAGTTACTTTTACACTATCAGTGTCTCGTCACCTCCTCACAGCCCTTCACTTTCTTTCCCATTAGCACCCATGCCAGTGGGCCTGGAGCAAGCTAGCAGCAAAATTTCATACATTTAATCTATTTATCCATCACTCTGCTGTGTATCTGCACTGTCTGTGCATGACAGCTAACAGCTACCTATATCCCTGGCACAGAATATCTATTTACCAGATGCTCTCTGATAATGAACTGCAGCTTGGCCATGTGTGCAGGAAAACAACCTACAGGCACTGGAGTTGCCTTCGTGCTGTTTGTTGCTGTAAATTTGTGCTGGATGTTTGCTGCCCAAACAGAGAGAAGGCTGTGATCCTGGATGCTGGCATCTCGGATGTTTTCAGGGAGCTGACCAGTGATGTGTTTCTTCCCAAGTGGCATCCTGAAGTGCCACGACAGAATGACAGACAGATGGTGTTAGGTTGCACAAGAGGCACTGCTGGCCAAAAAGGTATCAGCAGCTAGTGTGAAACCATGTGTTCAGGTCCAGCCAGTCTCCGTAAGGAGCCAGGGCTAGTTTTCTTTATTGGTAGTGGAGGTTGTTTGCTATAATAAACTGAAGGTTCAAAGCTGAACTGAATCTTAGCTCCTCCAAAATCCCCATCACCCTCCAATCTGCTGTTGTGATTACCTGAGCCCATTTTAAATGCTAGCTCAAGCATCAAGCCCTCACATTTCCATTTAGCTGTTCAAGGAAAACAATTTTAATAGCTACGCAGCTATTCATCAGGATTAGGCCCTGCTGAGCAGTGTTGTCTGGGCTTAACTTGGAACATCCAGAGGCACCAAGTAACATTTGCTTCAGTAACTCAAGCACGTTCTTCAGCCCCCACTCTTATGCTGCTGGCCGCATCCGCTAGCAGCAGAGGAGGGACTGGGGAAGATCCCACTCTCCTTTTATTCCTGACCCCAATGGAAACAGGAAGAAACACACTTTTGAAGTTCCCATCCCCCAAGCTGACATGGATGTAAAGGAGAAAAGCATCTGCCTGCTCAGGCACGTGCACAGCTTACCCCCATGCCAGCAGCACCTCTGTCCACAGCTCACTGTGTGCATCCTCACATGCCCTGACTTTGCGGCGTGGAACACAGCAGCCTCCAAAAAGCACCTCTGGGATTCCAGTAGAGCGGGTGAGGTGAATTTGTTCTGTATTTATTGTCAGTTTAGATAGCTAGTGCCAAGTGTTGAGGCAAAAATTCCTTCTCCCACTGTATATGTTTCTTGGAGTGTCTTGTGCTGAACTGAAAGTCCTTGGCCAACCAGCAGTGAACAAAGTTTCACGTTGGTGCTTAAGATGATTTTTCACTGGTGGCTTCGAGACTTGGGGATGCACATGGGTTTTCTCTCTTGTCCAGGTATCTTCGCACAGATATCAGAAAGGGTTGCTTACTTTATCTCCAGTATTCAGTGGGAAGATGGTAGAAAAGGTTCTTTAAAAAACAAACCCACCCCCTCCTCCAAAAAAAACCCCAAACAAACCAACAACTGCCAAAAAAAACCCCACAATACAAAAAAAACCCCAAAAACCCAAAACCCAACCAAAAAAACCCCACAAAAAACCAAACCAACAACAACAACGAAAAAAACAACCAAAAAACCAAAACCACCAAAAAACTCAGAAGTCCCCAATGGTAGTTGAATAGACTAGTTGTTTTCATACTGCTGTCTGGCTTTTACCTATCCAGACTTCACTGGAAAATGTTGGAGGACTCATATGAAAGGTGCAGGAACCCAGACAAATTTGGACATTTAATTGCTGCAGCGGTGGGGACCTGTCAAGGGTGATCCTGGCTGCCTCCCATCTAATCGCAGAGTGGGAAGCAGGAGCTGGAAATCTTGTAAGAATCTGGTTTCTTTAAGTACTTTGACCCTTTGGATTGGCTGTTGGAGGCTCCTGGGACAGCAAAATTTATATAAGGCATTCTGCAGTGTCATCTTTTTCTTCGGTTTTAGGAAATGTTTGAGGCTGGATGGAGTTCAGTAGGGTGAAAGGGGCAGTTCTCTGGCATTTAATAACTGCTGCTGTTTGTTTCTGAGGCGGGTCAGTTGCTTTACAAGGGGAGAAAGGATTGTATCTGCTTTCTGTCTGGTAGGACTGACCATTTTATTCACAGAATAGTCTGAATAAAGATAAATTACTGAGTATTGTAGAAACCTTGATGGTGAGACCAAGTCCTCTCACTAACTGAAAATAGTAATGTCTTTTTGAAGTATGTGTACATAAAGCAAACCAACAAACCCCAAACACTACACAAAGACTAGAAATCCCCCAGACATTCACCATTTTCATGAAAAGCAAGGGGAAAGTAATACATTACATTGTTCACACTTTTTTTTCAGTTGTCTAGACACTGAAATAACACAGTGTGTCTAGCTGAAAAGGGAATTCTCTCAGGACTGCAGATCTCATGCAGACAGCAAGGAGGAATTGCTGAAAAGCTCCAAAGAGCAATGAGATCAAGCTGTCCACTCTCTACCTGAGCATTAAGTCTCAGGAGAGAAGAATGGGCCTCATCTCTGCTTCTCTGAAAAAAAGGAGAAGAGTGAATGTGTTGTTGCTTCTGTTATCCTGGGGTTGTTCTCCTGGCTCTGTGCTTCCCTGTGTTGCAGAACAAGCATAAGATGCAACTTCTGTGTAGGGCTAAGTGTAGCAATTCTGTTGAACGCTTAGAATCATAGAATCATAGAATGGTAAGGTTGGAAGGAGACCTCAAGGATCATCTAGTTCCAACCCCCCGCCATAGGCAGGGACACCTCCCACTAGCACAGGTTACTCAAGGCCTCGTCCAGCCTGCCCTTGAACACCTCCAGGGAGGGAGCAGCCACAACCTCCCTGGGCAACCACTTAAATACCTCTTGATTCTTCCCACTGGACATTGAGTGGTGTGCTCTTGTAGTTCTTTCCATTCTCCCCTCCTGACTTCCCAGGCAGAGAGACACCCACTCTGCACTGCCAGGTGAGCCTGGTGCAGAGCTGGAGCCACGTGGAACTGTTCAGGCTCTCCCATCTCAATGGCTCTTAAAAGCAGGAACCAGTGTGAAGACAAACATCTTACAGACTGTCCTCTCTTCCTGCTGCTCATCTTCAGGCACAGAATGAAATCTTTTCAGTTGAACCTGTGCAATACAGTAAGTAAAAAGCAGAGTAGGACGTGAGCAGGACATGTATTGCAGGCATCCTAGAACTTTGTAGATCATAGCTACTCTGTTTTTAATGTGGGCAGAAGATTCAACACCATAACTCTGCCTGTCAACACAAAGTCCATCACCTATTGCAAAATGATCTACCAGGAGAACATTCAAGTATGACCAGTGTAAATCCTCACGTTGGGAAGCACATTTGCAGCATTGCAGTACAGAATGGTAGATGCCCTCAATGGAAAAGCTATGCCAGGAATTTCCTCTCTGTCAGAATCATCTTAACTGAGTAACGATGTGTTTAAGCCAGCTTTTGTGTTTCTCTTGGGACCTTTGTGCGTACCTGGTGAAAGCAGAGACTTGGATCTGAGTTTTTGAGTTATCAGATGTGATGTCTATGATGATTTTACTTAGATACTGGATGGTGATGATAGATTTGGCTGTAGTGGAAAGTTCAAAGCAGAGACCTGCCTGGGAAAGGAGAATCAATTCCAGGATATCCTCCAAAAGCAGGGAGTCAGAATCCCCTGCAGCTCTGAGAAGGCTCACAGGTATGCTGAAAGCACTTCATGTCCAGCCACGAGAAAGCTGCTGAAACAGCAAGGACGGGGCAGGTTGTAAGCAGCCGTCAGTGGTTACTACACAGTCTACAACAGATTTATATAAAGTGTTACAGGGTCGTGTTCCCCACATAAAACTGCTAAAATTTCCAAGAGAAGTTCAGCTGCTGGCCATCTGCTCCCCAGAGAAAGGCTTAAAAGGGCCCTCTCTCCCTTTTAACACCTAAAATGTTTTGACATTCAACAAAATGAGCATGGGATCTGTCACTGAAGGCTCCAGGACCTTGCTCCCTCCAGGCACCCAGAGGTGTTCAGAGCATCACAAGCTGCTTGCAGAAGGAGGGTTTGAGTCACATATTATGGAGGTGAAAAGATGTGATGACCTTCTAAAGGCTCTGCAGGGAGGACAACGGACAGGAATAGACACTGAGGAGTCTGTCTTTCTGCCTGTCATTCCGAAGTGCAATTAAAGCACAGCCTGTTTGCATGGTACAATTAAGTGACTACATATGTGGTGGGAGAGCTGTGGGAGGCAAGTTTTGGGCAGAGACCGGAGAATGGGATGAGATGGAGGCAGACAGTTGTGGATATGGAGAGGAGGGAACCTTGATGGTGAAAGAAAAGGTAATGACCCAAAGGGTCATCACAGAAAGTACTCATTTTGTTCTGTTTGGAGAATCCATAAATTATTTTAGAGCATACTCATGGGACAACTCACACAGTATTTCTAATCTGTTGTCGAACATGTTTTGATCTGTTAACATTTTCCAATCTATCGTGTAAATGGATTCTATTTTAACATTTTGGCAAACAGCTTCCCAGGAAAAGCCAGATTCCTCCATCACTCCTCCACAGTCTCATTGTCCAGGGTCTTACTTTTCCTTCCTGTTTCACATAAATGCACAGAGCTTTGACAATTGCACTTTGCAGTCCTGAAATGTGAATGCCTTCCAAGGCTGGAAGATGTCTCTCAGTTTTTGAGATTGACCTTTGATCCCCAGTGACAGCCAGAATGGATTTCTGCAATTTTTCGTGTTGCCCAGGGCCTGACATTGACTAATAGGATTGGATATTCAGCAGGAATGGCAGGAAACCTTGGTGATGAGATTTATTCGTGCTGTCCATGCATAGTTTGAGAACTGGAGAGCTAAGTTCCAGTTTGCGGTAAGTGGAGCAGTGTTACAACAGGAGTGAACTCAGAGCGTTGCTCCTGAAGGCAAAGAGTAGCTCTTTTTTTCAGCCTCCCCCCAGATCTGTCAATCAACAGCAAGAAATTGATGCTGTTTCAAGTATTGCAATACTGATATGTAAAATAAAATAGGGTTGTTTGGGTTTTTTGTTTTTTTTTTTTTTTTTCCTTTTGTTTATCTTTGTTAAGAAAATAGCAGATTCTGCTTAGTTTTATTAATAGTTCCTTGCTGGCTAGAAATTGCTAACTAAAAAGGATGTAGCTCACACTGTATTTGAGAAAGATTTCTACAGAGCTTCTGTTCTACCTGAACAGGGGGACATATGAGGCAGATGACTCACAGGAACTGGGGCACATCTGGAGAAGCTGTTTTGCATTCTGGTTAGGGTTTTACAGGAACTTCCTTCTCCCCTGGATACCTGGGAGATATTAGAGACAATCACAACTGTGTTACAGTCATGGCTTCTTTTGGTCCAATGAAGAGAAGGCTTAGAGGGGATCTAATCAATGTTTATAAATATCTGAGTGCTGGGTGTCAAGAGGGAGGGGACAGGCTCTTCTCAGTTTACCCTGTGATAGGACAAGGGGCAATGGATATAAACTGCAGCACAAGGAGTTCCACCTCAACGTGAGGAAGAACTTCTTTACTGTAAGGGTCACAGAGCACTGAAACAGGCTGCCCAGGGGGGTTGTGGAGTCTCCTTCTCTGGAGACTTTCAAGACCTATCTGGATGTGTTCCTGTGTGATCTGCACTAGATTCTATGGTCCTGCTGTGGCAGGAGGGTTTGACTGGGTGATCTCTGGAGGTCCCTTCCAACCCCTAACATCCTGTGATCCTGTGACACCCAGGGAAATTGTGCCACCAACAAGGAAAAATGTTAAGTGCCCATGGCTTGCATGGTGGGAGACTCTGGGTGGTCCAGCTTCATCTTAGTGAGCTTCATCTTTTCTAGTAGAGAGATGGGAGCTGTGAGCAAGAGGGAGCTCTGCAGATAGTCAGAGATCCCTGGTAAATAGATGGAGCTTGTACACAAAGCACCTGTGATATTATAGGACCTGGTTCCATTTGGGCTCCTATTTAAAATGTCTTCTTTCAGATCTCTAGATGTCCCTGACTGTAACCTCATATGAGTAAAACAAAACTGATTTTAATAATTGATTCACTCTTCCCTGTCTTCCATGTCTGGGGCAGAGAGAGTAAATTAAATTTTTTTTTTTTTCCTCCTGTTCCCTAGTTTTAACCTTTAAGTTTTAACAGCACTGGTTGGAGTGAAACTACCCAAAAGGAGGTTGTAGAGAGATATGGGTGTTGGTTTCTTCTCACAATTCACAGCTGATGGGACAAAAGGAGATGGCATCAAGTTACCCCAGGGGTGGTTTAAATTTGACATTAGGGAAAACTTCTGTATTGAAGTGGTTCTCAGAAACTGGAACAGGCTGCCCAGGGAAGTGGTTGAAATGCCATGCATGGATGGATTTAAAAGCCATCTAGATATGGTTCAAAGGATATGGTGTAGTTGTGGTCCTGGTAGAGACAGATAATGGCTGGACTTGATGGCCTTAGAGGTCTTTTCCAACAATGGTGAGTCTGTGAAATTAGGAGTGCTTGATTTTTATTTTGATACAAATGCAGTAGCATGTGGAAATGGTCTTCTTTTGCCTTAGGTTTTGTGAAAGACTATTGCTATTTTTTGTACAAATCACAAATTTTAGACCAAGTGTTTTGAGCCAGCCACTCATTCCCTTACGTCCTCAAGGGCAGAGAAGTTGAAAAGCACATTTCCACCAGTTTAAATACTCTCAGCATCCATTAGGGTACCTGAGATGGCCCATTCCTTGCACAGTGGCTGATGGGGTGCAAGGGATACTTATTTTCTCCTCTCTGTCCTCTGCATCACCTGGAAGGCAGTGACTGGGCTGGGGATGCTGAGCCAGGAGGGAGGATGTCCTGACTACCCCTCTGCAGTAAAACCCAAAGGCAGCACTAATGCAGGGTGGCATTTTGCACTTTTTTGTAATGCTGCATGACCTTCTCCTTTTTGCATGGCCTCTGGCACCGGGCATTCTCCCGGCCCAGAGAGCACCTCCATCCCAGAAGCCATCCCAGAGAGTCATCAGTCCCTCCCAAGAAGGTCACTACTAAAGGATCAGCATTTACTTAGCTTCCTAGGTGTCCCTTTATGCCCCTTAGATCAGAATATGACCCTGGTTTAGGCAAAACAAGAAATAAGCAGCTGCTTCTCCAGCATTCAAAGCAATGCAAGATTTTAAAACTGATTTGAAAATAAAGACTTTCAGCTAACAATTCATTTGAGCATAAACAGACACTCACCAAAGAAAAATCTTTGGAGCAATTGAGCTGCTGAATGCTTGACCTCCAAAGGACCCCTAAATATAGTATTGTTTGCAACATGCCTCTTTTTGTGGGTGAGATATTAAGAGCTTATTTATTTATTAGAAAGTGGTTTACAATGTAAGTAAATTAGTGAGTTCCAAGGCTCTCTCCCAGCTGCCAGCTGGTGTGGGAGACTGTTTATGGCCACTGTAAATAGTTTCATAGCTTAATACCCATACATTTTAAGAAATCGAGGGCTGATGGCTGCATGTTTATGGTGCAGTTGAAGATTTATCAATCCCTCCAAAAGATGAGAAAGAAAACAAACAGTAGTTCAGATATTTTAAAAATTCATGTGAAAGAAACCCCCCAAAGGTATTCTTTATTCACAGTGCTATAAATTCAAGTCTGCATTGCTCTGGCTCCCAAGTCTCATCAAGTCACTGAGATCAGAAAATGCTCAGCATCCTTCAGGACCTAGCCAATTCATTTCAGAGACTGTGAAGGCTGAGGCTTTAATGATTTAGACAGGTTTCCCCTGCACTGAATGTGTATCTGCAGATCACTTTACTGCTGCTGAATGACCTTTGCCAAGGTCATCTTTAAGTGACAGCAATCAGATCTTCCACAGTCAGGCAGCAAGTTGGAGCTGCACAAGGGATTTGCTTTGTGTAGTGGCTAAAAGGTCGTAAGGACTGAGCAACACCTGTGGGCACTGGCAGAAGGGTGGCTCCAGAGGGAAGCCTACTTCTCAGATGAAAATAGGACATAGGAAGAAAATGGGGCTGGAAGGAATTTCCTTTTTGAGGCATGTGTGCAGTGAGGAATTAGAAATTGGTGAGATGACGTCAGAGCGTATGTGGGATGCTTGGTATGATTTTTGTGAAAAGTCTTGATGCCTTGGGGAGGGATGAACAGAAATGAAGTATTGCAGCTGCTTCATTTGAGCTTTAGATTTATTTTCAGCCCTCGTGTGGATGGCAGCAGAGGGCCTGCAAATATCAGCAGAAGCTGTGGGCTGCTTCTGCTGTGGTGCATTGTGGTGGCTGCATGTTCCTGTGTTGCACTCTCTATAGCAGCATATTTTCAGTGTAAAAAGCACAGAACCAGCTGAATAGTTACGAATATTAACACTCCCATGTGCACAAGGGAAAACTGATCATGATGATGC
Organism: Ramphastos sulfuratus; assembly: GCA_013399055.1. Lineage (NCBI taxonomy): Eukaryota > Metazoa > Chordata > Aves > Piciformes > Ramphastidae > Ramphastos > Ramphastos sulfuratus. The sequence goes on from WBNM01029838.1 coordinate 541,404, forward strand.
CTCTGTGAGGCAGAAATGATGCTTGCTTTAAAATGCAGCCTAAGCTCCAGCTTTCAGTCTGGACCTGAAATGCAGTTTGGTGATGGGAAGTACTTAGATGCATGAACTCACAAGTGCCTTGTTCTTCTTTTGAGAAAAACTGACCCTTTTTTTCATTACCCAAGAAGTCCACCCAGAAGCAACTTGTTTTGGGCACAGAAGACTGTCCAGGGTTTATAGCAGGACAGAGTTAGGTGGCTTGACACAACAAGGTTTGCCCAGGCTAGTGATTCTATTGCTAACTACAATTAATTTAGGAAAAGATAACTTCTTTTGCAATTTTGAGATAGCAGTGAATGCCAGTGTGCCTCTGTCCTGGATCTGACAGGTTGAGATTTGGGTACTCTCGCTGTTTTTCACAGTGAGTGTTGTCTGACACCATTCTGCTAATTTTCCTTGATAGTGCTGGATTGTGCAGCCTTTAATTTAGCTGCAGGGGCCGCAAGCTCCAGCGAAGTGGAGGTGGCTATGCAGTACAGACACAGGCAGGCAACGCACTGCCACCAGCATGACACCGAGATGACCAACCATGGTAAAAGGAAGGAGCCTGCAGGGATCAGTGGCTAATCCTAGCTGTGCCTGGCTTGCTCGTATCTGTCCCTTGAATCATCCCCCTCCTGACAATTTCTGGGACCGGCGATATGTATGCTGGTGCTGACTTTGAGGTGGTTTGGCAAGTACCGCAGCGGCAGAGCACCCTCCGAGAGAACGCATAGCTGCTGTCAAAGGAGCCAGCTCCCGCGGCTCTGCTTCCAGCTGCCCGTGGAGCAGGCAGGCTCAGCAGGATGGCAAAGGCACAGAAACTGTGACAGCGTTTGACATGCCTTTGCTGAATGACCCGGAGTGCTGGGGAGCAAGAGTGCTGACCTGGAAAATAAGCCAAGATTAAGAAATGTCAAATTTCTGGGGAGAGAAGAGGGTTTCCCAGAGGGCTGAGAGGTGGAGAAATTAGACTCTGGAGGTTACTTGGCGTGGCTGATCTCAAATGGACCGTGAACTCTGTTGTAGCACTAGTGACTCTGGGGAGGACCACCCTGACACTCTAAGCTGGGTGCAGAACTGGGTGCTGGGGGGCATAGGCAGCAGCCAGCAGGAGGACATGAGTGTAGAGGTGACTATGTGCTCCTGGGGACAGAGCTGAAGGATGATGCCTTGTAATCAGCAGCCTTTGGGGAATTTCTTTCAGGGCTAATGTAGTAGTGAACAGCATGAAGTAAGAATGTGAGTTACACTGTCCCTTCTGATTGCACCCACAGGTGCTGCAGCTAAGTTGACCACAGGTGAAGCTGATGTGTAGCAATGAATTGGCACCTTCAGCTCTGCAGTAGGTTCAGCTACAGTTCAAAACCCTGATAACCCTACAGATGTTTTGTTTGTGGTAGATATAAAAGTAAACTCAGAAGCCATCCAGTTATTTGCTTCCTTATTAAATTCTCTTTGCTTCATGTTACCCATAAATATGAATTTTGAAAGTGCTGCAAACCTCACTCAGGAAGGAATTTGCATTGCTTGAGTCTGGGAGAGCATGGGTGACCATAGGTGACCACGGTGGCTTTAACAAGATCTGAGTGAAATGCTTCTGGCAGAACGAAGAAGTGAAATGCTGTGGATAGTAAATTTGTCACCACTCTTCCAGATTCATTCTATGATGGCCCTCTCTGTTCTTTCCTGTGCAGGTAAGACAGGTTTTTTCTGTACAGGCAGATCTCCCAGCTGAGGATATAGGGAAAAGAGTTTCCTAATACCCAGGCCAATCTGGCCTGAGGTGATTTCCTCTCATTCTGAGGTCATTTCCTCTCATCCTATCACTTGTTACTTGGAATAACAACCTTGTTACAACCTCCTTTCAGGTAGCTGTAGAGAGCAGTAAGGTCTCTCCTCAGCCTGCGTTTCTTCAGGTTAAACAGCTGCAGTCCCTCAGCTACTCCTCGCCAAGACCTGTGCTCTAGACCCCGCGCTGCCACGCTTGTTTCTCTGTGCCGTTAGGTCCTGTCGCTCTCAGGACAAGTTCATGTTTATTGCATGGGCCTGATGAGCCCCATGATTTCCCCGTGACAATGTAGGGGCTAACTTGTGCTCCCATTTCTCGCTAGATGCCAGACGCCGTTGAAAATGGCAGGCCTGCCACCCCACGGCGCAATTTCGGGTGGGAGCGGGACGGTGCCAGTGCACCACTGCGACCTAGTGGAGAAAGCGACACTTGGCCAAGAGGGATTTCATGGGCATGGCGGCTCCTCAGAAGGGCTGTTTAGCTCCAGAGTTGAGGGTCCAGCTTTGCCTGGAGAGCCTGCCCCAGATGAGGCAGTGACATCACCAAGTGGCTTTAGTGTAACGAACCAGAAGGACGCTTGAAAAACAGCTGGGGATGCAGAGCCCTTACAGCGTCTGACAGAAGGAATGTAAGAGCTGACAGGGCAGACATGTAGCACCTCACCGTCTCGACCTGACCCTCTCTTCCCTGTGTTTATTGTACCCTCTCTCTGTCTTATGTCTAATTTGGGCTGTAAGCTCCCCTGGGATGGGACTTGCCATTTTTAACTGCCAGGCACAAGGCACACCTAAGCCACCTTACAAATAATATTTCTGTGCAGAGGGAAACTTCACCCTGGGACATAAAGGGGTGGCTATGGCAACAGCTGCCTGGGTGCTTTGTGTCTCCTATGGACACAGAACGAAAGAGGCTGGTAACAGCTTCAGCCTGGGCTGGAGCAGAATGTGTACAGCTTCCTGGGGCCTTTTCTGCCTGCATCCACCAGCTTCCTCCTGAGGTGCTGAAGCTTTCCCTTGGGGTAAGTGAGGGCAGAATTTACTTTTTTGCTTCTTAAGAGTTAAAGCTCTGGCAAGAAGAGTCAGCTCTTTAGTTCATGTAGCTCAGGGTGTCAAAATAATTTTTAAGGAGATTACAAACCTAATGGGCATTTGCCATGACAGAATATATGGAGAATGTATTGAAGAGATGTACTTTTAAGCTACATACCTTGGCACAAGTGGGCACTGACTCTCTCTTTGATTCCCCCATAGTTTTGTCAAGCCATGACAGCTAGAACAACTGATTTAGGGTTACTGTTTCAGGAAATCTCCTTTGCTGCTCATTCCACCAGCAGGATGCAATGGGATGGGACAGTGATGGAAAGTGGAGTTTAGCATAAGAAATTCTTTTGTGTTTGTTTTCACATGGAGTGTAGTTTTCAAACCTTACCCTGTGCCCCTGATTTGGGACTACTGATAAGCTCATGTGTACATCCCATTGCCTTCAGTGGGATACAAATGCTTGTTTAAATGAAGTATCACAGTGTCAGCAAGGTTGGAAGAGATCTCAAAGATCATCAAATCCAACCCATTACCACAGACCTCAAGACTAGACCATGGCACCAAGTGGACATGTAAGTGCTTGTCATGAAATGCAACAGGCCTAAACACATGCTGAACTTCTCTGAATTAGTGCAGACTGCAATGATTGTGTTACTTGACAACAAGCAAAGTCTTAATTTACTGTTTCCATGCATAACTGGGAGAGCACATCTTGCAGACTGTGCCAGCTCTGGCATATGACTGCGGTGGACGAGGTGTAATTGATGCACTGTCATTTCGAACATGTGAAAAATAAGTCAGACATTTTTTGAGAGCTTCTTCATGCTTGATTCTAGGGTTGAAGTTCTCAAAAAAAAAAAAAAGTTAAAAGGAATTTTAAAAATGGACAAAATGCATTATATTTGTTCTTTCAGACACACAGTTGTTGGATCTTTAGGTGAGGAACTAGGTGGAGGAGAGATGATCTGTAAACCTCACTAGTTCTGGATGAAAAAATGAACCACTTTTGGTAAACTCTGGCTATTTTCTTTCACTATTTTCAAAATAATATATGTCAATTTGGGGTCTTGAAATAACATTTTTATTTTGAAAATGGCAGTGGTTTCCAAACAAGCCCTAGATATCAACTGGAGGAGTTCTCAGTTCAACATTTATTTGCTGGAGTAAGATAAACTGAGCACTTTGTTTCAGGTTAGCCTGATGGATCATTCTATTTTTTCCCCCCTTCAATCAGTTGACTGAAATATTATGTATTATCACTGTCCTTCATAGGCTGTGTGTCCACTGGGAAACACTGTGATTTTAGCTGTGCTTAGTGAGGTCACTGTGGGACAGCAAAATCCTTGTGATGTCCAGGCAGTTTATCATTTAGCAGTGCCTTTGGGCAGCTGTGCCAAACTAAACAGGACTGCAGCAAGTGGTGTTTCTTGGTTTCCTAAGGTAAAGGGGGAAGACACATTGGTGTTTAATAAGCAATGGTGCTAGATAAAATGCTGGATCTTGGGGAGACCTTGGCAGGGATGAGGTAGTTGATGGTGGGTTGAATTCTCCAAGAGTAGCTGGCTGTAAAACTGTCAGCAGTGGCAGGAGCCTTTCACTGTAAAACTTGGGGAGAAGTTGCAGGAGGAAGTCATCTTCACACCTGCATGAAGGCGCAGAGGTAAATGAAAGCAAGTGAAAAACAGTAAGTGCAGGTAAGTAAATACAATGGGAGGAAGGAAGAAAGTACTTGTTTTGAAGAAAATTGCTGTCAGATGATTCAGAGTGTGAAGGGATGTATCTGAAGTATCTTAGGAACTGGCTGTGATCACTGAAATGCTGTGGAAACATTTGCACAGTAACATGAAGAGAACTGGAAATAGAGTTGTTGGAGGTCCCACAGCAATCTGCAACACCATACATGAAGGCAAAGTTGTGGGGTTAGTCCTGCATGCAATGCCAGATCATTGTCTTAGGTGAATAGGTGAGATAAGAGAGTAGAAATTTCTAGGAGGAAAGGAGAGCAAAAGGAATGATAGTGCCAGAAGTAAGCAACGGAGTCATCTGCTGTGAGAAAGAAGGCTCTACAAAGTTATCAGACAGCCACGAATTGCAATTATTGCCATAATTTCCCATGAAGATGAAGGAAAATGAAACAACCAACTTTCCTACTGTGATGAGATATTAATAACCTGTTATGAATTATGATTATTAATATATGCAAATATTAATTTTTATTAATAATATTCAAACATTCGGGACAATTCCCTCAGATTCTTTGGCTTTTTGGTCGACAGGAAATATTTGCACAAAGGATATTTATTAACACAGAATTAAACAGTTTAAACAATCAGAACTTGGAAAAATAGGAACGCGAAACAGGGAAAATTCTAACTGTGCTGCAGAGGCTTAGCATTAACCCTAGCACATGGTTCACACCATGCCTTGGGTCCCTGAGTATGTTTCCTGTATAAGAACGCTTCCAAAACTCACGATAATAATCCTGCAGTAAAATACAAAACATTCCAGGCAGAGGGGGGAGGGAGAGAGAGTTGCAGATGAGTTGAGCCAGTGTAAGCTGCAAACACGTGGCCACGGCGATTCCCAGTCTAACGAGCCGCTAAGGGGTACTGCTTCCTGCTGTGCTGGGAAGGCATTCTCTGTAGAAAGGCTCCGCTTCTAAATCGCCCCCCCTTAAATAGACCAATTTGAAAATTAAACTGGCCAATAGGCATTTAGCATCCTTGCTCTGCCCAATGCGTTCAAAGCTTCGTGCCTCGTGTGACCACGCAGGCACGCTGAGGGGCTGCACCAGACACCTGACACGTGGTGCTAAGCTCCTAGCCCCACGGCTTTGCTTTTGCTCATCTACACAACTTCCAGACCCTGAACAGAAGGAGGATGAGCGAAGGTTTAAACCAGCCTGGCAGGATTTATGCCCTGCCAGGACACCTACAGAGAAATTTCCATCTTAAAAAACAGGAAGTATTAAATGAAGTGACAACTGACAATCTCCAGGCACAGGTAATTAAAACAAGTAATGAAAGACTTGCTAGTTATAGAAATAGTAAGAGGAAACGTAAGGAAAAATTAGAGCACTCTACAGAGAGAGAGAGGCAGGGCTGAGATTAAAATAACACCAGCATGGGCCTAAAAGCGATGACTGTTCAGCTGTTGTTTTTTAAGGGGATAATAATAGCTGATCATGGAGTCTAGCAGGCCTGGGGCAATTTAGGTGGAAATGATTGCACTGGGGTGGGAGTAAATTTCAGAGACTTCATGTGCATGGGTGGGAGATAGAATAAGGAATGAATAATGGAGATTAGGTGGTCTCTGCAAAATCTAAGGCGCATGGTGTCTGCTCACAGTGTACTTCTTTGACTTCATGGGGAGTTAGAAAACATCAAATAGAACACTCATGAAGACAATAAAAAGAATTAGACAACAAGGTGCTGACATCCAGAAGTGACTGTGGCAGGGGTTATGCACGTCTTTGACCTTAAGGATGTACATCAGTCTTCAGGACTGCTAGCTAAGGAGGATGAGTTTACCCCAGATGAAAAACCTTCCTGAATGAAATCTAAAACGTGTTGTTTGTAACACAGATGCTGCCAGCACCCTGCAGACTCTCTCTAAGCATCAGCTGTTGTGGAAAACAAATCCACAATTGTAACACACATCTAGGTTTGTTCTTCAGAACATTCACGTTTATTAAGGAAAGCAGTAACTGATTTCAATTTTGTGAGGCTAGTTATACTCTTTGTGCTGTTTCACATGTGCAAATCAATTTGACATGCTTACACATTTAAGAATTGCATGAACCAGACTGGTTCAGAACATTTTACTGGATGGCTTGTGCCCCAGAACTACAATTTGTCAGTCAGCACTCAACATTTACCTTCAACTACAATCTTATTCATGGTATGAGATTGTATGCTTTCATTTCTTACATGAGAAATCCTCTGCCAGAGGAGTCTTCTATTCCCTTGGACAGCTTACTCATTTGCATAGGGTCCAGTCTATAAAATAAGAGCATTACTTCTTCATGCCTCCCACTCACCATTTATATATCCTTTCTGTTTACTTGGTGAGGAGTGTTTTCTGCTGCAGAGACCAGCACCTGAGTCCTGATCTCCAACGCCATGTGCCTCAGAGCAGATTTTACTGTCACTTAAAGAGCAGCCTGGGCATCATACATTTGCTGCTAAATTCAAATGACATTGTCTGCTGGCTGTAGCTTTGCAAGTATTCCTGCAAGTGCAAAAAGAGAGGAGCCGGAGCCAGAGCAACAACAGCAAAAGGAAGCAGATTTGAGTGAAATGGGATATTTATCCTGTCAATGAAATAGAGACAATTACATATGCAGGTAATGTGTAAGCAGGCATTTACTTAGCTGTTGTCCTTGATTTGATGTGTTTTCAAGGATAAGGAATGGTTGATCTGAGACAGTAACTCAGGCAGTTTTATTTTTCCCAGTTGTTCATAAAGGGAAATGTACTTTGTAGAAGTGAATTCCTAAGTATATGGCAAAGGAGATTTTTAGTCTGAATCATTCCTTTGAGGGATTTTAAACATTTACCTCCCACATGACACAATAATGCTCTTAAAGTGGTTTCATTGTATGATCCAAGAAGCTGCATTCTGGCCCCTGATGGTTTATGACAAATAAGCACAATGGAGTGGTCTTGAATCATATAAATTCAAGATGTAACCGTAACAAGCAGGGAGGGGATAGGGAGCCAGGCCGGTGTGCAGCATCAGAGCAGAAGCATCTGCATGGGAGCATGGGTCTTTGCAGCCTTACACTGAGTGTGGCAGAGCCCAGCTTCTTCTCCAGGCCTCACATGGAGAGTACAATCTTGCCACAAAACAAGTAGTTTTACAAGTGTCTGCTCAGACAGATCTCCAGCAGGCACTTTGAACATGCTCTGTGAGTGGAGCTTTGCCTCTTGACAAATGTAAATGTAGCCTTGGCTTTCTTCAGTTCTCAATTTTCCTTCTTGTTTATTTTAAATAAGGGTGATTTTCACTCTCCTCTTTGCTTAGTTCCTCCTAGTACAATAAAACCAGTAGGATACCTATGGAAGAGATCAAGAAACCCCAGAGCTCTCTATGTCCTATGGAGGTGAGGATGTCTTTAACATCGCGAGTACAGTAGGCTGCATGAAGCTTTGCTTCCAGTTGTGTTTTGAGTGGATTTGGAACTCAGGGCTGCAAAGTGGTCCTTCTCTACCCAAACCCAGTCATAGCTGCTCTTCTTCATTCCAGTAAAGGTGGTGCTGTGGACTGGATGCCATACACATATCAGGCAAGCTGGTAACCCAAGGGGTTTGGGAGTGGATATTGCCCCTTGCCCTTAGTTACAGTGATCTTCATCATTATTTTAGGAGAGATAAATGAAAATATAAGTTGTTTTCATTTTACTTAATTTTCAATCCTTGGTCACCTTAAAGTACATAATAAATTGAGCTATAAACATATAGAAATGATTCTGGCTTTTCCTGTGCTGAAGCATGGCCATTGCTGAGCAGTATACACCAACTCACCAGGACTGAGCGAGCAAGGGAGCAAAGACTGCCACAGCATGACACAGGTAGAATTGGCAAGGCAGGCAGCTGAACTGGGATTAATACCTGTACTCCCACAGAGGGGAGTACAAGGCTGTGAGTGACAGAAGGCTTCCAGAAGCACAAGTTTATTTCTTGTCTTGTAACTGGTTGCTTTTCCCAATTGCTTTTGAGTGTGGTGTTGTCTTACAGTGTGTTACATCGGCCTTTAAACACATGTCCCTGCAATATCAGTGTCTTGACAAAGTGACTATTAGCTGTGTAAGTCTCCTTGTAGACCATGGAGGAGATAGTACAAGGTTCCACGTGTCCATAAAGCCAGCTACCCTCCCTGCATAACCCCTTGTGACAGGTGACACTGATGGTGGTAAAAGGGAAGCCTTCATCAGCACTCCTACTGCAGGAGCGCAGTTGTGCATTACAGTGTGCATCCTTTTGCAGTTATGCATTACAGTGTGCATCCTTTTGCAGTTGTGCATTTGCATACAGTATTCCTGTAGGGGCCACTGACTTCCCTGCATATGTGTCTTTTGGTAGCTTAGCACCTTGATCACAGAAAGTATACACTGAGCACCAGTACTCCCTAGAAGTACTATGACTTAATTAAGTCAAGGATTAAGAGAAGAAAAGTGCTGTTGTGAAGAAGTAAAGCAAAGATCAGGAGGAATGATAAAACATGAGGGTTTGCACAGGAAGGGAGGGAGCACATCAGCACAGTTCAGACCTTATACCAATTTTTTACTCTTCACTTAGTAGCTGAGGACAGAAGTGTTCTCCAGATGCAAGGAATGCAAGGAAGAAGACAAGTTGTTCCTTGACTTCTCTAAATTCCTCTCTCCTGGTAGGGAAAATCATTATAAACCAGATAGATTCTTAGATTATTAGTCTGATTTCCCAAATTCTGGGTTATTATTTTGTAGTAGTAAATCTCAAGATTGGTTTATTTGTACTAAAGTCTTCCACAGCTCATTCTAGAGATTGGTTACAGACCTCATACTCTGAAGAATTACAGTTCATTTGAGGCCATAGGATTGCAGCAGTCTCAGAAAACTCAAGAGGAGATCTGTGTGCCTAGGGCTTGTGGTTAAATACTGGACTCTGCAAGTTTCCAGCACGCGTGTGTATGCATGCTGAGTTTGCTCTGCTTTTCTCAGATCCTTCACCTCAAATTCAGTTGTGTGAATGCTGTCTGGCTATGACCTTGGAAAGTGAAGCCTTCAGGCAGTAACAGCACTGAAAAAGAGGAAGGAAATAACGATTTGACAGTCGGATAGCAACACATCCCCTTTGGGTTTGTGTGGGGCAGATCTGATCTGTGCCTGCTGGTGGTTAGAAATGTGTCTTCAGTTATGCTTACAGGTGTATTTAAATGTGTGTGTATGTGATGTCTGTAATAAATCTGTATTATACATAATACACTTAATACACTTGTTTAAGGAAGAGATGATTTTAAGAAGACATCATTTGACAGTGTTTCACAAAAAAAGAAAAAAGGTGTAAGTGAAATAATTCTGATCTGGATGCTGTGGTTGCAGCTGTATGTGACTTCTCACCAACTACTTATAAGTGCTGTTTTAAAGTGTTACTGCAGTCTCTCTAAGCCTGTGTGTGCTGGTTTAAGGCTAATTGGAATATTTTAATAGAGAAAATTATGTTACAGGCTGTGAAAAGGAAAACAATGATGATGTCTACTTCACTCATAGGCTTGCTGTGATGTTTAGGAATAAGTACTTAGAATAAAAGATAAGCCACTTGGGCTTGTCGCGGGCTCTGGGGCACTGTGTCTGGGGCTATCCTGCAACTTCTGGCTTCTTCTCTCCGACAAATTAATTTCACTAATCACTTTTCTTCTAACTCCTCCTCTGGCCGATCCTCAAAACCTTGGGGTAAGGTATAGGGGTGGGGAGAAGGTGGAAGGGTGGTTGGGAGCCCCTCCTGGGGTCTCTGATTTCTGGGAGGGGTGTTGTGTTTCTGTATTACCTTTACCTTGTATATTTCTGTAAATATTCCTGTATATAGTGTATATATCTGCTTGTACATTGTGCTGAGCTGTAAATATAGCTTCATCTAAACTTCCAGCAGACTGAGTTTTAGCCTGGGTCATTTTACAAAGTGTGGGGGGGGGCAGGTAACTCCCAAACCCACATCACTGTGTGAAGCAGGAGGCTCTTCCATGCCCTCTGAGCAGGAAAAGGGAGATCTTTGAAGCCTCTGGTTTGAGGAACATACTTCAGGTTAACTTCTTATGTAAGGAATCAGCTGCTGAAAAATCTAAATTTTGCAGATAAACCACTCCAAAGAGAAGGAGAAAACAGAAGATGACTGAAATGCTCAAGTGCTCTTCATTACTAATTTTCTTAATCAATTCTGCTTACTTCTTTACTTAAACAATGCCAGCAAAAGATACAAAGGTATTTGTGAAGTTAGGCACCCTTTACAAAAATTCAGATTCTCCAACTGAGGAGTAGAAAATTTGTATTAAGCAGAAATTCTTTTTTGCTTTGGCTGTGTCTATACTACTACCAGAAACTTTAAATCTCTAAATCCAGCATGAACATCATAACTGCACTAATGCAGGGCTCAGCAAAACCTCTCTGAAAAGTTCCCTAGGCAGCCATCCTGCATTGTGGTCATAGCCAGCTTGCTGGTGGTATCCCAAAGCTTGCTTGAATCTTGCTCTGGTGCCTCAGTGAGAGCCGTGGTCTTCACTCACAAATTCATCTATTCTCACCCAAGGAGGTCTCTCACCAGTTGACTTTTCTCAAAGAAACACTGCCAACTGCCTTGTACAGGAAACTTTATAACCTTGAATATTTAATAAGAAAAGATGATTTCTAAATTCTTCAGGCTGAGGCTGGGTGGTCTCAGTAACAGGCTATTGGACCTATTTTGTATTTTACAATCTCATCACATAAAGTCATTCTGTCTTTTTTATGTGTGCTCCAGGTTTGTCTCTGCGAATACAAATGTGTCTGAGCACTCCTACCTGGAGAGTCCCTCCCTTGTAAGCATTAAAAGTCAGTTGTAAATGTTCTGCAAGAGTAAGACTGTGTTACGGGCCACTTGATCTGTGCTCAGCATGAAGAGCTTGGTCAGGATTTAAAAAGTGACAACTGAATCATAGAATGGTCCAGGCTGGAAAAGACCTCCAAAGGTCATCTCATCCAACCCCCTCTGCAGTCAACAGGGGCATCTTCAACTAGATCAGGCTGCCCAGAGCCCTGTCAATCCTCACTTTGAATATCTCCAGGGATGGGGCTGCAGCCACCTCCCTGGGCAACCCATTCCAGTGTTCCACCACCCTCATGGTCAAGAACCTGTTCCTAACATCCAATCTACATCTGCTCTTTAGTTTAAAGCCATTGCCCCTCATCCTGCCACTGCAGGCCTCTGTAAACAGTCTCTCTCCAACCTTCTTGTAGGCCCCCTTCAGCTAATGGAGACCTAATAGAAGCCTTCCTTGAAGCCTTCTCTTCTCTGGGCTGGACAGCCCCAGCTCCCTCAGCCTGTCTTTGTAGTAGAGGTGCTCCAATGCCCTGAAGCTTTAATGGAGGAAAATAACTCATTCTGGTGAAAGAAACAGCTCAAAATCACTTAATTTATTGCACATTTCACGAAGCTGTTATTTCATAGCCCTTGATTATTATCATTCTGCATAAATGGCATTCCATATTTCTTCCAACTTTCCTACTACCCTGAAAGATGGATCTCATTTTTGTTTTACTTCAGAGTCAATGGGATTTTAATTTTCTTCTTTGACCATTTTGTGATTTATGAAAATAGAGAGCCCTGGAGCAGGCAGGCATCTCTTAGAGACTCATCTTTCTGAATTTTCACAAACCTGCTTCAGATAGCAGTAAACTGCAATATTTTCTTCCATGGGAGAGACTGAGACCTTCTAGGAAGAGTCCAGTGGAGAGCCACAAGAATGACTGGGGGACTTGAGCATCTCCCTTCATAGGGAGGGACTGAGAGCCCTGGGGCTGTTTAGTCTGGAGAAGAGAAGACTTGAGAGGAGATCTTATCAAAGTATGCAAACATCTGAGGGGTGGGTGTCAAGTGGCTGAGGCCAATCTCTTTTCTGTGGTCAGCAGCAATCAGACAAGGAGCAATGGCTACAAACTGGAACATTGAAGTTTTCACCTCAACATGAGGAGAAACTTCTTTACAGTGAGGGTGACAGAACAGTGGAACAGGCTGCCCAGAGAGGTTGTGGAGTCTCCTTCTCTGGAGACTTTCAAAACCTGCCTGGATGCATTCCTGTATGAACTACCCTAGGTGATCCTGCCTTGTCAGGGGGTTTGGACTCAGTGATTTCTGGAGGTCCCTTCCAGCCTCTAAGGTTCTGTGATTCTGTGGAGATTTGCAAATATTAATGACCTGAATCTCACAGTAAATCCCATATGCCTCATGTTCCTTACCTGGCTAGGCATCTGAGCTACCAATAGGTTTAAGTAAAACAATTGGATGTGTGACTTGGGTTTGCTGTCCCTGCCATGTGTCTGGTCTGCAGAAGAGCTCTATCTCTCTTAACCTCCTTTCAGATGGAAAAAGGTATTTTGTCCAGCAGCCAAAGGCAAATGCAAGCATCCTGGTGGAAAACAAGCTGTTTCAAAACCCTGGCTGCAAGCTACCCACACATCACAGTTGTCAGCCAGGCTGCACATGCATAGTTACAGGGAATAAAATAGAGAGGACCTTCTGTTTCTATTCAGAAAGGTCTCTACCCAATCACCTACACCAAAGGATCGTCGTCGCCCGCCAGTATTAATTTGTTCTCCCATGTAGGTTTCCAGCCAAAGGACGGTCAAATAAATCTAATTCTACCCAGCAGGAGCACTTGCAATGCAAATGCTAGCCCATATATTACAAAGCATTAATGCAACCCAGTTTCAGGTTACTTGGGGTAATTTATGATTTTATTTATTCCTTCTTTTCTGTAATTAACTTCTGGGAAGAGAAGCTGAAATATCAGTATGGGGAAAATCAAATATGAGACACACAAAGCCCATTTTTATTTTGAGACTGTGCTTCCCTTGTAATAGCAGTTTATTTAAAGAGGACCCTGGAATAATCCAGTTTAAGCAAAGCAAACAGCTCTACTGAAGCCAAACTCTGTGTGGGTGTGCTCTTGTCAGGGCTCCCAGAAGAGAAGGGCAGGAAAGGCGTTAGTCAGACCACAGATATTGCAGGAGATTGGGCTGTTCACTAGCTGGCATTTTTCCTTGGTGTACCAGTACAGAGCCACTACTCTGGGTGCATCCCATTAGGAAAATCCTTAGTTAAACTGAGATCTTGTACTTTTGTTGTCATAAAAGTAAATCCCAAGGATATGTGGCCAGAAGAGGTGCCCACTATATGGACCTAACGGATGGGTTAGGAATGAGTTTTTACCCTTCTGCCTCTTCCTGTTCTTCTTTATGCTATGTTTGTGGCAGGTTACAGGCTGAGCTCTGGTGGTGGTGTTTTGTGCCACCGCTGGGGAGATTGTACTGCATGGAGTACTTGGACCTGGGCTTGAATTGGCGACAGTTTTCAGGCATAGCTACTGCAGAGGAAGAGTCAGTGTGGGCCACAGCTTATTACGATGTTTTCAGAGAGTAAGCCATATGCTCAATTTTCTCAAAGTAATGCTACAGGCTTCTTAAAGTCAGGTATAAGCCTGAATCTGTGCATTACCACAATTTACTTTTCTAATCTGTTTAAATGATCATTTTTCTCAGTATATTGCTCTTTAAAAGTTCTATGGCAACAGCATAATTAAGGATATGTTAAATAAAAGTAATTTAGGCAGTAGAGGCAGGTGATTATGTTCCTTAGAGAAAGAATCAAATGAATTGATGGTTAGCTCTTGAAACAGCAGGTGAAACTGACAAAGAGGATAAGGTGCAATTCTGTTTCCACGGGTGGGTTTGAGTAGGTGAGCAGCATCTGTCTTTGTTACATATCCATGAGTTTGATTTTTAATTATTTCACTTGGAGATAATAAATGATTATATGTTATTTATAGAAATCTGCATACTCCCAAGTTCTGCCCTGTGAAATTCATAACTGTCCTGGTTTGCAGCAAGTGCTAGAACACTAATGATTCATTACATGCAGGAATATTAATTGAATTTCATATGGTGATAAATAAATTGGAACTGAAGGTTGCATTTGTTTTAAATGAAAAGAAATGTTTAGTTAGATGTTTATTTCCTGCTTCTATGAGAATTTCAGAAGACAATAAAGAGGGCAGGAAAACTTGGATGCTGTATAGGTATTGATGGATATGTTCAGGGTATATTTCAGATATTTACCCTTTGCTTACCCTCTCCAAGGAGAGCCTTCCCTGGTCAATACTTTTCCATTGATTTTCAACTTCTGAGCCAGGCAGACTCAAAATGTTGATGCTGGTGGGGAAAGTACAAGAACAGAAATCAATTGCAAATACATTTTATGATACTCTGCTTCCCTATTTTAAAGGGGATAATTTATTAATGGCAACAGGTCTCCTATTTTCCCTTTTAAACATCTCAATCAAACCAACAGCAATGTGCAAACTCCTGGCCATTTTCTCTGAAGTGCCCCATTTTTGTTTTCTCTTTCCCTACAGACAGTGAGATCATTCCTCCCGACTGCCTGCGGCCGCGCTCATTCACTGCTATCCGCCGGCCCTCGCTGCGGCGCGAGACGGAGGACACGCGCCTCTCCGTCAGCCTGTGCGACCTCAACCTGCAGGAGGAGACCTTCCACGTGACAGCCACCACGTGTCCCATCCCACAGAACTCCCTCAACTCCCAGCACTCCCACCTTCTCCCCTCCCAGCTGGAGAGTGACCTCCGCTTCCACCACCTCCGGGGCCCCCATGTCAAAATCCTTGATGACCAAACCGTGGCCCGTCTGGAACATGCCCGGGAGGAGAGGACTTTGGTTTTCACCAGCAGACCCCTTCGGATCAACGAAACCATTTTTGTTAAAATCAACAAGTCCAATGCCGTGCGCATGGGGACGCTGTCCTACGGGGTCACGTCCTGTGACCCCAGCACCTTGCGCCCCAGTGACCTCCCCTATAACCCTGAGTCCTTGGTTGACCGAAAGGAGTTCTGGGCGATCTGCCGAGTCGTGGTGCCCCTCCAGAGTGGAGACATCCTGGGATTTATGGTGAATTCGGATGGCGAGCTGCATTTGAGTCACAATGGTGCCAGCACCGGCATGCAGGTCTGCGTGGACTGTTCCCAGCCCCTCTGGATGTTCTTCGTTTTACATGGCGCGGTCATGCAGATTCGATTGTTGGGTATGTTGGACCTCCTTTTTTCAAACTTTATGCATGAGAAAGCAAGGAGGGGTACGTCATGGGGGAAAGGTGGAGGGGAATGTGGCTCACTTCCTGCTCTGGGATCAGGTACAAATTTTGTTTTTATAAAAGAAAAAAAAGCAAAGCTAAGGCACGTGTAAAGCACATGGATATGAGATACAAGACTTTACTTACCTCTCTGTCCTTCTCTAGCGCCCTTCACTTGATGGTCTCAAAGGTCTTTTCAGATAATTAATTAACCCTCAGAGATCTCCATTAAAGTGCAGATGATTCACCGCTGATCTAGGAGAAGCAGAAGAGGAGAGGTGCTTTAGTCTGAGGACAGTCAGCAGGAAAAATGAGATTTGATGCCCTTCTTTGCGTGTTAGCTATCTGTCATGACTGATTCCCCAAAAAGGTGGTGCTTTTGCTTTCCCCAGCCTCATATGTGCCAGGCAGCAATTAGAGGGGAAGGCCTGTGCTTCACAATCCTGGCAGTGCACACAGTGGGGCACTGACCAGCTAAACAGGAAAGGGGCTTCCTTGTCCTCCAACTGTACTAAAGGCAGTATAGCTTATACAGGGTGATGTACCTCTGGAGCGTTTTCTCTTGATGCTTTTGCTCTGTTTTAAAACTCTGTTAACTGAAGTATTTAATTTAAATGATGAAAACCATGTTTTGAAGGTGTGGAGGGAAAAGCCTTGAAAAAACAAACCACCAGCCTTACCTACCTGAAAGAGCGTTGTGGGAAAGGTTGGTGCTGGTCTCTTCTCACAGGTAATTAGGGATAGAACAAGAGGGAATGGCCTCAAGCTGTGACTGGGTAGGTTTAGATTAGATATTAGGATTAGTTTTTCCCCAGCAAGAGTGGTCAGGCATTGGAATGGGCTGCCCAGGGAGGTGGTTGAATCACCAACCCTGGACATGTTTAAAAGTCGATTGGATGTGGAATTTGGGGATAATGGTTTAGGGTGAACCTTGTAGAGTAGGGTTGTCATTTGGACTTGGCGATCCTGAGAGTCTTTTCCAAACTGAATGTTTCTGTGATTGCATTTGATCAGGATCAACTTTACTTTTGTGTGTGCATATTAGACGCAGGTGTAGGATGTGTTTGGCCATGAATTTGGAGCGTATCACGATTCTGCTGGTGTCAGTGTCAGAATGCAAGTGATGGATTCTGAGAACGTGGTACAATTCCTGGTACTCCTCTGACTGGAGATTATTTTAAAATGCTTCTGTTTTGCTCATGATATATTTACATTCCTTTTTGCTTCAGATCCTCAGTATTAAAATTCTCCTCTCACCCAAAAGGAAACTCAAAAGCCAACCAGCAATTAAAAAAAATATAGTTATTTATTTGTTTATTTAGGATTTATGGATAATCTTTGAAGATAAATTGTGGTGAAAATATGTATCTGCCTACAGGGTCCAGTTCACCTTAGTCACATTATGATGTGCTTAAAGTTGACCATAGACCTGTGCTGTGAGTGTTTTGTGGCTGTTAAAGGCTGACAGATAACAAATGTAATATTGCAGTTTATTTCCAGGACCCCAAGACTCAATCCCTGATAATTCTGCCTGATTACATTTGTTATGAATATACTATATAATCCCTGGCTAGTTCTGCCTCTCCACCAACATGTCACTGTGATAATGGTAGGTGAAGGCAAACAGATCCCAGTAAAGAAGGAGATTAAATGTGCCTGTATGCATTAGAAAGAAAACATCCTCAGGTCATTGAGCTGCTAGTAAAACTAAGCCATTAACCAGTGCTTCCTTTCATATGAGATCACTAATTCTTGACAGTTTTGTACAAAGCAAATAGCCTGCTTGTGATGGGTCCTGAAACAGAGCAGTGGGGATGTGTCTCAAGAGAGGAACAAATCCATACCCTCATACAGAACACAGACTTGAACTCAGGCTTCCTGGATCTTGGGCAGACCTCCAGATATATATACACACTGTGTATGTCCTCCCTACCTCCCAAACAAGTGCATTCCCAGGGCATGTTTTAGACAAATCTGTGTTTGGAGCTATTAATGAAATCTGCTGAGTTGCAAAACTCCTTACCACATAACAGATTTTTCTGGCCTTGATCACTGGTAGAGAAGCTGAGAATACATTTCCAGTACAACAAGGCTGCAATAGAGTCCCATTATCAGTACAGTGCAACTGCCCAGAGAAGGGCACTGACACTGCCTCAACACTGCACATCTCTGCAACTGCAGTGGTTCTGCAGATCAGCAATATGTTGAGAGAAGGCAAACAAACTAATGAACTCCCTTCTCTAGCTTTTGCAGTGTTATTAGGGAGGTGATGTGCACTGTTTGCAGTACAGTGGAATAGATTATGGTGGCTGCCATAATACCTGCCATCATAATATTAGAACATGTCACAGGAATATAAAGTTATAAAGTGTTCATCTTTCTAATGACAAGCTCCATCTTCACAATGCAAATGAGTAGTTTTGTGTGATCTATCTTTTGTAGTTTGAGTTTTATATCACATTAGAAGACATGTTTATAGTATTTTTTTCCAGTTTTAACAGAAAAAGTGAAGTTCCATATCCTTAGAAGAAATGAGACACAAATACTGCAAGAGACATAATTGTGCCAAACCAATCTCAAATAGCAGATGTCCTTCTATTTCTGGGGGCACAACATTATTGGATTAACCAAAGCAATGTTATGTAGTGTTAGGGGAATATCAGCACGATAGCCAGCCTTGAAGTTGCTGGGTTTGCTTCTTCTCCAGCTTTTCTGTTTCGTTTAGAGGATGGACAAGGGAAGCAGCAGTTCCACCCTTGCACCTAGAGAAAGCTTATTTCTGAGTCAGGAAAACAAGATGGATTGAGTTGCTGATCACTGGATACTACATTTCATGCCTTGAGATTAGTTATTTGGTCCTGTCTCAAAGTGGGACCAAGATGGGGTCTTCCCTGACTTGCAGCTTTACCCCGTAGAAGCTGACATTTGCTGACATCTGCAGGCATTCCACAGTGTTGAGGGTACAACATTTTCTAATCTAAGTATCAGGTGAGACCATCTCTGCCCAGGCTGCTGGTCTTACAGAGCTCTGTAAGAGAGGACTTGGTTTGATGATAAAGAATTCTGACTTCTGTTTCCACCTTATCAGTCTGGCATTACATGCTGGGAATGTATTTGCTATAGGAGAAATAAAAATGCTGAAAGTTAAGTTGGAAACAGTGTTTGTCTTTATGTCATCCCAACAAAGGGAAAATAAAATAATTCCCACTATAGCACAGTGAGAAGCCACAGTCATCTGTAGTGGGAGGTGGTAGGATGTAAATGTGCTGCAAAGAATGACTAAAAAGACAATGTGTAGCAGATACTAGCACTATTTTTTATTTTTTTTTTTTAAATCAAGCTGCTGGGAAATGGAGATACACAAATTTAAATTAAACCTAAGTGAGGGCAATTAACAGCAAGAAGTGTCTACTGAGGGAGGCAATAGATCTTTTTGTCAGGACTGGAAGTCTTTCTAAATATCTTATATGTAAACTGCAGGTGTTAATTGAGAAATTCTGTGGGTCATACATATAGAGACAACCAAACAAAACCCCAAATCATCAGGCATGCAGAAATGAAACAGTCTTTATATATCCTTTAGGAATTCCATTAGATCAGGCCTGGGTTTTTGTTTTGTTTTGTTGTTGGTGATTTTTTTTCAGGCATCATTCCTGTACAGTTGACAAAAGCAGCCTATTACATTTGATTTACTGCTTTCAGCTTTTGCTGTTAAGCATTTCAGCTCACAGACAATTTTATCCACAGCTCTGAGAGGTTGAAATGAGCCGGTCTGGGTTTGGTGGTGCAATTCATTTATTAATTTAAACTGGTTGACCCTATAAGGTTTTAAAATGTATGACTCATGTCTGGAGGAGCTATCATAGTAACAACTGTATATTTAGTATTTAGGGATCCAAATGGTTGGGAATATTCTTTCATTTTCTTTTGTCTCAGAGTGAATTATGAGCATGTAAAATACCTTCCATCATCACCTTTATTTTGTTGGCTTGGGGTTTTTTTGTGTGTGGATTTTTTTGTTTGGTTGGTTTTTTGTTTTGTTTCAGTGTGGTTTCCCTTGTGAATTTCATTCTTTCCAGTAACAATGCAATTTTCTTTTGAGCAATGAAATAAGATGTTCCATCAGTGTTCATGCTAATGAAGCTAAGTTGCCAGATTATCTGTGTCCTTTCGATCGGTGCACTTACAGAATCATAGAATGGTAAGGTTGGAAGGGACCTCAAGGATCATCTAGTTCCAACCCCCTGCCATAGGCAGGGACACCTCCCACTAGTACAGGTCACTCAAGGCCTCGTCCAACCTGGCCTTGAACACCTCCAGGGAGGGAGCAGCCACAACCTCCCTGGGCAACCTGTGCCAGTCTTTCATTGCCCTTACTGTAAAGAACTTCCTTCTAACATCCAGTTTAAATCTCCTCTTTGATAGTTTAAACCCATTGCCCCTTGTCCTGTCATTGCAAGACCTCACACTCTGTGTGGGGAGATGGCTTCTAGCTGGCAGGGAATTTTGAGCTGTGTCATGCAGCCTGCTGAGGGCTTGTAGGCCTAAGCTGGAGAGGGCAGTTCTGTCCTACTCTCAGGCCTGCTAAGGGTGGAAGAGGTGGAGGATTCTAGAAGGTTTTAGTCTGATAGACTTGGCTTAGCTTATGGATGTATCCATTCTACCTGACTGCCTTTTGCATATATGCACCACTAAATAGAATCTCGCTTCGAACTTCCAATCAGTGTGCAGTATCTTCATTCTTACTCTCTGAAAGGAGTAAGAGTCACTTCTGTCCTCCAGTCCCAGGCAGCTCATGGCCTTGAACTGGGACAGCCATATAAGCTGGAGCTCCTACGGATGGAGCTGCCCATCGCATCAGTTGTTGCAGAGGTTTCCGTCCTTCTTTCAGACTCTCTCAAAGAAAGAGCTGGCCAGGCAGAACAACTGTGAATCCTTGGTTCCTTGGCATTTCTGACAACAACAGTCAGCAAAAGACCAGACAAAGTTGGATTGGCACAGTACTGTGTGACAAAAGGTGCTGCCCAAGGGTTCTTTAAGTCAACACTGAAATTGTATCTGGGGTGGCCTCAGTGCCAGTGTGTAGAGGCACACTGCAGTCAAAGCCATTATGGATGTGCTTACTTACAGCTGTGCCCATTAGGACTCTTACTTGTCTAACTTAGTGGCCCAGGTAGTACTGCCCATGCTGCAATATAGCCCTTATCCTGAGGTATGCAGTTTCATGGGTGAACAGAGTAGTGACCTAGGTAACACAGAGCAACAGTTTACCAGGTGAAATTGCTTTCCCTCCTTCACACCACCCTGTTTGATTTTTCTTTGACTTTAGCTCCATCTAATGTGCGTATCCACAGACAACTAACAATTCACAGGCCATATCTGAGCCTTGAAGACTGTGCTTTCTTTTCTGACCAGGATTATTCCTCTGCAGCCCAGGATTCCTCACTTACCTTGCTGATAAAGTTCCTTCAGCTACCGTCTCCAGATTATCTCCAAGGGAGATCTCTGGTCTCTGCTGCAGCATTTGTCCGGCCTGAGCCTCCTAAGAATCTGTAGGGCTTTATGTGAACTTGGCCCATCTGACCTGCTCTCTTCTCAGGCTTTTGTTCATTCCTATATAAATAGCTTTCTTAGGCTGTGGTTGCTGCTTGACTGTCCCAGGACTCCAGCACCCACTCTGGGTGCAGTTACTGCCTTTGCGCAGTAAGCATACAAAATACTTCTGTGATAAGAGGTATGTACGGTTATTTTACACACTGCTGTGGTGGGTTGAAAAGGCCCCTGAATAAATTTACCAGGCCAGCACAGACAGCTTAGAAGCAAAGGAAGCTATGTATTTACAGCAAGCTAAAATTTACAAGCATATCATACAACACATATGTACAAAAATATATTTACAAATAACACAAGGATCCTCACAGGGATCCCCTTGAATTGTTCCTCAAGCTCCCTGGATGAAGCCCAGAAGGGTCTAATGGCCACCTTCTATTCCTCCCCACAGTGAGATAACAGAGAAGGCTGCAACTGTTATTTACTCAGGCAAGGTTAGTGCAGAAATCAGGCAATGCAAAGGAGTTAAGGAGCAAATGAAGCAGGAGTCAGAAAGGCAAAGAAAGAAAGAAAATAGCTTACACAGCAAATTATATACTAGTCCAGCACATGAATTAAACTATATAGATTTATCTTATGGTTGTTCTTCTGCATCCAGTACAATTCTTTATTTAAAATTTCAAATGAAATTATAGTGCAAACTCTAAAACTGCCACAACTGCCCATGGTGCAGACAGAAGGAATGCTCTTGTGAAAGGGCATCTTACAGAAGCAAGGAGAATCTGAGATCTTGATTCTCCAGCTCTGAGTATATAATCTCTTATCTGAGAGGAGATAGCTCTTTGGAGTAGTAAATCACACCCCCTAATCTCTGATCTCAGAAGTGGCCAGCATGCTCATAGAATCATAGAATGGTTTAGGTTGGAAGGGACCTCAAAGATCATCTAGTTCCAACCCCCCTGCCATAGGCAGGGACACTTCCCAACTAGAACAGGTCGCTCAAGGCTTCATCCAGCCTAGTCTTGAACACCTCCAGGGAGGGAGCATCCACAGCCTCCCTGGGCAACCAGTTCCAGTGTCTCACCACCCTTACTGTAAAGAAGTTCTTCCTAACATCTAGTTTAAATCTCCCCTCTGACACTTTAAACCCATTACTACTCCTCCTGTCATTACAAGACCTTGTAAATAGTCCCTCCCAGGCCCTCCCGTAGGCCCCCTTCAGATACTGGAAGGCTACTACAAGGTCTCTCGGAAGACTTCTCTTCTCCAGGCCGCAGAGCCCCAAGTCTTGTAGCCTGTCCTTGTAGGAGAGGTGCTCCAGCCCTCTGGTCATCTTTGTGGCCTTCCTCGGGACTCACTCCAACAGTTCAATGTCCTTGTGTTGGGGGCTCCAGAACTGCATGCCCGTTTGGGAACCTGAGTCTTCTCTGCTTTGGTTTGTTACAGTCATGTGGGAATTGCCAAGTCAAGGAGTGCAAAAGAAGCCTGATAAATGATTGATATTTCTGCACATAGATGCATGCAATGAATCTCTTTCTTCAATGCGTGTTCAGGTAGAAGTGCCCCAGAGTTTAATTATCTATGTTTTTCTGTTTATTTTGGAATCATTTCACGCTTGTATAGAAAATGGCTTCATGAAGCTGATTGGTATCTGACAGGTCTGTGCTCTGTGGCACTTAACTGCCTGGAGTTCCTGTGCACTGCAGGGTGCAGGGTGTCTTATGATGTTGGTGAGTAGAGTTAATAGTAAATGCCACTTGAAGAGAAATCCACTGGCATTAATTGATGCCTCTTCATAAAGCCTTCTGTCACACACGGTTTTGTCTTTCATTGCAAGCGAAGTACTCATTGCTGATGTTAAGTTGTAGAGCTGCACACTAGCATTGCAGTGCCCATAACTTCTGGCATTGGTTCTAGCACTGCACAGGGCTCTCTGTTCGTGTCCTGTTTCATATTTGTCATTTTAAAAGAGCATTAGTTGTGTTAGAGAGGACAAGTTACTTTGTAACGTGTGTTTTGGGAGGCTGTATGGTCATGGAGAGTTGAATGCAGTCAAGTGCATGTCCCTTGTGGTCAGTGTCACCAGTGTCAGAACTAATATATGTTCATGGCACCTTTGCCTATCCCACTAAAGATCTCATCACTGGTGACATGTAATTAACCCACGCTTGCTATGAGTAAGTCAGTCAGCATATGCCTGTGAACTGAGGAATCAGCCAGCATCTGGATAAAGGATGGGTAAAGCAAGTGGACCTCTTCTAAGAGACAGCCACAGGGCTTACAAAGGTCTCGTCAACAAGAGTGGAAATGATTATCATCTGTAGGGTAATAAACTATCTCTGGATGCAGTGAGATGTTCATAGTAAGTGATGTATAGATCTCCCTTATCTCACAATACCTTTGCCTGCCTGCAGTGAATGTACAGGATATGGGATCATATACCAACCTCTTTGAATTGCAGCTTGTCAGGACAGATAAAATTCTGCCTATTCTTTGAACTAACACCAGCATGAGTTAGTTATTCTGGCTACTGTGAAAGTGACATTGCAGAATAAACTCTTTCTTTTCATTCTTTGTCAGATGCTTTTTCATCCAGCAGAGCCTCCCATAGCAATTCAGAGCAGCACTGGCCAAGAAAAGTAGAAGTGTTTGTTTCCTGTATGCATCTACCACCCTATTTATAGATGTCCCTTCTGGAGAAGCATAGAGCTCAGAGGTGCTGGTTTGAGCAGGGATTTTCCTTTTGCTCACAGAACTACTTTTGCTGTTGTCTCTCAAATACTCTGATCCTATTCTTTTTGAGATGGATCTGGAAAAGGTGCTGTTTATCAACAGAAACGTTTTTGGTCAGGGTGATTAGTATCTGTGATACTTTAGGAGGCTTTTTGTTTTGTTTTTCTTAAACAAGATGAAAGCTTCCACTCTCACATTTTATTTTTTCCTCTCACATGGTTCAGCTACTTAACCTTGTCTTCTTTTTTAACCTCTTGATCTAAGCATCTGCCTGAGTGTTTTGTTATCCTAGTAGTTCTCATGTTGAGAGCTGGAGCCCCATTAGAGGCTCTTCCACCTCAGTTCAGCTAGATGGTCATTGTGTGGCAGCCATGGTTTTTGCAGGATGATGTGCTGAATAACCACTGAACTTCATGTGTTAGGTCAGGAAAGACACCCTCTATGTTTGCTGTATGCTCTTTGCTTTCAGACAGCACATTGGGCTTGGGCTGTGAAAGTTACTGCATCAAAAACTTCCATAGTGCCTGGAACTTTCCCATGTCTCCTGGAGTGTGCATATGACTGCAGGAGGGTAATTGCTACGCTGGTGTCCTGCTGCGCTTCTGGACACAGCAGACAGCAATGCTCCAGTGCAGCCATGAAGTGCACTCCTTTTCTGATCCACATGAACTGTTGCTCTCCATGTGGATCTACCTTCTCCTTCCCTGAACAGTGGTTGTCTGACACCCATCTGCAAATACATGCCTTGTGGTTTTCTGTGCAAAATCTGCCAGGCTGCTTTTTGACCCATTTCTAGACAGTTCTGCAATGTAATGCAAAATCCTGTGTGTTTTCATGGACTTTTAAAGAACAAAATATGATATTGTTCTATTTATAGTCATTCTTAAATCCTCCATGAATATCTGAGATCAAAACCCCCCATGGATCATAAGCCGCTGCCAGTCACCTGAGGGGCAGAGATGAGATGCAGCACAGGGGCTTGGCTCTGAGATTATGGTTGGCCAAAAAGCTCTGAGCCCAAGGGTCAGGCAGGTTTCTGATCAATGCAGTATTGTTCCTATTACTGTGGGAACATAACAAGTGGCTGTGTAAATACATGTATTTTATAGCATTCAGAAATGATGGATATGCTTACATTCTTCCCTGACATTATTGTTGATCTTTAACTACCCTGTGCCCAGGCAGCACCAGGTGCTTTGTGCCTTTGTTTTAGTGTGATGGATTCAAAAGTCCCTGTTTGGCAAGACCTGGGTGTCTCTGGGGGACAGAATAGCTCTCCTGTAGTCTTGTCTGGAGGCAAGAAAATTTAAACTTGTGCAGAAAATGTACATGGCTGCTCTTTGGAGTAGAGAGCATACTACAGGGGAGGCTCTCATTTTACCATTGGCACTATCTTACTGAAACTGTGTTTGGTCTTTGGGGCGCTCTCTACAACTGGTGGAACATTTGCATTAATGGAAAACAATTACTGAAATAAAAAGTGCAGGATTCAGTTCTTGCAAAGCTTGTCTTGATAAGATGCCCCCCATCTTCAAGTGGGTGTGCCACTGATGGAATGTCAGGGTTTCTCCTATCAGTGTCAAGGGAGAGGGGTTAGTATGAGACCCACCCGGAGAACTTCCAAAGACACAAACTGCATCTTTCTGGGAGAAGGCAGAGGAAAGAACTCAGCAGAGCTCTGTAAACTGTGTCTTGCTGCTTAGATTGTAAGTGTACTGTTCCAGGTTCCCCACCATATCTTCAGTATGGTTTTTTTCTCTTGTAATAGGCAAAAAAAAAAAAAAAGCTGTGCAATTCCACCACTCTCTATTCTCTAATAGCTGAAAGTGTATCTTTACCTTCTCCTGAAACTGGTGGAAGAAGAGAAGAAAAAATAGTGGGAAATTTCTGTACAACCTACATCCATGAGCAGGGAAAAAAAAAAAAAAAAAAAAAAAAAAAAAGAAGAAGACTTAAAGACTTAAATAGAATATTTTCCAGTAAAAATTATTAAGCACCCCATCTTAACAGGAAAAAAAGGAAGACTCCAGGAACTACAGACCAGTCAGTCACACCTCTGTGCCTGGCAAGATTAAAGAGCAGATCCTCCTGAAGGCTCTGCTAAGGCAAATGAAAAACAAAGCAGAGGTGATTGGTGGTAACCAGCAATGGCNCTGCAAAGATGCTCAGAGGGCTGGAGCAGCTCTGCTATGAGGACAGGCTATGAGAGCTGGGGCTTTTCAGCCCGGAGAAGAGAAGGCTTCGAGGAGACCTTGTAATGGCCTTCCAGTATCTGAAGGGGGCCTATAAAAAGGCTGGGGAGGAACTATTTACAAGGTCTTGTAATGACAGGAGGAGGAGTAATGGGTTTAAACTGTCAAAGGAGAGATTTAAACTAGATGTTAGGAAGAACTTCTTTACAGTGAGGGTGATGAAAGACTGGAACAGGTTGCCCAAGGAGGTTGTGGCTGCTCCCTCCCTGAAGGTGTTCAAGGTTGGGTCAGATGAAGCCTTGAGTGACCTGTTCTAGTTGGAGGTGTCCCTGCCTATGGTGGGGGTTTGGAACTAGGTGATCTTTGAGGTCTCTTCCAACCTAAACGGTTCTATGATTCTAAAACTGAGACCCCAGTCATACCAGTCTTACATATAGTTATTTATCGAGGGTGTTCACATTCTAGTGGTCACTAGAAAGGCAAAGATCTGTAGTAGGTTAGATTAAGCAAAGCTTTGACTCTTAAGGGTTAAGTTGCTCTAGTAACATCACAGCCCACTCACACTGCAGGAGCTCAGGTCTTATGGGACAGACTTCCTTAGGCAGATGTTCATATGAGCTCAGTAGCCACAACTGTGCCAGATTTTTAAAAGACTCTTCATCCTCAGATAGCAAATTCAATGGCCCTGAGAGTGTTAAATGTGAGAATGGATACTGAGCAGTTTCTGAGATAGTGCAATTATTTTAGAGGACAGTCTTAAAAATCTGGCATCTAACAAAGGGGAATTGAGAGTTTTGAAAGGCATCTAAATGACTATGACTGTGAGGTGGCCAGTGCCCAGTGGACTGAAACGTATGAGAAGTGTGCAGCTCTCTTGAGCACCCTTAAATATGCCAGTTGAAGGCTGCAGCCAGATTTTAGCAGCTGTTCTAGTCTTTTCTACTGTGTTCTGGAAGCTCTGGGACCTGCAGATGGATGGAACAGCATTGAAAATCTGTGATTATGATTGGCAATTACCTGATCTTTATTAGCTGCCCTATTTATGGAGCAAATGTGTTATAAAAAGAGAAGAGGCTATCAGTGTGCTCCACATGATATTCAATACTGTGGGCAAGTCACTATGTTGCATAAGACTTAAATCTTCCTTAGAAGATGTGACAGGAGGCTTCCATATTTTGTCTTTTAGGCACAATGTTTAGTTAAGATCCTGACATAGTCCTTAAGATGGTTGTGGTTAAGGAAAGCTCATTAAAAAGGTGAAGATGATCAAATGGTGTGAACTGCGAGCTGGACAGTAGTGGGCATTTATTGACAGCATCTTGTAAACCAGGAAAAACAAAGTTTAAGTTTGGTGGAGTCAAAGGACTATCCTTAGCTGTGAACAGCAGACCAAGTGGTTATGTGTTGTTTTTACAATGCTTGTGAAATAGTCCTTAAGAGCCTAGACAGGTAATGCAAGTAGCAGAAGGTGGATAAGACACACTAGATGGTGTTTGCCAGTGCCAGAAAGAAATCTGTGGGCAGAACTCACACAATATTACACTTCTACCTCAGACCAGCAGATATTTTCAGCATGACTTCCACAAGCACTGTTCTAGTGCTCTGATGGAAACATTGTGCTTGCAGGCCTTTAGTTTTAAGATCTGGAACAGTGCAATGAAACTATATAATGTTGAATTTACTTATGAGGGGGAAAGGGAGAAGGGAGAGATTTAGTAGAATGGATTGAGTCTTGCTTTTTTTTCCTTATAAACACCAATGCTCTTCCTCAGACTGGGACAACATGAGGAATGCCCATGTCAAATCCCAAGAAGTTACTTTTCAGTAGCTGATGGATGTTTTTTCATAATCTGGTGGAATTCAGCCTCTTGTCATCATCTGAATTCTAGGAATGGCCCTGCCCCTCTATCACCTCTCCCAGGAATAGATACCAGATTAAGAAACCTGTTATGAGCATCTTAAAGTGGCAGTTTCCCAACCTTCATTGATGCAAAGTCAACGATAATATGGAAGCAACCTGCCCTTTGGAATTAGACTGCTTTTCTCTCTGTTTCTGCTGTTGTTTGCATCTGACAGTATTAATATGCTACTTGCTAGCAATGGTTTGGGAATAGCTGTAGAGCAGATTTGTGGCAGCTACTCCCTGTTCTAGGCCACAGAGGTGCCCTGGGGATTTACTTGCATCATAACAAATGCCCTTAAGCACATTCAGAAGGCAAATGTAGGCAGCACGTTGCTCTTCCCACCTGTTTTTGTTGTTGTGGTTGTTCTTCAATTCTCTCTGAGGCCTAGACAATAATAAGCAGGTCAACATAATCACTTCATTATGAGAAATAAATTTAGAAATAGCATTTTAATAGATGAATTAAGGGGAGAGTTAATTGAATTTTTGTCATTTCTTTTTTAGGAAGTATTGGCTTTGTACCTGGCCTTCTAACCAACATAAATGCTTCAGCAATACAGCTCTCCCCAAATGCATGCTGTTAAGAGAGATGCTTAAAAGTTGGGACAGCCTCAGGAATATCCCCTGAGAGTGGATTCTAATGTTCTGGGAAACCAAATAGACACAGAGAGCTGAAGGTGTCTCTGATGGCCACAGCTGCTGTATTTTGCTCACAGTTAGAATGTTCTGTAAAAAAAAAGGCAGTTACAGCTACAGATAACACAAAAATCATAAGTGCTGAATGGAATCCCAGGAGACTACCTGCTCCACCTTTCTGGTCTTAAAGAGCTTTAATGATGGAAATACCATAGCCTCTCTAGGAAGTCTGGTTGCTTTACAGTGCAATCTATGTAATGTCTAACCTGAATGCCTTAGGAGTCTGAACCCTTGATTTCTTGTCTTACCCAGAACTCTCACAAAGGACAGATTTCTGCTGCTCTCCTTTTATCAGCCTGTGAAAATATTGCCATCTAAAAATCATAGAATACAACATTTTAGGTCAGAAGGGACCCCTGGGATTTATCTAATCCAACCTCCTGCTCAAAGTAAGGCTTACCTTCCAAGTCAGCACAAGACTGTGCCCAACCAAGTTTTGAGTATGTCCAGGGACAGAGATAACAGTGCCCCCAGGCTCCTGCTCCAATCCTTAACCAGCCTCACATGACCCTGGGTTGGTGCAACCTCTTCTTAACAGGATGGCATTGTTGATTTATTATCATCTAGTGACCTCCAGTAATCCCCAAGCCTTTTTCTGTAGGCCAGCTGTATTTCTAATTGAAGGGACTAATTCCCTGTTGTATTTGGGTAGTTGATTACCTCTGCTTAAGTGCTACATTTTGCATTCCATCATATTAAATACCATCCCATTTATTTCTGATCCTCTGTTTCCAGTTTGGCAAGACCACTTTGAATTACAAACATTTAGCATACTAGCAGCCTTTCCTGGCATGATGATGTCTGCACATTCCATGGCAATGCTCTCTTCTACTGAAAATAAAATGCTCTCCCTTTGTGGGTGGACATATAGGTTCATTTATTTGCACCTCTCCCAGACCAATGACAGAAGCACAGCACGTCAGTCCGCATCAGGCTTTGTTAATAATTGGACTTTGCAAAGATAAAACAGCAAATGGAACTGATTAAAAATCCATTTAAAGGTGATTCTGGTATGCTTGGCATGTTTGAGATCGATCGTGAGGCAAGATAGCAGCGGCAACAATTTATTTGGGGACTTTAGAGAGAGGGAGAATGCTTATATTGATTTATTTAGACTTTTTTTGTTTAAATCATGGTTTGAAAGCTAGCTCTTGGTGGGAGCTCTGTGCTCACAAGGAGCGTGTTTGGCCTAGAGCACATGTATCTGGTTTTACTTAAGCCAAGCTGGCCACACTCATTCCACCCTGCACATGATCTCATTCCACACTCCTTGTCATGGTATCTGCACACCATCCAGCAATGTATTAACAGCCTGAGTAACGTATCTTGTGTTGATTATTCTGTCACCATGGGAGAAGCATGTCTTGTCTGGTAAGGAGCTCACATTGTTTTAAACAAAGCTCTACACTTATGCTGGGGAAACGTAGAGAGCTACGCCTTGTGTTAGGAGAAAGAATTGAGAAGGTGTGTGCTGGCCCTTGAGTAAGGCCAACTCAGAGCAGCTCAGAGAAGATTGTGGCTCCTGCGCTGAGGAGCTCCCTTTACACTGTGGAAAGGCCATTTGCACTGCTGCCAGCATGCTTCATCAGTTCATACTCTGTGACACTTGTGGCACAGATTCTCCTTTTAGTCTGGGAAGAACAATGCTCCTAATAGCCTTTATTTTGCATTTAGTGAAATGATCAGGTTGGTGTTAGAAATGCAATGTGCTGTGTGTCAGCCAAGTGGAAGAAAGATCTCCAGGCTGTGGGGAGGAGATGGGAGGCTTGAAAAACTTGTTCAGCTGTTCTGTGTTCATATTTGTTCTGTGTGCAGTGAACAAGCTGAAATCTGTGTCCCTGCTGGGCCTGTTTACAGTCTGTGCTACCCACAGGGCAAGTTTTCTGCTACGGTCATCTGTCAGATTGGAGGGGAAGGGCCATTGCTAGTGGCTGTCATTAGAGACTGCATCATTCTCTTTGCATATTTACTGAGCTAAGCTCCCGCTTCAGCTCCCATCTGTGTGATGAAGGACACACTACAACATCTCTAGTGTCAGAGCCCCAGGGCCCTTTATGGAGGCTAATTCAACTTTAGACTGTGTTGGAAGCAAAGCACTCCTCATCTGAAGAGGGGTAAAACCAATGGACTGAGGCCCAAAGCTAATTGCTGCTTCTATTGAATGCAGTCCCCAGAACATATTTTGACCCAAACATGATCCTCCCTCAGTCCCTGTGCTCTGCTTAAACTGCTCAGACTTGTTCTGCTAAAAAGAACAGGAGAATCTGGCACTGGCTGCTGCTGTGCTTTTGCTTTGTTGGTATTTTTGGGGGGGGGGCGTTTTTTTGGTTTTTTGGGGTTTTTTTTGTTTGTTTATTTGGGGTTTGGTTTTGTTTTGTTTCTTTTTTCTTTTTTTTTTTTTTTTTGTTTGTTTGTGTTGGTGTGTTTTTTGGTTTTTGTTTTTTTTGCACAATCCACAGTTCTCTGTAGCAGTCCCTGCTTCCCAGGCATGGTCCTCCTTGGCTCTGTAGCCTCCCTGCAAGTAGGAACTGAAGGACCTTTCTGGTGCAGAGGGTTTTCCTGGCCTCCTCCTGCTGCTTTTTCTCTGGAGAGTAGCCTCAGACTCATTAAGGACACTGCATATCCAAACCCTCTGTGTCTCTTGGCTCCATATATGGTAACATGAAGAAGTCTTAGCATTTTAGTTCAGATTTGCAGCTACCCTGATTGTCTTTTTTGCTGGGGAACTAGAAACTTTAAAACCACAGGCAAACTAGGTCTTACCACATAGAGTCTGTACCTTGGTTCCTGCACATCTATGCTGCTGTCTCACCACTCTTTTTACTGCATCATTAACAATGCAATTCCCCTACGAAAGCTTTGCAGCAACTAGAGTTCCACTCACTCTCATTTCTTTCTCTTCTGGAAGGTACTTACTTTAAGATACGTCTTCTTATAACACAGAATTAAGAGGCTGAGACAGAAGGAGGGTGCCAAGCAGGCTGTGAGGCAGATCTGGCTTTTCTGGTAGACAGCAAACTTAACACAGGGATGATAGTGGGAAGTGAGAGCAGGAAATCCAACAACTGAGGATACCCTAGGAGGGACTTGAAGGGGCTCTGCACTCTTGATCCATCCTATCGGGGCCTGCAGGGGGTGGAGAAAACATTCCTGAGTGAGGGGAGACATGTGCCTCTACATAGCAGAGCCAAATGCATTTTGGTGACTTATCCTCAGTGCTGACAGAATCCATTCTACAAAACAGGGAGAGCAGTGAGCAGACCTAAGTTTTCCTGATTGCCAAACCCTCACGCTTGTCTCTGGCAAGTCCTTGAGTGACTTTGCACGAATTTGTCAGAGTCTGGAGTGATGCAGTTTTGCACAGTGTTAGCAAAGTGCTTTGACAAGGTGAAACGTTCTTGTCCAGCCCACTCTACTGCAGGCTGTGCCCTCTACTGGCTACAAGCCTATTGGTGGATATAGTGATGAGGCTGTATATAAGCACGAAACTGTAAGCAAAATAACTGCATTTAATGACTTGAGACACATTTAAGGGCAGAAACGAGATTATAATGACTAAAGGAGCTCCAGAAAATTTCAGAGCCTGTGGGAGCTTGATGTCTCTTCAGTCCCAGCTGCTAGCATTTAAAAAAGCATATGAGGTGCTTTTTTTCCCTCCCTTTAACGCTTCCCTACATTTCATGCTGATGAGACAGAAGTCCTGACAAGTACTGAGAGAGCTGCATCCCCTGCCACATCTCTCCCCAGTACCTTGTCATCCCCGATTTTAAAAAGTAACTGTAGGTTTTTTTCTCTCGTGGTGCAGGTTCCACCATACTAGCCGAGCGGCTGGGACTGTCCACACCAAGCTCGCCCACATCGACACCCAATTCCCCCACTGTCCTCTGCAGCGGTGTCTCTGACCCCATTTTGTCTACATGTGGCTCTGGCCCCCTCTGCAGCTCTATCAGTGGTAAGTGTGGTGGGATCCTCCACCGCCTTTCCTTTGCCTCCCCCTGCCTGCTCCCGCACCGCCTCCCTTCATGGTCTCACCCTTGCTTCCCAGAAGGACTCTAAAGCCATAATGATCAACGGAGTCTTATGTCAGCTCCCTTGAGGAGGAAGGGAGAGCCTCTGTAAAGGCTATTTTCAGTCAGTTTTATGTGGAAGCTGCTTAGATGCCTAAACATCAGCATTTCTTCAATCCTTTTTATCATGAAAGGTCCCAAGAGGAGCAGCAGAGTGTTACACACATGGCCCTGCGACACACAGCTCCTTCTGGACAGCTGCGTGGCAGTTACCTGTTGGGTGCCAGCTTAGACTGGAGCCATGAATATGCCTACAGCTCCCTTTCCCTGTCCACACACTTTCAGCACGCTTTTCAGGGAAAAAAAACCAACAACAACAACAACAAAAAACCCACCAAAAAAAAAAGCAGTATTGATATTTCTAGTATGTTGATAAATTCCAGTGGGGTTTAGCTAAAGGTAGATGCAGTAGAAAATGCCAGGTTGTTCTGCAGCAGTTTTAAAATCCTAAGTGCCTGTACGATCCCAGAGCACTGATGGTGGAATATGTGACTTATCAAATGCTTGTCATTGTTGTCCAAACCAAGTGTTTTACTCTGAAGGTACCTTCCAGTATCCAGTATGATAACTGATGATAGCAAACATTCAGATTTTTAATGGGGAAAAACAGCAGAAATGTTCTTATCTCACTACCTCACCTGGCTTCATGGGTGAGACCTCATTACAGGTGTGCCATAAATGTACATAATTACTACAGCCTCTCATAGCTCTCAAAGCAACAATCCATTATGAGCTAGATGCTGTCTTTGCAGGTACCACCTCACCCCTGTCCTGGAGGAGCCACATGGGATGATTTGTAGCCAAGCGTTATGGTCCCACATCCCTGGAGCAGCCTTAAATCAGCAGCACTGCTTGTCTTGGGAGCTGCTGCCACCATGTGCCACCCAGCTTCTCCCTTTTCAAAAAGATGTCTTGATCTTCCCCTACTGACTTTCCCTCCTTTGTTAATGTTTAGACAGTGGTTTGAAAAATGTAAAACTGCTCTTTGTCCCTGCTTCATGGGAACAGCTGTCTCTTGGTTTGCTTTGACACGAGCAGCAGCTACTGCTTTTCTGCTGCCCTGAGCTTGGCATGTGAGCCAGGACTTAGCGAGTGTGACAGCAGGTTGCAGGAAGGACCCCTGATATTGGAGCATACGTTTCTGCTGGGGCATGGTTCCTTCCTCTCTAGCTAGCTTAAGGACAGAAATTACCCTAAGATATCAGGAAGCCTTTTAAGCAGCATGACTGACCCTGTTCTTTGTGTTTCAGGCACAGCTCCCAACTCTCCAATCAGCTTGCCTGAGTCACCCATCTCTCCGTCCATCTCAGGGCCCTGGGGAGACGAATGCACCATCTGCTATGAGAACATGGTAGACACAGTTATCTACTCCTGTGGACACATGTGTCTCTGCTATTCATGTGGGTTGAAGCTGAAGAAGATGGCCAATGCTTGCTGCCCCATTTGCAGACGAGCCATCAAAGATATCATCAAAACATACCGCAGCACTTAGAGCAGCAGCAGGTGCTGTTAGTGGGGACTGGACAGGTGGGGAGGAGGCTGTGAAACAACACAAGTCTTGGTCTGAATTAATCATCCACAAGATTGAAAAACTATCATCCACCACCACTCTGATCCTCCCTTACAAAGACAACAGATGAGACAAGCTTAGATGCTGCTCTCCTACCCTCCAAGCGAGCCCTGGGGCTGAACTCTAGTGTGTCAGGGAAGCTGCAATGGACTACTCTCCCTTACGGATTTGAAGCATTCTCTCAGAAGAAAATCCAGCTGGTGCAATCATCCCTTTTCTACACCTACCCAGCAGAGAGGAGTCTCCTGTGTTTAGCAGGGACAGCAGTAAAAGCTCAATGCTATATATCTCCTTCCAGCGACAATCTGTGTGCGGAGAACAGCTTAACAGGAGACAGGAGCAACATATTTCTGTGTACAACAAGCCTGGCCATAGGAAGCCTCTTGGAAAGGACAGAGCAAGGCAAGTTTTGACCTGGCAAGGAGAGGGATGCAATGAGCACACTCACGGTGGGAAGGCTGGGACTAATGCAGAAAAGGACCCAAGATTTGTGAAGCAAAACCCACTCCATGTCTGCAGGCAGAAGAACAGCTCCATGGCATCTCCTTGAGGGCTGTCCAGCCCTCCTCCCTCAGTGTCTCCTAGTGGGTTTGGCAGCCAACACTGGCTTTGGCCTCATTCCCTCCTGGTGGTGGCCACCCAGCACCTGTTGCCATCCCACTGCACACCGAGCAGCTCTCAAAACCCACCACAACTTTGTGTGCAGTCTCCAGGCATCAAGAGGAATTCAACAGCATCTCTGCTCCCATAGGACTGCAGGTGTCTCTGCTACCTTTGCTTCCTGTCCCATCCAGACAGCATTTATGAGGGAGAAAATAAAAGGATATTTAAAAAAAAAAATTAAAAAAGGAAAAAAAAAAAAGAGGAAAGAAACAATAACCCCAAGCCCACTGGGGAAGAATGTATAAACCCACATGTCTGTGGGTTTCATTTACTGGTAACTTTATCACTGTGCTTTAAGACTAAACCAACCAGGTGGTACTCAGTCCTTCACAGCCAGCCCACCAGCAGGACATGGCTGTCCTTACATGTTAGGAAGAAAGGAAAGAAGAAAACATAACTTGAGGGGTTTGGTGTGCTTCGGTTTATTTAAATAAATTCTTTTCCCTCCTACCCTCTTTGGGAACCCTGCTGTCCCCATGATGGGTGCCAGCAATGGCAGCTCCCATGGTTGCTGTGACAACCATCACTCTGCCATGACCACCAGCCTGGCCCCAGGCTGCTGGCCTTTGGGCCTGGACAGGGTGGCTCCACAGCAGTAGCAGCCCCTTCCACCCCAATCCTCCTGCTTGCCAGGGCGACACAAGAAGTAGAGTGTCTGCACCCTGAGGGGTAATCAGAGCTGGGGCACAGCAGCAGCAGCAGCATTCAGCCTCAACCTGCTGCCCACCAGGCCAGGCTGGAGAAGGTGATGGAGCTGCACCCCTCCTGCTAAGCCTTTTCCTGCCCCCCAGCACAGAGACAGTGATAGAACATGAGGGAACAGAATGGTGTTTAATGTACGCAGCTGCTCACTGCTGGGGCCATCATGCCCCTGCCCAAGCAGCAGGTGGATGAAGGAGCACTCTGCACACTCCCAAAAGCACCCTGTCCTCTCAAGGAAATGAAGGAGGCTGCTAGCTGGAGAGTGTGTGCTAGAGTCTTTCCACAGAGGCATCACCACCATTGCAGCCTACCATGGGGTTCTGCAGTCCCCCCTCAGCCTGCCCCAGTGGGCAGTACCAACTTGAATGCTAATATTCTGGTTACAGGGATTTACTTTATTTCTTTGCATACCTCTCCTGTGCACCCCTAATCCAGCCCTGCACTCCAGGCCATCTAGCTCCAGAGCATCACTGCTCCTGTGCCCAGACACACTTACTGAGGGGTGGAAGGAGGGCAGGTTGGCACGAGTCTGGGGGAAGTCACAGCAGCTGTGCCAGGAGCATGGCAGGTCTACAGGCAGCCTGAGGACAGAGCTGGCAGCAGCAGACACAGGAAGCCTGTTTCTCTAGTTAAACTCCCGCACAAACATTTTGGAAAGGAGGAACCCATGAGATAGAAAGGTGACAATGAAATAGTGGATGTGGGGAAACGTGCAATAAGCAGCCTCCCAAGACTTAACCACACCAGTGGGACCAGCTCCCCTCCGTGCAGGGCAAGCCATGGGGTATATTTTATTTTTAAAGAAACTCCATCCATGGGTATCAGTGCAGTGGTGTGAATTCCCTTCTCATCTTTTGAATTCAGAGTGTTTTAATATTTAATTGTGTTTGTTTTACTGTGGACCAAACTCTAGGAGTTAGCAAAAGCTGAAAGCTTCTCCAGCATTCAAGCTCAAAATTGGGGTTAAGTCCTGCTCCTGGCATCAGCTGGCCTCTGGTTGAGAGCAGGGAGGCGGAGAGCAAGGCTCTCTCCGGAGGAAAGAAAACAAGGCAGCAAAAGCAGTAACAACAATACTAACCTTTTGTTTTGTTTGACTGGTGTAGGTTCCCATGTACCTCTGTGTTCTTGTGTCATTTGCATTTCATTGCTTTATTTTAAGATGTTTTGTGTTCTGTTTAAAGAGAAGAATAACTCATTGTGAAAAAATGGGTAACTGTGATTGTGAATAAAGTTCATTTAGGTATCCTGCAGCAGCATGGGCAACTGAGTGTTCACCACTCCCAGAAGCTTGGCAAAACACAATGGGCAGTGCATTGGCAAGAGGACCAGTGGCATGAGAGCCTCTTTCTTGGGGAAGGCTGGACAGAGAGAGCTTAGGATTTCCTTCAGTGCTTGAGAATGAGGGAGTGTTGTGAGCTGGGTAATGAATATCCCTGATGGACAAAATACACACGTAAGGAATAAAAGAAGCCACAAAAGTAAAACAAGGGCTAACCACATCCTAGCAAGCTTAAGCCCCAGGCTCCTGAGTCTACTCACACCGTCCCCAGAGAGAAGCCACAGGTTCTTCACTCTCACTGCCTTGCTTGCACAGTCTCTTCTGAGTCCTTGTAACCCCCCAAAAAAGCAGCCAAGAAAAAGCAATGATGCTGTGGGGAAAACCAGGACTATAACACTCAGTCTGGTAGGGTCCAGGTAAAGTGGGTAAAGATGAGGCAGAGCAGTAGCAAGAGAGCCCAGTGTGCTCACTCCAGCTCTGCAGAGATTTGATAGCCTAACTAACACCTGACAGGCTGAACTGAAGACATTGAGAAGGCTCACTGACAAGCTGTGATCTCACCAAGGGAGAGGCTGCAGCAAGATGAAGATGATTCCTCAGCATGTAGCATGGGACACAGGGACCTAAAGGGGATTTGGAGTCTTCAGTGATGTCAGTCCCTCCCTCCAACCAGTAAGTTTTCTGCTGGAGGAACCTCCTCAGGAGGATACCTACCACACCGCTGTGTGATATTTCCTCGTCAACCCTTTTAACTGTTTGGAAGATGAGAGACTAGCTGGGTCACACTCTCTTGTCACAGGACATACTGGAGTTGGTATCTTCTCCCTCACTGCGTGGCTGCTATGTCTGCTAAGGGACAGGGACATCTTGGAAGAGGTGTCCTCAGCTTCTCCACCCGAAGCTATTCCACTCTTAACAGCTCCTCAGCAAAGTAAAACTCTCCAGGCTGAGTAAAGTGAAACCACATCTACACCCTTTTCCCAACAACATCCTGAGGAGCTCTTAATTGTTGAGACAAAGCAGTCTGCACATCCCTCTGCTACACTCCACAAGCTGTGCCCACCTCCTGTGTTCCCAGGGCCTGGAGGTCCTCTAGTGGGTCTGTAAAGCCCTCTCTGGCCACAGCCTAGCCATAGGAAGCCTCTTTATCCCCTCAGGAGTAAGAGCCAGCGCTGCATTACACAGCATTTTCAGTTTCCAGGGGCAGGCTAACTCGTGAGACCGCCTCCGCTAAACGTCCTGAGTCCCACCACTGCCACACAGTAGGACAAGTGAAGTGTTAACGCTCTGGGCCAAGCTTAGATCTTCTCCTGGCATCAGCAAGAGGCAGGTATCCCCCTAGGATAGCCCCAGCCTGTTCATTCCTTCCTGTAGCTGCCACGTACAACAGCTCTAGGGGTCTTTGCATCCTCATCCGCTGATCATTGCCACAGTCAGTGTGCCCTGTGCTACCCCGCCAGACCGTCACCATCAGCTGACGAAATCCAAATCAAATGTGCACATTCACCGTGGCTCCAAAGCTATTCTCCAACGAGACAAGGCTTCCCGTGTTGTCACGGCAGGACCATCCCCAGGCCTTCCTCGCCCGGCGGCCAGCTGCAGCACAGCCTGCGGGGCTCAGGCCCTTGCGAGGGCGAGGAGGAGGGAGGGAGGGAGACGATGCTCCGAAAACGGTCGAGGAGCGGCAGAGTTGGTCCAGCACCGCCACCTGGTGCTCCCTCCCCGGCACGACACACAGCCTTATTTTTTCATTTATTTCCCCCCGTCTTTTCTTACCGTCCGCTCCACACCTCTCCGAGGCTGATTTCAGTTCTTTTCGCAAATATACATAAGTAAATAGGATTAGCAGAAAAATCTAGTCCGAGTTCTGTACAGCTCTGGAGAAAAGCAGGGAAAGAGAGCAGTTACAGAAGGTTATCATATACCCAAGAAATACATCAGAGACCAGAAGATCCCTTTTGTACCTAAGCTGTTCACACACAGACGGCAAGGAGAGGCTCTCTTATCTCCAGGTTTGTGCCTTAAAATGCCTAGCACTGAATCCTG
Source organism: Ramphastos sulfuratus (assembly GCA_013399055.1). Lineage (NCBI taxonomy): Eukaryota > Metazoa > Chordata > Aves > Piciformes > Ramphastidae > Ramphastos > Ramphastos sulfuratus. Next base: position 580,525 of record WBNM01029838.1, read on the forward strand.
TCCCAGATCTAATTCTTGGTATCCTTCAGAAAGTTGGGGTGCACAAACAGGACTCATTGGGCACCATCCACCTGTGTGCCATCATGGAGACACATCTCATGGGCACAGCCAGCAAACATGATACCTCCAATGAGCGCTGGCTCAGCTCAGGACATGGTTGAGACTCATTTATCCACAGGATGTTTATGCAGTGCTGTTTAGCACGGGGCTACGCCACCATCGCGTGCTAATGAGGCATGCGTACAGGCAATGTCATTCTCTGCTGCAGGAGCAAAACATTGCAGCCCTGCTTTCCAAGGTGGCAGCCAGGCACTAGGCATGACCCATTTTACCTACAGTTTTGCAAACTTAGGCAATGTCTCTCTTCACAGGAAGCTCCCATAGCCAGATTTGGAACTGAAGTGCTAGAAACCCTCCTCATTTCTTCTCCACTTAATTACATCTCCTCTTACAAGTGTTCCCCTAACACACTGCCTTCTGCATCCCTGAGATATGTCTCACACAAGCAACAAAGATTCATAAGGAGAAACTGTTCAGTTTTAACTGTCTGCTGCTTCAGACAGCATGGAACTTTTCCTGTATAGCTGTTTGGGGCCTCCAACCACCAAAGTGTGATGAAAGTTATCAGCAGGGCCCAGCAGCCTTGCAGGGTTGGACCATAATAGCCTATGCTCAAGCACTGGCTGCACGTAGAGGTGTTAAGGGCTCATCCCAACCTACAGAGCAATGGAACTGAAGGGCCATGCATGTAAAAGTATGCTTTTCTTCTTATTTTTGGATCTGATGCCACATCCCTCTGGGGAAAAAAAAACACCCTGACAGGGTATTTTAAACCTTAAGACCTTGCTCAACACAGACAAAAGGTCTTCATGTTTGAGGGCTGAGGTCAGCAGTCCATAAAACTTCACAGATTAGAAAAGACACAAAGTATAGGAAATGGTAACAACCTGGGGCCAGGGTACAACAGAAGCTCCTTTATCCATTTAAGCCTAAACTAAAATTTGCAATTGCATCTCTAAGTTGCAAGTTATTCTGGGAATGCTAAATTCAGTGGTTTGACAAATATAAGCAGAATCAAAACAGTATTGACAATAAATTGAAAAAAAACCACCAACCCAAAAACACCACAAACCACACCCCCCCCAACTCAACAAACAAACAAACAAACCAACCCACCCCAACAGGATCACAATTAAAAAGGTCAAAAATTTTATTTTTCTTTAGAGCATGAGGCAATGTAAACAAAATACCAACAAAAACCAACATCAACAACAACAACAACAAAATCACAAGTCAATTCTTACAGTCTGCAAGCATTTGAAGATAGAGTACCCTTTTCCCACCTCCTGCCCAGAACACTGCAAGCCTGCTCAAATGTTACCAAGCGACAATTCTGGACTCTAAAGGTCCAGTGAGTTTTGCCATGTCCCAAGGTGGGACTAAATTTCTCATGTAATAAAGGACACTGCATCTGTTTTTATCAAACACTTTTAAAAAGTCCAACAAAATATAAATATTACAGACAAAGATCAAATTTAGCACCACCTTTGGTCCAAGCAATCAATTAACTGGGAGATGACAGGTACAGTCTGTTTAGCAAGTCCTTTCTGCCTGAGTCTTTGAAAACATCAGAGGTTCATGTTGCAAGAACTTGTGTTAACTCTGAGAAAACAGCCCTCAAACTCTGGCAGCCTCTCACAGTCTCCCTCCCCAGGTCCTGCACACATGGAGAGGAGAGCATCATCGCTCTGCAGCAGTGCACAGCACCAGCAAACATCACTCAAAGCACTTGGCAGAGCTGAGCTTGGCCCTGTGAGACATGGCAGATACTGTGCCAAGGGTCTAACCCTGCTTTGGCCTCGCAGAGCTCTGAGTCAGGCATGGCTGAAGACCAGTAAGGGTAGTGACAGTGTGCATCATGAATGTTCCTACTGACTAGCATTTGTCACCCTCCAGAACGTGGCAGGGACTGCATCACTTGTGTGCTGCCAGGGTGTGTGGTGGCAGATGCCTGGAGGGAGATGATGTTGCCTTAATGTAAGTGGTTTCAGCATATCTGGAACATGCAAGTCTGGAGCACTTTCAACAAACTTAGTTTTTACTCCAGGCCCTTTTTCTGATCCTCTTTTCCAACACATACACACCCACCCCAGATGAATGGCTATGAATTTTTGCAGAGAGGCATCACTATCCAGCTGTTGTGCCACAGCACTAGTGTGGGCTCGGAGACTGTCACAAGGCTCTGCTACAATCCTAGGAGAAAAATTAAGTTAGTAAAGCAAGTGGCAACGTTTTACATTTACTGCAACTCCCTGCTCTATGAGTCTCCAGAACACAATTTGTCTTTTCCTCCAGGCATTTCTGAGCAGTCTTAATTAACCGTTATTAAATGCAATTCAATTCCAAGATAACACCAGTTTTAATAAATGCCTATAGAGAAATACCAAGATCTAGTTGTTTCCTATTTCACGTTAAGAGACCCACACAGAGTTTTCACCTTTACAGATGCAGACACAATTAAAAGCCTCCAAACAAATACTTGTTTTTACCTCACTGCTTCAGAACGTGCTGCTTGATTGCTTTGTATCACTTTGCAGTTCTCCGAGCAAGCAGCAGGGCATGGCATGGAGTCACAGAGAAGAGGGCAGCACCTGCTGTGCAGCCCCTGTCCCACAGCAGCAAAACCATGAGACCAAGTCAGCCACGCCTATGTCATGAGTGGACACAGGCTGAGGTGATGATACTCAACCCCACATTTACTGCATTTGGCCTATGATATAACAGAAAGCTGTTCTGGACTGGGCACCACAGTCAAGTAAACCCTGCAAGTCAGGTTTAGGGGGATGCTTTGCACAACTGTTTACCCCCACCACTGTCAAACCCACAACAAATGATAACACTATTCTAGGATGGTTTCATTCATTCTCCCTGGGACAAAATTGCATTTCTATTGTCCTGGTCACAGAACCCAGCCCACAGTACCGCACACATTGGCTACATTATCACATCTTCAGCTTATCTGTGCAACAGCTTGAGGGGTGTTTCTACAGGATCACTTGGCAAAAAGGAGAGCTACATTTTCCCCACTGATAACACATCTTTTGTGTTGGTTCATAGAGAAGTTGCTCATATTTGTTAACTGGTGCTGTAATCTACACCAAATCTAGCATGTTTGCTTGCAGTCTCAGGGAGCACTTATGAAATGGTCTTGTCCCAGTTCAGAGAGGCCTCTCATTAACAATACCTCTTGCCATCAATAGCAGAAGGTACTGTTAAGCGAGAGAGAAAAAAAAATAGCAGTAATTTTTCTGGGTTTCAATTTTACTGGGATGACTGAGAAAGGCAAAATTTTCTATCACATATACAATTTCCTTTTCTAGGAAAGCATCTCAGAGACCCAAACACACCCGGATCAGGAGTTGTTCACTGTACAAACAGTTTTATCCAACAGGTCACCCTCTTGAGCTCATTAAACAAAAGTTGGTCAATGCATGAGGCTGTAACTAGTATTTCTGTCTCTAGCTCACATTTGCTGTAGCTGTGTTAAGGGGTGATGTCACAAATGTCAAAGTATCTATCAGCTCTGAGAGAATCAATACGTGGCCAAAAGCTCCTACATCTGCATGATGGACAACATTCACTCCACTACCTTCAGTGGAGCTGGCTCAAAAGCCACAAGAAGATGCTGCCCAAAGCTGTTATCACAGAAAAGGGTTTTCCCAGACCCATTTTCTTCCTCTCCTAACGTAACTTGCAACCCAAAACAAACTGAATGAACTCCTGCCCATAAACTCTCTTGAAAAAGAAAAAAAGAAACCAAAAACCAAAAGAAAACCAGCAAAAAAGCTCTCAGTTATTCCTTCTCACATACACTGCAACAGAAACCACACCAACTTCAAGACCTTTTTCTAAGCAAAACAGAAGAGTTCCCACGTTAACAATTAAAAAAAAAAAATAAAGTCAGCCAACCAAAAGTCACCAACTTGACTACACACACTAAGACCAGCTGCACATTTCTCTATCTCTGGTCACCAACATACTCTCCCAAGCTCCCACCAGGCACATTCCCATCACCTGACTACTAGAAAACAGAGCGCTACACCAACACAGAAATGACAACAGCTTCTAGCAGCCTCATCAAAACCATCAACCGTCCAGGAAAGCCACTGCAAAACCTCACTTTGAGGACTACACTGATTTTTTTTTTTATTTTCCCCCCCTTCTGAATACAAATCTGAGACAGCAAAACATTCTAGACACATGCAATTGCTCCACTAACAACTGCTCAAAGCCATTTCAGCTTTTATTCAGCAATAAGTAACTGACTACCCACCATTTCCAGAGATAATTTGGGCTAATTAAGAGCTCTAGAAACAGCTACAGATGTACACCATCCAGCTGAGTGGTTTTCAGCGCCACCCACCTTGAATTATCTGCATCTGAACTTTAGCCTAAGCAGTAATCAAACTGATGGCAAGACTCCTGACACAAAATTTGATTGCTAGATCTTAACCGAGGAGGCTCATCTGCTTCATTCTCCTCAAACACTGCAAGCAGAATAATGAGTACTGCTACCTGCAATTAAATCTGCAATAAAGGACCAGCACTGATGCAATGTGAGGTTAGCCAGACAGCAGAAATGCACCTACTCTGTGCACTGCTGCCTGCACAATGCTCAGTACAAAAAGGTCATTGTAATGCTACACACATTCTGCTTTTCCAAGACTGGAAGGTTTGAACTCACCATGAGTAACGAGCAAGCCTATTCAACATACTTTAGGAAAAAACTTGCTAGAGACTGGAAACAATTATAACTCACTGCCTTACCAGGAAAATGCAAGACAGGAAATAGTTAAGTCAGTTATTCTCTGCAATATTTCATTTCTAAAAAAAGGTTTATTTTTAGTTCCTTTTTTACTGTTCTGGTTTACTAATTGTTACAGGCTAAGTTCCAGTGACTGTACTACTCTCTTCTGTCCTGCTTCTAGGAGACAGAAACAAACCAAATGCAGATATTTAGGGGGATCCAGAACAAATTTTGATGCCCCCTCGGTTTAACCCCTCAAAAGGTAAATTGTGAGATTGTGGTGACCCAGGAGTAGTTCAAGAACAAGCTCTTGAACCGCAAGAGAACTGTTTGCACAGAGAAAGCTACTATGCTTAAATTTCAGACATCAAACACATAGCTTTGAAAGGGAATATCTGGAGAAGCCCAACACATACATTTAAATATTAAATGTTACATTAAAAAAAAAAAAAATCTCCTACAGTGCCAAGTGATTCTTCCTCTCCTCTGTGCTCCAAGTGGGGACCAAGACAGACAGGTACCGTCGTAACCAAATAACCCTGAGCATTAGGAAAAGAGCCAAACATGTTCCCAGAAGTGCCACTAGCACAGGGCTCTTTCACAGAGGGCCAATGCAGACAAATTTGCAACAGCTGCCCCTGCCTACTTCATCAGCTGAACCTCCCAGACACAAACTGCCTCAACTACAAGAAACACATAATCCACATTTGTCTTCCTGTGGTGGATCATTAGCTTCAGGATATAGATTGTCATAGTATATTGTGGAGTGAAACCCCAACTTTCCTTAATAAAGAAAAATTCTAACACAGAGCAGTGATGTATTAAAAACCATTTAAACAGAGAAAGCACCTGCAGTGTCAGACCAAGTGATTTATGGCCTTCTTAAAAACATCTTTTTTCCTTGTATTTTATCTATTTCTCCCCTGCCAATAGAGTTACATCTCATTCATTTCCGAATTAACAATGTAATTCCCATTACTTTAATTCAGTAACAAACAGGAATCTCAACTCAGGACAGTAGTGGCTTATGCTGACAAGAACAGGTCTGTATAACGCCAGTGTGAAGCTTTAAACCAAATTTATTTGGTTTTGGTTTTTTTTTTTTCTTTTATAAACACAAAACAAAACAAAAATTGCACTCTCCAACTAGAATTAACACTACCTTGATGCAAAAAACAAATGAAGAACAGTATTGATGGGACCAGCCCAGCCCTGACATAATAAAAAGGGGAAACTTAATTTGTTCTGCCTATGTCAGTCAGGTCCGCACACGGTGCGGCACAGCTTTCGCTCCAAGAATCACCGCAGGGCCTTAGCCCTGACCTGAGGGCACCCTAGAAAAAAGATCCCCTCATTTCACCCTTTGCAATACATGCACACCCCACAAACCTGACACCCCAAACTAGAGTTATGGGTGACTTTTTACAGACATCTGTGCTTTGCTTCAAGTTGGGTCTAAGGAGGAGGGGAGGAGTCTAAGGAGCTGGGAAGAGGGAAAGCAGCAATGGTAGCCTACGTCCCAACCCCAAATCAGCTGACCATGGGGGCTTCTGGATCCATCCCTACATACAGTACTTTGTTTGAGAATCACAGACACGCATGACAGACATGATTACTGAGCAACACAGACAGACAGAAAGAGAAATACAAGCACTGGGCTGAGCTAGCAGAGGCCATCAAATGGTTCAAGGGTGCAGCCACATCCCTCATGCATCACCACATTGCTGGCCCCCACTTCTGTCAAGTGACTAAAAGCAAATGAAAATAAAATAACTTAGACAAACATGTTCTCAGACCATCATAGTGGTGCTGTTGGCAGCTATCAAACACCGCACTTCTACACAGCACTTTGGGAGATGGCTAAACAGCATCTGAAGTTGCTAGAGGAGGAGCCACTGGTGATGGGAAGCCACCAGCAAATAGCAGCAAAGCTCCAGTTGAGTTTTAAAAGCTGCAAGACCTGCAGGGAAGTGGGAATAGTGGCAGCACCGAGACTCAGTGGTCCTGTGCATCCTTCAAAGGTGTAGAAACTAAGCACATCATGCTTGCCTTTGCGGAGGAGAAAGGCCCATGCTGAGCACCCACAGTGCACTTTGCTCCACTGTGGGTCTTCTCCCAGTGTAACTCCGCTGATGCTCATAGACTTCTTGCCACTTTAGACAAGAGAGTGTGAAAGAATTAAGCTGGCTCCTCAAAACCAAATTAATTTGTAAAGTATTGGAGGGTTTCCAAAATCACGTAACTGACAGTATTTCAGTACAGATGCAGAATTTCAGGGTTTTTTGTTTGATGCAGAGGTCTCTGGGTAATATCAAGGCCTGACTGACAAAATTAGGAACTGCAGGACAATACCAGGAACCCTTCTTCAGGGACATGAACTACAGTCACAGAAAATGTACTTCCCAGAGCTCACAGAGTCAAATGCTCTGGCTTTCACATTCCTCTTGCATCTTACAAAACAGTCCAGTTTTTAAAGGTAGTAGAGATTACTGCTGCCTGGAAAGTCACATTATCTTGAACAGATGGAAGGTCTCCTTCCATTCAAATGGGATGTAAGACAGAACCTCTTTTGAAGAGCAAAGCTTCCATCCAACTTTATTTCAGACATGAGACATCAGCCTTAGCAAGCCAAGAAACATGAAATCAACATCCAAATTAGCTGTGAAATTCTGCAGGTAAGAACTAATCCAGGTAAAACATGGACATTTTTTTCCCCCTTAGGTTAGCAATAAGGAAAGAAAAGAAGTAAGGATCTGTAAAAAATATTCCCATGGCTCTTGCAAGAAATACAAGGAACAATACAGTATCAAAAGCTGGGACTGCACCAGCAGAATTATTTTCCCTTCTGAGGTTATCATCAATTCAGATGCATAACAGAGGACACAAGCAGCAGAGACATACAGAAGACAGTATCATGCATGGATGACAGACAGAGTGTTTCAAATATAGCTCAGAAGTCCTGCATGGATAAGGATGTTAATGCACATTCTACACATCATTCTGGCAGCATGCTGCATAATCCTTATACTTTCAGTAACTGGTGATGCTTTTTTTTTTTTTTTTTAAATTAAAAAAACCCCACTCATTCCCACCCCAAACCTCCCCAGCATCAGTCCTTATCTGCCTAAGAGTCCTGTTTTCATCCAGCCACCCCCTCTCCTGCATTTCCCTTTCCCCTTACGAGTGCATGAATAGAGAATTGCAAACATTTCACACTGCACGTTCCACTCCAAGTCCTGGATGAGGGGCCTGTTTATTCTATGAATATTGCACTTATCCACTCACTGGATTTGATTTTTTTTTTCTTTTCCTCAAGAATGTAGAGTATTTGGGAAAAAACAGGAAAAAATAGTAGGATACAACACAGGAAAATATGAGTTATTAACAAGCTATCTATGAAGATCTAAAATTAAATAGTACTAGTTCTATTGTGTTAATACTAGTAATATGAAAATAATGAATGCTTCATCAAATTCCCTTGTTTTCATATAAGATAAAAGCAGTAACTTGTTTGTTTGTTTGTTTTTAACTGAGGAAAGCAATGAATATATATTACAATAAAATACGATTCATTAAGGTCTGAAAGTGATGAGAACAATTATATAATGCCTTCGTCAAACTTGATAGCGTCGTAAAGTCTTTGGGGTGTGCATCCACAAAAGCCAAAGCCATTTTTCTGTACAGGCAGAGGTGAAATTCCATTTTTGAAAAGAGTCTGTGAGCCAATTTCAGTCCTTCATTATTTTGTGTTTGCTACTATTGTAAAAAACTCCTGTGGACATATCAGTGAAGTATCTCGACAGGCACCCATCGTATCTTTTAGCTCGAGAGGACTGGATTGTATGACTACACCCACCTGCTGCAAGGTGTGAGAGCTAAAACCATGAATAGGAGTTGCCTTCCACGGGGAAGGGCTGCTAAGCTGAGAAGGAATTAATTACTCTCAGTGTTATGAGGAAGTGTTTTGAAAGGGGAGACAAGGGAAACTTAGCAATTAAACTTTTCAGGCATTATATAAACCTCAATAACGAACTCAGAAGTGCTCATTATTATTAAAGTTGCAGTATACAGCAAGACACAATTTTCACATTCTTAACTTTTTGTTCTCTGGCATTGAAGTTTGGATTTTCTGCTGGTCCAAATTCAAGACTTTTGGTAAAGCACGGACAGCGGGTGAGAGCACTGCGGTGCCAGTGGCCGGCTCTCCCCCCAGAGGAGGGCCCCCTTCAGCTGCAAATGGCTTTGCCTAAGCCCTGCAGAGCTCTTCCTCTTAATCTGGTTCAAAAATAAACCAGAAAGAGATTAAATTTAAACAGTACTATTGATTTCTGCATTGAGTGTTCACTGAGGTGTACGTTACATTTAAATATTGCTCTTGATCCAGTGTCAGTTCTGACGAATTTAGTAAACAAAGTTTAAGGCAAGATTAACATTTTAGAAAAAGAGCTAAAACACTTCTAGCACTACACTGTCCTCTGAAGCACCCTGCCAGGCTTTCCTGCCCTGCAGTCAGCTTTTCTGCTTTAGCTTAAGGCTTTGTTTCTCTGCTAAGAGTGGAAAGGACTTGCTATTTTGGGTGTCAGTGGAGCTGACCAAAACTAGCTGCTTCCTAATGGAAAACCCAATTATTTTCCTCATCTCTCAGCTGAAAGAATCAAAAAAGAGATTAGTGAGAGATGCTGTGACAATGGTTAAGATGGGAGGGGGGGCGGAAATCTACACTGGGAATATTTGCTTTAAAAGTGCCCTTTTAGACATAAGCAGTTAACACAGCCACCAAATAAAGGGAAGCCCAAACTTAGTCATTCCCAGCAGGTGGCAAGTCCTAAGTGCCAGGCTGTGGCCCACATTCATTTCTAGCATCAAGCAGGTCATTTACACCCTACTTTTTTCGCTGGTGCAGGTGAGGGCGGTGGGAGGAGATAGACCATGAGCCTGTCTACAGGCTTTGACCTCTCCTCAGGGGACCATGAAACCTTTGAGACAGGCTAAAGGAGAAATTAAGCCATGGGACACCGTGCTGCTGCTTGAGAAAACCCTAGCAGTATGGCAGGCACCCTCACACTGTGCCATCCCCTGCACAGCAAACCATCTCCCTATAAAAGCCAGACTTGAACTGAGCCAACAAGACGGCAAGGGAGTCGTGGGACAGGCTGATGGCTGTTGTTACAGAGCTGGCCTGTGTTTCACAGGCAGATCCTGAAGCCTTCACACTAACTTGAGCCTTGTGTCGAGCCTACATCCACTGGGGACCAGCCTCATGCAAGGCACACAACAGCCAGGCACCAGAACCATCTGCCAAAACGGGCTTTGCCACCACAAACCCTGCAAGGACTCCTGCAGTTCAGAGGTGCTCTGGGCTTGGTTTTGCTGGATGCAAGTGTGAATACTTCTAGTAGTACGAGCTCTCCTATCTGCCCGTTGCTTCCCTCTCTCTGGGTAGGTGATCACATCGTGCTGCACTGTATTTGGAGAATTCAGTGGCTCAATGCAGAAGATCTGGGAGCTGTGCTTTTACATCCCCCCAAAGAGATGACCTAGTGGGAATGTCTTTAAAAACAAAACTATTTTAAATAATAAGTTAATTCTTAATAAATATGTGCTTCAAGAAAATGATAATTATATACTGCACCTTTAAATAATGCACTTGGTTCTCTGCATTGGCTTCCATTTTGGTTTTATGGTTAAAGTGCACTAATTCAAAATAATGAACCACTTCCGCATCATTATTGTTAAAATAAAACCATAACAACATTAATACGAGTCACTAAATCACTACTATTAGTACTGCAATCTAGCAGATAACTCTATGTATTGCTCTATTTAATACTGTCCAGCAGAAGAATATAATACTTCTATTATAATCTCACAACAGCTCCAGCAGTCTTTCATGGCTGCTACCATATTAGTACAACTAAAAATGGGGAGAAGTATGAGAGACAGGGCCACGACGCCTCAGATGCACATCCAGCAAGATGGAGCTAACTGGATCTAAGCATATATATGTTCTATGGTAAGACATTAAGGTACAAAGAAGACTCTGCACACTGTGATAGCAGCAGTTGTGCAGATATACCTCCTTCTCCTGCCACCGCTATTTAAAGGGGTCTCAACCAAACAGCCTCCTTCCCCACTTGGATGCAGAGAGCTGCTTGAACCACAGAATGGTTTGTAGCAAGTTGTGGCCCCTGGATGTCATTTCAGCTATCAAAAGGATATCGGTCAGGCTAGCTGCAAGCAGCTCCCTCAATGTTACTATGGAAATCAATAAAACCCTAAATCATAACAAAAAACCCCAAATGAAACCCTCCCAAACCCCCCACAAACAAACAAGGAGAAAAAAAAAAAAGAAAAAGGAAGAAGAAGAAAACGGCAGACAATAACAATGTATAAATTGCGTAATTTTCTTTTTTGGCAGAGAAACATCCCCAGTAACACATGACATCGTTATGCTATTTTACCCAGGATTTTAAAGCTTTCATACCCTTTACCTTTTAAGCCAAATCAGTATGAAACTCTGTTGGAAAAAATGCTGTGTTATCATTTTGTGTAAAAAAATCAGTAGTGAAATGGCCTGGCCCCTCCTCCTGAAATCAGATTTACAATGCTCCCTACAATTTAAAGGAACTGGGTATTGAGTGATTAACAAGGCCATTTAAAAAACCCACAACTTCCTTGTGTACAGTAGGGATTTAGCCAATGATGTTCACAGTACAAGAGATGGCTACCTCACTAATAACTCCATATTCCTAGCTTTTTCCAATGGATACCCCTTCCTTTTCCCACTACACTAACCCCCACCGTGCATCATATTTCCAAGCATGAGTCAAGAAAGGCAAGTAGAAATGGAATTAGAACAGGCAGCTTCCAGGTTAGATGCACCTAATTGCTTTGATAATAAATCTCTGAGCCAGAAGCACACTTTTCCAGGAGAGATGTACTTTCTGGATTCAAGTGGGAAAAGAAACACCTATTTGGCTCCTACTTCGGTTTTACGTGGTTTTTTTGGTAAAACAAAACAAGGGAAAAAAAAAAAAAGGAGAAAGAAGTAGTAAACCCAGAATGCATAGAAAAGACAAAAATCGAAACACAGAAAACCAATTCCCCCAAAATATACAAATTAAGGATGTGCAGACTGAGTTTGATGGTTTCCCCCCCCGTTGTAAACAGCGATGCTGCAGAAGGTTACTGCTGTTTCTGACCAATGCCTTGGTGGGCCCTGCCAGCAGTCAGCACACTTGGATTCAGACCAGATAGCAAAACTGTAAGTAACACATTTCACAGCTTCACCTTTAGTGTCTTAAGGGACTTTTGTACATTTTGATATTGTAACATTTTTGAGAAACCCAACTCTGGAAAGAGAATCAACCAGGATCACCTGGCAGGAGTCAGGCATAGAACTGACACCGAGCCTAGCAAGTAACCAATGTGCTTAAGCACGGGGTTGGTAGGTTTGTTTTCACAAGCACCAGTAGGCATCGCTGCCTCAGAACACCTGAAATCCCAACTTGAAGAACAAGACAGAAGAAAAGGAAACAAAAAGCTCCCAGCCAATACCACCTGATTGCCTTTTCTGGTGTTACCAGTAACAACAAAACACAGTTGTAGTCAGAAACCATATTTCTGTGATGAAAAGGCTCCAACTCTTGCCCAGCCAACTGTTGCAAACAGTATAAAAACCGTGAAGTTCTCCAAAGGATTAGAGTCCCTCTGTGTTTCAGAAACTTCCATTTTGCTTCTCATTGAGTTGCAGAAATGCATTCAAAACTCCTGGGTAGTCCAGGTACAGACAAGAATGACAAGAAAGGGAGCCATGACTGTAAAACAGAGTTTGGCACAAAACTCCCCAAGTAGATGCAGGTGTACTTCTCTCTCACAAAAGGCACACGTTTGGTTTCCTATCAACAATGGGAAAGGTGGGATGTTATACCCTGTTACACATACGACATTATTAACAACTTCACAAAAAGGCATTTGACTATGCTGCATCTTCCTCATAGTTCCTCACCACATATTAACCCCACAAACCTCTCCAGAACATGGCAGATTTGTCCTCAGCATAGACTCCTTTGTCCCTTTGTACAAGCCAGAGCACAGGGAAATGTCTTTTTGTGTAGCAATTGTTTTGTTTTTTTTTTTTTTTTCCACATGTACACAGCAGGAACAGTATAAATTAGGGAGGTTAAAGATATTGCAATATTAGTTCTTTTTCTCCAGGTAATTTGAGGGAACCCAGCCTTTGAATGGCTTCACACCACTCATGATCTGGCAGTACCACCAGCCATTTGGGTTCCTTTCGAGGACTTCCATGCAGACACCTTCCTGAAACCCTGCAGTCTCCTCATCCCCTTCATAGTCTGCAATGGAAACATAGATGTCCTTGAGATTGTTGTGGATGAACTGGGATTTCTCAATGGGCTTTGGCCTGACCGTGGACACAGGAATACCGTTTCTCTGTGTAGGGAGGTTGGAGGTGGCCTCTGAGCCCTCTGTACCTGAGCGCTCAGGCTGCTTTCCCTTCACATCGCCAGGCTGTGACCATGCATTGCTGAAGGAGGAATTTCGCCGGACGGCCCTAAGATGATCTGTGGCTGTTAAAGACTCGTTTCTGCGCAAGGAGCATGACAGATTGTTGTCCTTTGGTGGCGGGGACACAAACACTGACTGCGGACGGACGGCGAGTTGCCTCACACCGTTCCTCATCTTGACTGCCCCTGACGGTTTAGAAAAACCGCCGGGAGGTTTGCTTGGGATGGGTGGTGTTGCACGTTTGCTCTGGTTGATGGTGTTCAAAGCTTGAACCCTCTTCTCTATCTTCTCTAAACTGTTTGATTTATTTTCATTTTTCCTGTTCCTGGCAAACGAGGCATCAGTCTCAGCTGATGTGGGTTCTTGCTGGTTATCAGGGACAGCCAAATAATGGGAAGGAGCCCAGCCTTCCATGTCTCCGTATTTCAGGTACCACCACCCACTGGCTTGCTTTTCCAGCACTTCCACTTCTACTCCTGCTGGGAAGCAAATTTCAGAATCCTGTACCTTTTCATATGAGTCAGTGGTCACATAGAAGCATCTGGAGTAATTATCTTGCTCAGTTTTGGCTGGATGGCTAGAGCAGAAAATGCCACGGGAGGGAGCTGTAATGAGATCAGCTGAGCCTCTCCTAACAGGATCATCATGATTCTCAGAAGCTGTGCGTGGAGGGCTCTCAGACTCTTCACTTCTTGAACCTTTAAGTCCACCTCTGAGTTGCCCAGTTGGCCTCAGCTGACGCCTTAAAGTGCTGATATCCATCTTTTCTTGGCTCTGAGAGTCTGCTTTGTTCAGGAAGGGTTTGGGCCTAACAATTGGCTTTGCTTTAATGGAAGGACTTTGCCCAGGTTCTTTCTTCATGCCTGTTCTTGGTATACTACGTAAGCCAACATCTGAAGCTGACCTTGGTTTTGTCTCCTCGCTCCTGGAATAATGACATTTTCCAAGATCTGACTGGATATTTTTCTCTGTCTTGAGCTTCACAAGTGGCGATTTGGGAGAGCTCAAACATGGAGAATTCTTCCGGATCAAAGAGAGAGAGGAGCTTTTCTGAGAATCAGAGTCTCCACTGGATTCCTTGTTGGACAAAGCTTCTTCCACATAACGCCTGAATCCCTCATTCTCATAGATAGTCTCCTCTTCATGAGCAACATCTTCTGAAGACTCTCCTACTTTGAACTTTGCTTTCTGAAGTGATGACACAGAAGAGGGCTTGAGGGGCTGAAATGGTCGTTTTTCAAGAGTGCCCTCTTCATGTTGTTTTTCACTCACTTCACACTCCGAGTCAAAGCCAAAGGCAGGCACATCATACTCAGGTTCTTCGTATTTCAGCTTGTGGGGAGAGTCCTGGGTGTCTCCTGAAGAAACTGTTCCAGGAGTTGTTCCTTCTTCAGAGTCTTTTGGCTTACTGGGAGGTGCTGGGGGAGGAACTTTTGGGCGAGTTAGAGTACTGGTTCTTCTGTTTAAATTTGGCTTCTTCCTTTTGTCAATGTAAGATGCTGGAGCCCATCCTTCCTTCTCTCCAATCTGCACATACCACCAGCCACCAGAATTCTTTTCTATAACCTAGGAGATGACAAGGAGCATGTTACTCAGACAAAAAGCTCAAACAGTTGTTTTCCACTTCTCTTTCGATCCAGTCCCCTGCAACACCCAAATATTACCATGCTCCCAGTTGCATTGTTAAGGCTTACCTCTGCTTTTTGTCCTCCACGAAAACTTATGCCATCAGAGATACAGGACTGGAACTCTGCAATGGTGTAGTATTCAACTTCCACAGAGGGCGGCTCTGGTGGTTTGGGCAACTGAAAACCCTACAACAAATAGGAAGTTTTGTTTAACCAAACCAAGGAAAGACTGGGCTGAATAGTAGTTTGAAAAAAAAAAAATTGCCTTTATTCACTAAAACTTTCTTCTTCCTGTGTTACTTTCTGATAACTTCCCATTTCTCCAGAGTGGGAGCTGGTGTATTGAGTTGGGCCTTTTAAAATACACACTGTTCATGTTGCTTTCACCAGCTATCAAGAATTCTAATAATCTTTACCTAAGCAGTAAAATATTTGGCTGATGAGCCATAAAGGGTGAGATGCCATTCCAGTCACAGTAACAAGAGCCCAAGGACTCTGAGATTTTGTCCAGAAAGACTCTGTTCTGGAAGGCTTGCCACAACCGCAGGAAACTGCATTGCAGTTCTGCCTACCATCAAATACACTGCCTCAAAAGGTAATCCTTCTGAGTTATCTGCTGCTGGATTTTTAAACAATTTAAAATAGTCACTGATATGAGCTAACAAGCATCTGTCATAGCTAGAAACCAGGATAATATCACAGACCCTGTGAAGGGCTTTGCTCAGCTAAAGTGACAGGAGAAAGGAAGGACTATCAAAAGATTAAGGCTCCTTCCCGCAACAGAGACCCAGAACCTCCCCTCAGTCCCAACATGAGATGCATTTAAATTGCATAGAGGCTCCACAAGAAGCAGGACACTGCTCTTTACAGTCATTCTGGCAGCACACCAAACTTCTCTAAAAGCTAAGTGCCTTTACATTAAGCTGTCACATTAGAGTTTGCTACAATTATTTTCTGAAGTGATGAATGGGACGAGCCCTTTCAAGAATTTCAATATCGAAGGCTTTTCCCATCAGCACATTGCTCATCTACAGAATGACTAAATGATGGTGAAGCTTCACAGCTTATGGTTCTGACACAAGAACTAGAGCACGTCAGGCTCTCTTGCCACAGCCCAAGACACAAAACGATCTCTAGCCATGAATGGGAGAAAGGCAACTGGCATACTGTGGTTTCCTCACACGTCCCTCTATTTCTAAGACACCCTCATCGTAACTAACAATCCACGTTTCATCGCGCACGGCATGTGGCATTTCACAGAGGATGCATCACTGCACCTTAGGAACCGTGTCTAACGATGTTGTAATTGGATGTTTCTGCACTATAAATGCTGAAATACAGCCAAAGTGCAGCATAATAAAATGCCTTCACATAATAGGGTGGTTTTGATTAAACGAAGATAACTGGAAACAGCAGGCATGTTGTTTGACATGTATCTTCATTGTTTTTAGCATGGGATCAAGTGTAGTATTCTTGCCAAAATAAAATCTATTTGTAAATAATGCACAGAGAAATTGGAAGAAAATACTTATGTGCTATTCATCTACTTTAAGAGGCATCTCAGGTGACAGAAAAAAGACAGGTCACATACTGCTCATAAGGGGTACAGCAGTGATTAAACCTATGTATTCCCTAGTTATAAACAAGTTACTAGTACTACTTCTGTGCAAAGAGACTACTGAGTAGGTTCCTATCTGAACATAACACACATCTATGATTATCCTCAAAGCTAGAATTCTGGAAGCCTGGACCAATTTGAGATTAGGAGGTCTCAGACTTACAGCACATATTCTTCCCTAAGATTCCAAGTCACTTTAAAAATACACAAGAGTGACACTTAGCCATCTCAAAGAGGGTAGCAATGGAAGGAGGGGAGACCTTACCAGTTGTTAAAGACAAAAGGAGGTCAAAACATGCAGCCTGAACTAAAGACACCCACAGGAATTTTAAACCTTTCAAGTCAGACAAACAGACTTTAATGTACATGCACAGAACACAGTAGCTTTACAATGTTTTTCTTTCAGTTCAGTACCTGTTTGGGTATTCCCTAGTTGGGGCAGCATTTTGAAAAACAGAAATTTCCAATTAACATTAGGATATCCAGATGTCTGCTCAATATTTAAACAATAAAGTGAACAGGCATACACATAAAGGACCTCTCAGATATCCACTCGACCTTGCAGAGCTGTAGAAAGTCTCACAAAGCACCCCCACACCTAACCCACTGCTAGCATATACCATAAATCAATACAAACCAGACTGGATTCTCTTCGTGGGGGTGGCCTTGTTCTTAGATTTGGAGAACCTGAGCAAAAAAGGGAAAAGGAAGAGTTTATTTAACCTTGCAAATACTGCTAAGCACATTTTTCAGTAACTCTCTGCTGTTCTGCAGTTTGAGAATGTTAGAAGTCAGTATTTGCAATATTTAAGGCATGTCCATGAAACAAGATGGGAAACTATGAGGGTATATTAGAAATACCAAGGTAGCTTAGCTATTCGTCTCAGCTAAGCCAGCAAATTTAAGAGGAAATCACTGCCAGAAAGTAGTGGATTGCATTTTCTGCTGGAACTGACCAGCTCCATTGGAGATTGGCCAGTAAAGAATTGGCCTAATACCTAGTTTTCCCCTCAGCAGTAAAAATAATCCACTAAATTAATAACACACTGTCCTCTACCACAGTATCTTGCCATTGCTTGCATGGATTAGCATTAGCATCTGCATTTTGCCAGTGAAGTAGTAAAAACATTATAGAAACTTTCCCCCCAGGAAAACAGCAGGATAAATGCAAGAGAAGACATAGGTGGTCTCCTTGACTTTAACACACTATCACATCTTCTCCAGTACTGGAAGTGTGGGACATATTTTAATGAGTTTCAAAAGAAAATAATAAAATCTTCTCTGGGAAAAAGTAAACGTGTTCTGGCTAAGATAAGGAAGAACCATTCAGTTCTTGTATAAAGTGAAGTTAAATTTTATCACTGTTAGTGAAAGACCATGTCCTGAAAGCCCTGCACATCTACAGACAATTCAAAGACCTGCTTCAATGGCCTCAGATATAAGGCCAGGACACATGAGACCTTTGCTGACAGGCAATGCCAGCCATGAAAGGTAAAAAAAAAAAACAACCTTGTGGGCTCACAGGATGTTAGGGGTTGGAAGGGACCTCTGGAGATCTTCAAGTCCAACCCCCCTGCCAGAGCAGGACCATAGAATCTAGTGCAGGTCGCACAGAAACACATCCAGACAGGGCTGGAAAGTCTCCTGAGAAGGAGACTCCACAACCTCTCTGGGGAGTTTGTTCCAGTATTCTGAATCGCAGAATTAACGAGGTTGGAAAAGACCTTCAAGATCGTTGAGTCCAACCTATCACCTAACACATTGTAATTAACTAAACCAGGGCACTAAGTGCCTCATCCAGTCTCCTTTTAAACACCTCCAAGGATGGAAGCTCCACCACGTCCCTGGGCAGCCCATTCCAATGACCAATCATTCTTTCTGTGAAGAAGCTCTTCATAAGATCGAGACAAAACCTGCCCCGGCACATCTTGAGACTCATTACAAGCCAGTGGAAACCCACACTGCTGCCTTACTTATTTGAGCTCTTTGTGGTGCTATCCTTGCTATGGCTGGGGATCCCTGGGCCAGTTTGGAAGCCTGCTTGTCTGGGGTCATCATGGCATTGCCATTAGAGTCATTGCACAGGATAGGCAAACTGATTTCCTTCTTGGTGATATGGGTTTCTGCAGTATCATTTTCTGCTTGAGTCTCCTTGTCAGTGGATGATTTCTTGTTCAGCAGGTTACTGATCTCCATTATGTTTCCTATGATTTCCACTGGTCCAGTTAAGTTCTTTTTCCTCGATGGAAGATCATCTTTAGCCTTCTTCAGATACGATGCTGGGGCCCAGCCCTCTTTGCCTAGATACCTGCAGATGCAAAAGGAAACATTACCACATCAAACACAGCCTTCTCAGGTATAATGGCAAAGGCAAAAGTGATGGATGATAATAAAATGAAAGTTGTAGTTCTTATATAAGCTTTTGTGATCTCTATTAATTTATTACCTATTGATTAGGCAGATCAAAGTCAGCAGAGCTAACAGTAAACTGTGGAGTGCTGTTAAAAGCCACTTCTCATCCTAAGTAAGAAGTCTCTCTGGATAAGAAATACAACAGCTCACAATGCAGACAGTTTCATACAGCAGCAAAGCAAACTGGAGCGTAAAATATTTTACACTCTAAAGAGTGTACAAAGCCCAGTACAGAGCTCCTGCATCGACAGTTTATAAAGCCTGTGTGAAAGCCTCCCTCCTCCCTCCTTGCAATTATAATGAATGCTGCCCCTCCTCCCATAACTCTCTGCCCTGTATGATTTGCTTCTCTAATGGAGAAACAGGAGCTCAAACTACAGCAGCTTCCTCTAGCACTGCAAGGCCAAGAAGCAATTTGACTAAAGAAAAATGTGTTTGATGGAGACTCATTTTCCTGAACAAGCTAGAGGCTATTTGAAGAAATAAAAAAACCTGGGAAATCCAAAGAGACACCTCAATCCAGTACATGTTCCCAGAGCACCAGCCCAAGCTGCTCACACTACACTTCAAACTGAAGTCATTCTTACACAACTGGGCTTTTGGGAAGATGGTTTTTCTAACTCCTACCATTCCTAACACCTCAACGGGGATTTCAGATTACAATCAGACTCTAGGGAAGACCTCGTGGATGAACTCTGCTTTCCCTAATGAAACCCAAACTGAAATCCTTCTCTCTTGAATCTCTCTGGATACCCAAAGCAGGCCACTTGAGCTGTAAGTGGGAAAGCAAGGCACCATTAAAATCCTGGGTACTGAGGAAATCTGCAGGAAATACAAAGGTTAAAATGCTAGGATTCTAAAGCTCTTTAATGAAAATGGAAACTCATTAGACAGCAGAGAAAGAAGCTGGGGAGTGAGGGGTGGGGTGAACAAATCATTCCCTGGCACCTAAGACCTTTGTCATGCCAACACTGGATTCTGAGGTTTGCAGTGAGGTTTCTACACCAAGGCACACTCTGGGTTCTTTCACCACATCTAGGCACTCAGGAGTGGTACTGGGACTCTATGGGGAGAACAGTGGATCCAGGAGTGCCACAAAAATGATCAGAAGGCTGGAACATCTCTCTTATGAAGAAAGGATGAAAACATTATGGTTGTTCAGCCTGGAGACAAGAAGGCTCTGGGTGCACCTTATTGCAGCTTTTTAATACTTAAAGGGGCCCATAAGAAAAACGAGGACAATCTTTCTTGGCAGGGTGTGTTGTGAAGTACAAGAGATAATGGTTTTAAACTAAAAGAATGTAGATTTAGATAAGGAAGAATATATATATGATTTTTTATGATGAGGATTGTGAAATAGTGACATAGATTGCCCAGAGGAGGTGGCAGAAGCCCCATCCCTGGAAATCTTCAATGCCAGGTTGGATGGAGCTCTAAGCAACCTGATGAGCCCCCAGCACAGGAAGGACATGGAACTGTTGGAACGGGTCCAGAGGAGGGCCACCAAGATGATCAGAGGGCTGGAGCAGCTCTGCTATGAGGACAGGCTGAGAGAGTTGGGGCTCTGCAGCCTGGAGAAGAGAAGGCTTTGAGAAGACCTTATAATGGCCTTCCAGTATCTGAAGGGTGCCTACAGGAAGGCTGGGGAGGGACTATTTACAAGGTCTTGTAATGACAGGATGAGGGGCAATGGGTTTGAACTGGCAGAGGGGAGATTTAGACTGGATGTTAGGAGGAATTTCTTTCCAGTGAAGGTGGTGAGACACTGGCACAGGTTGCCCAGGGAGGTTGCGGCTGCTCCCTCCCCTGAGGTATTCAAGGCCAGGTTGGACAAGGCCTTGAGTGACCTGTACTAGTGGGAGGTGTCCCTGCCTATTGCAGGGGGTTGTAATTAGATGATCCTTGAGGTCCCTTCCAACCTTACTATTCTATGATTCTATGTAGTTGAAGATTTCTCTGCTCATTGCAGAGAGGTTGGACCAAGTGACCTTTAAAGGTCCCTTCCAACTCAAAGCATTCTACGATTCTGTGAAAATGCAGTGTAGGTTTGCTTCCATAGACTTCTTCACTGTTCTTCCAGTACCAAGGCAAACAGTTGCTGTACTAGTTAGGAATATCCACAAGGACCTTTCTGTCCAGAGACTTGCCTTTGCCTCCACTTTCACCTACGTCAGCCAGGATAGCAGAGACACCGTTTATGCCTGCATACCTGCCTTCTCTCATATACGAAGGCAGAGATATGAGATCTCTCCTCCTCAGAGTGTTTAGTGATGAGTTTTTTCACAGATTCTGGTGTCAAAGGAAAGCAGTCCAACACCCCTGAGCTTTCTTTGCTGCACGGAATAAGAAGTAGCAAAATGCTAATAATTTGATCTGACAGACACACAGCATCCGACCACTGATACTCTGTTAAGATACAATTTTTATCCATTAAACTCTGACCCCCTTTTGTCTGATAAGCCCTAAACCAAGCCAAAACAACTCCAAACAAACAAAAGATGAAACAAACAAACAAACAAACAACACAAACAAAAACCCCAAACAAACGAAAAAACAATTCAGAGAGTGAGAAAAAAAAGAACAGGCCTATAGGCCACATCCACTAATGTGGCAGCGTATCTCTCAGTGTCATCTTCTAGCCCTGAAGACTTCTGTCTTCATCCACTTTTGCAGCTGATAGCCCTTTTGCAGAACTACTGACCAATGCTTTCTGTGCATTGGGGAAGTTGTTTTAAAGGACATGTATAACTGTACATGATCTGGAGATGCAAAGGTTTTCCTCTGTGAGAAAGCCACACTAGCCAAGGCACCAAGCACTCCGGTTCCAAACATTACTTTCAACAGTTTGAATGTGCAAAATCAGCAAGAAAACAGAGTTTGCATCCATTTTAGTTTGTGGGAGATTTAGCATGTTTAAGATCAGAAAGGAGGCCACAGGCAGGTTCTGTATTGACTCGTTAGTTCTCCTGCCAACTGTACGTATGTGGGTCAGCCCATATAACCCTGCTGCTTCAGACACCTCTGATCTCACATAGTTTCTCCCAAGGAATAGTAGCTGCAATAGCTGGAGAGTTAAAAACTCTGGGCAACATACACTCAATAGAGAGGCTGTTGCTAATTATTTCTTCCTGTGAGTTAGTAAATTCAGTCTGAAGTTAATGCTGAGAAGTAGTTACCAGTTTATTTGTGCAATGTCACAAATACAAGCTACTCAGTCAAGTCACACAGGCTTACGTTTTCATTGGAGTCCTTGAATTTGGTACTCTGAAAGCCCTTTGCAAATACCACCTTAGAAAGCTACTTGGTCTCTCCGTTTTATGGGGGAAAGAACCAAGGCAACTGCTAATCTGCTTCAGAGAAGTCCTGAATGAGTAATGATCTTCATTTCACAACTAGAAGTTGAATCGCAAGTATCCTTCCATCATTTATATTTACAACCTACTGGAGACATTTCAAACCCCATCCTAAATTCCTCCTCATCTCACTGCAACTAAGACCAACTGCACTTCATTCACACGGGCTGAGACTCAGAATGAACAACAAAAGGAAGATGCAGATGAATAACAAAAGCTTTATTTAGAATATTGCTACTTACTCAACCTGCATTCCACTTGGTCACCATGAGACTAACTGATCCAAAGAAAGATCTAAATAATGGATACTAAATGCCAGGAAGCTCACAGATCCACTGAACTCAGCACAACAGTAAGAAGGATCTCAGGTCAGAGCCTTTCTTTCACCTTTCCAGAGTCTCATTCATTTTTATTTTTTCCCCCAAAATTCACAATGCACACTGGTCAAAAGGGAAGACACCAATACTGCCTCTAGCTTCTGCAGCATTTAATGAGAGTGACACAGAATTAGGTGCAGAGATTTGGTTCCTCAGTGATTCCAAAACCCTCCCTGTTTATATTACATGAAGGAAAAAATGGATTCAAACCATAGGAATGTTAAAAAAAGTCAGAAGTGCCTCTGTGAGTCTGAGAGTAACATCTGCTTTCCAGCTCCAGAGCACTGGAATTACTCCAGAGGGAAGCAAACTAAGGAAAGGAAAAAAAAAAAAAAAAAAAAAGAAAAAGAAAAAGAAAAAGGACAGGAAATGAGGATCAGCACACGGCCAGGAATTTGAAGAAATTACATATTTAAGGTGGAACAAGCTAATGTCTTTAAGGTGGATTCCATGTGCAAGCTGCTAGATTTGTTTTTATTTCTACACATTGAAGTGTGTGTTCAGTCCAGCAGACAACAAGGCAGCAGGGTTCAAAAGCAGTTTCTCCCTGCTCACTTCTCCATTCACACTCAGTGCAGGTGAAGGAGTTGCTCTTTTAAAGACACTCAATACTCAGAAAAGGACATTTCTGCAGAAAAGGAATCCTTTTCTGAGTGGCACCCAACAGCACTTAGAGCAGTTTAAATCTAATAAGCAGGATCAGAAGTTGGAGATCAGCTAGCTACTCAGGCTGCAAAGGACTAGCTTGCAGGAATGGATCATCACATCAGTATTTCCAAAAGTGCTGCCCACGGAAAAAAAGCAGTTTAATATTCCAGCAAGACTGTAGCACCAGTCCAGAGCAGATCCAGAGCAGCAGAGGTGGTGATGGCTGACACCCAACACACATCGCACACACATAGGGAGCACCTAATCCACCTTTCAACAAGAAGAGAGGTTGCTCAACTCAAAATATCTCTTACAATAAAGCAGCCAAGAACATGCTTGGAGCTCTCGAGCCCCCAAGACAAGAAGGACATCGAACTGTTTGAGTCCAGAGGAGGGGCATGAAGATGCTCAGAGGGCTGGAGCACCTCTCCTATAAGGAGAGGCTACAAGAGTTGGGGCTCTTCAGCCTGGAGAAGAGAAGGCTTTGAGGGGACCTTGTAATGGCCTTCCAGTATCTGAAGGGTGCCTACAGGAAGGCTGGGGAGGAACTATTTACAAGGTCTTGTAATGACAGGAGGAGGAGTAATGGGTTTAAACTGTCAGAGGGAAGATTTAAACTAGATGTTAGGAAGAACTTCTTTACAGTAAGGGTGGTGAGACACTGGAAGAGGTTGCCCAGGGAGGTTGTGGATGCTCCCTCCCTGGAGGTGTTCAAGACTAGGCTGGATGAGGCCTTGAGTGACCTGTTCTAGTTGGGAAGTGTCCCTGCCTATGGCAGGGGGTTGGAACTAGATGATCTTTGAGGTCCCTTCCAATCTAAACCATTCTATGATTCTATGCTGCATTCTGCAACTACCACTGAGTGGCTGAGGCATTCACAGATCACCATGAAGAAGTCACTTGAAGCATTACAGCATGTTTCATTGTCACTCTCCACCAGAATGCACATCTGCTGTACAGAAAAGTCTTGTGGTTTGGATTAGCCCAAAGGACTATGTGTGGAAATGGGGGGGGGGAAAAAATTCCGCTTATTGTAGAACCATTAATACAGCAAAAGGGAACCTACAGTACTAATAAGTGTGGGTTAGATGAGTGGACAGTGAGGTGGATTGAAGACTGGCTGAAGGACGAGATTTCAGAGAATAGCGAGCGGCAGCACAGAGTCCAGTTGGAGGTCTGTAGTGCTCTCCAGTGGTCAGGACTGAGTACATACTCATCAGTGACCTAGAAAACGCACCCTAAGCAAGTTTGCTGATGATACAAAGCTGGGAGGAATGGCTGACACCAGAAGACTGTGATGCCATTCAGCGAGATCCAGGCAGGCTGGAGGCTTGAGTGGAGGGGAATCTAATGAGGTTCCACAAGGGCAAGTCCTGTGCCTGGGGAGGAATAATCCTGTGCACCAGGAACAGGTGAGGGGCTGACTCATTAGAAAGCAGCTCTGAAGAGAAGGACCTGGGAGTCCCGATGGACAACTCTTATGGCCAAGAATGTCAATGGTATCCTAGGGTGCATTAAGAAGAGTGTGACCTGCAGGTTGAGGGAGGTTCTCCTCCCTCTACTCTGTCCTAGAGAGGCCATATCTGGAGTACTGCACCCAGTTCAGGGCTTCCAGTTCATGGAAGACAGAAATACTGGAGAGAGTCCAACAGAGGTCTACAAAGAGGAGTAGGGGCTTGGATTCTCTTGCAAGGAAAGGCTGAGAGACCCAGGTGTCTTTAGCTTGCAGAAGACTGAACAGAGATCTTCTCGATGTTTATCAATACCTAAAGGGCAAGTGTCAAGAAAATGGGGTCAGTCTCTTTCCAGTGGTGCCCAGCAATAGGACAAGGGGTGATGGGCACAAACTACAATGCAAGAAGTTCCACCTAAATGTTAAATTTAAGGGTGATGAAGCAGTGGGACAGACTGCCCAGAGAGGTTGTGGAGTCTCATTCTCTGGAGACTTTCAAAACCTGCCTGGACGTGTTCATGAGCAATCTGACCTGGGTGAACCTGCCCTAGCAGAGAATTTGGACTAGATGTTTTCCAGAGGTCTCTCCCAGCCCCTCCTGTTCTGTGATTTCGTGATAAGGCTGCATTTCAGAAAGAATACCAAAATAAATTAAAGATGTCTTGCAATGTTTCATTCCTCAGAAAACCTCTGTGCTCTTCATTCCTCTATTTGCAACTTTGGATTCCAATTCTGTGAATGATTAAAGGAGAAAAAAAATGTGACCTGACCAAACTCAGGCATTTTTTGGTTCCTCCTATCTATAGTGCCTTCCTGGCTCCACTGCTATCTTTATTCACCTATTCCTCTATGGGAGCATTAGATAGAAAAATTAATTAAAAAAAAAAAAATCCATTTTCTAAGTAAAGGACTTCAAGAAAACTAACAATACTGCTTCAGTTAGCATTTCAATAGTCATCATTCATAGTTGATAAATCAAGCAGAGTTCAAACAAAAACAAGTTATGGCTTGGAGAGGGAAAAGGGAAAAAATAATCACTGTAATTACAGGCTGAATGGAAAAAAGATGACTAGATGTTTACAGGGGACAGAAATCATGAAAGGGCACTAAAATCTAAAGTGCCACATAATGAGAGCTTTTCCAGCTATATTCAAGTACTCCCTCTGACACCTTATATCACTAACACATCTAACTTACATTATCCCCATAAGCATTTAAAAAGGGGATTAAGTCACAAGTCTCCTCTGTAACTCCTGCTTCAAATACACCAAGTTTGATGCCCAATGGTAACTTCACCTGCCCCTTGGAAACCAGTCCCTCTACATGAGGAAGATGTAATGTGGACAGGCAGAAATCAGGTAGGTTAGTGAAAATCATCAATAATTTTGGGAAAAGCCTATGGCAAACAAATTGGTTTCTCATATATCTGAGAAACCTGCCTACCCCAAACAGCTCAAGAGATCACAATTGGCCTTTGAGCACTGCTATAAATAGATTTAAACATACTGCAGAGTAACTCTTGTCCTGGAAACACATTGAAATTATACACAACAGAAAGCCTTGTTAAGTCTCAGATCTAAACTGAGATATGGGCTTTTAACTTGAAGACAGACGAAAAAAAAAAAAAAAGAAAAACCTCTAAGTTCAGGAATTTCCCCACTGAATAGTCCACAGCTTTTGCAGACACTGTAGTATTACTTTAATCACCATTGTATTGTTTTAGCCTTCCCTTTAACATTTCTTCAGTAGTCATTATGAACAATTTGGGCTTTCTTGCCGAGCTACAGAACTATTCAAATGCTAACAGTCAGTGAACAATCAGAAAAATTCATTGTCACAGGTTCTGACCAATCCATCTGCATGGTTTCTTTACCTTATGTACCACCATCCTTCCAGGTTCTTTTGGATGACCTCCACGGTGACCCCTTTTTCAAACCCAATCTCATCCTTCCCTTGGCTGGCATACGGCTGGATAGTGACATATTTCTCTTCTGGTGAAGGGAGAAAAGGCAACATCAGTTAGGGTCAGAATTAGCCCAGCTGTTTTTCTGTTCTGCTTGCTTTTAAACTGTTATGCAGTGATTACGTGGAGCCATTACGAAAGGCGGAGCCCTGCTCAGGGGCCCACTGATTATTTATGCTGACGACATGATAGATAATCAGCCCCTTGCCACTACCCTCCTGCTGATAATCACAAAGTGTTTCTAAGCCAATAATGACACAAAGTCCCCTGAGAACTGCCCCTCTCCTTCCTGCCCCCACCCCCCAAGTTCCTCAAATGGGTAAGGGAGAGGATTTGAAACTAGACTTAACTCCTATACTGTAACTTGACAGAATCAACCTGGCTGCCAAATCAGCCAAGCGTCACTGTGGGAGCTCTGGCCAGTTGGCTCTTTGAACATGCACATGGCTGCACAAAGCATTGTGTTGCTGAAATCCGAGCTTTGCGTCCCCAGAGGGACAGATCCTTCTCAACTCAGAGGGGTTGGTCCATCACACTGCTCTCCTTGCACCTCCCAAACAACACAGGTCTGCAGCAATGAGCTTGAAACAACATTAAAATAAAGTGACAAAAGAATAAACAGATTTTTTCACTTGACAGGAGACCATACGGCATTTGGATTCACGGCTTGAGGAGTGGTTTGCAAGCATACTTCTGCTAGACCTTGCTCCAGAGAAATACATGTGTGGCAGTGGTAAGGGAGAACCTGAACTAAGACACACGCTTCAAAAGCACAGGATAGATGTCAAATATGGTGTCTGAGCCAAAACCTTAGCATTCCTATTCATCTCTAGTATCTATTCTCTCCCCAGCCAGGCAGAGGTGAGCAGACTTGCTGAAAGAAAGCCAATGAGCATAGCAGAACAGACAGTTTTTCAGCATCATCCTCCACCCACCAGGAGTCATTTACTGCAGAATTTCCATCACACTTCAAGGTCAACCTTATGCTCCATTAGCTTAAAAAAATAAAAACAAAAGAAAAAAACCTGGCATTGAAAACATGAACTACCATAGAATCACGGAATGGTTTGGGTTGGAACGGACCTCCAAGGGTCATCTAGTCCAACTTTGCTGCAGGGAGAAGGAACATCATCCATTAGATCAGACTGCCCAGATCCCTGTCGAGTCTGATCTTAAGTATCTCCAAGGATAGGGCCTCACCTACCTCCCTGGGCAACCTGTACCAGCTTTGCCCTGCAGTAGCAGACATGGAAAGTGTTACCAAGCCTTTTTCCTAAGCTGAAGCTACAGTGCATGTAATAGCATGGATTTCTGTAGTAGGATCAAAGGCAGCATGAGCAAGCAATAAGCACACCCCATTCAGCCTTCTTAGCACTTTTTACTGGCAGTCATGACAAGGTATGGCCAGGAACAAATAGAGAGTTGTCAGGACACAGGAAGAGACAGGAAATTAAGTGAATCCACAGCTCCTGATCACTGCAGAACACAGGAGGTACGAAAAGGTTGCAGCAGTTTGAGGTAAGTACTCAGTATTCTGGAGATGTGGGCCCCCTTGCAAGCAAAAAGAAATTCTGTTTGTTTCTCAAAGGCTATCTTTAGCCAGTGGATGTTTTGTATAAATCAAGATTTGCTGAAGGAAGCAGAGGAGCTTTCAGTGGATGTGTCCCTTAAGAGGACTAATGTAGCATTCAGTATATTGGATTACTATTCAAAAGTCTTTAAGAGAGGATATTTGACATTTCATGACTGATAGAAAGATTGATTCAGATACTATGACAGGTAATAGTTTAAAACAAGCCAATGAAATATCTCAGACTTACTATCACAGGTGTATGCCCAGGTCTAGAGAGAATTATAAAAAAAAAAAAGTTTAAAAAAAAATGTTTAATCTTGTTTCATTAAGTTTTGCCCCAGCAATTACCAACAGAAAAAAAAATGCAAACAAAAGGATAATTTGTATTCCCCAGCTGCAACTTCTCTTACATCACCTTTACTGCTGAGGTCAAGCAGGCAGAATAAACTTTACTACATGTTAAAAGCACAGGTGGCAGCTAAAAAGCTGCACTTTAGAAATAATGGGATGAGAGTCCTACTCTGTCTCAGGATGAAGATGGCATAGAGGCCACCTCTGTGTGACACCCACAGATCTGTTAATAGCTCGGTTTGCCCACTTGGCTTTTGTTACTTTACATCTAATTTGCAGGTCAAAAATACTTCCCCCAGCCCAGCTGAAGGAGGTACCTTTACTGGAAATTCAGTTACACTAGTAGTGCCTTGCATCTGAACAAGGCATGCACATAGGTGCAAAACCTGTTTGGCAAAGGGCTATGATAAAATTCTGTCATGTCATGACAGCAGTGTGCCCAGGTGGCCAAGAAGGCCAATGGCATCCTGGCCTGCATCAGGAATAGTGTGGCCAGCAGGAGCAGGGAGGTCATTCTCCCCCTGTACTCTGCACTGGTTAGGCCACACCTTGAGTACTGTGTCCAGTTCTGGGCCCCTCAATTTAAGAAGGACATTGAGGTGCTTGAGCGTGTCCAGAGAAGGGCAACGAGGCTGGTGAGAGGCCTCGAGCACAAGCCCTATGAGGAGAGGCTGAGGGAGCTGGGATTGTTTAGCCTGGAGAAGAGGAGGCTCAGGGGAGACCTTATTGCTGTCTACAACTACCTGAAGGGTGGTTGTGGCCAGCAGGAGGTTGCTTTCTTCTCTCAGGCAACCAGCACCAGAACAAGAGGACACAGTCTCAAGCTGTGCCCGGGGAGGTTTAGGCTCGAGGTGAGGAGAAAGTTCTTCACTGAGAGAGTCATTCCCCACTGGAATGGGCTGCCCAGGGAGGTGGTGGAGTCACCGTCCCTGGAGGTGTTCAAGGCACGTTTGGACGTGGCACTTGGTGCCATGGTCTAGTCTTGAGGTCTGTGGTAGTGGGTTGGACTTGATGATCTTTGAGGTCTCTTCCAACCTTGCTATACTGTGATACTATGTGATACTGTGATTGTCCAACTGTAACCCACTTAGCTTGGAACGAAAGGATTAGTATGTCTCATTCTCCCTCCTCCTCAGACACAGGCACTATTTAAAACATGTACAACATTAATTTCTGCACTGTTCACACTACCCAACTCATACCACCCACTTGCAGCTGTGCTCTGCCCAGCTCTCCCCAAACCCAACACCCTGGTAGCCTTGTGCCCAAGTCCACTAGTTATTCTAAAGACTTACTTCCCTATCAATTATTTCTTCTCCTTCCCTTTTTCCTCCTCAAAGAATGTCAGGCTTCTGTTTCACTCTGGTTCTAACTAAAGACTCCCAAAGAAAGACAGAGACAGTAAAGACCTGGGGCTGAAAGACAGAGACAGATCCTGGTGGGTCAGAGGGAAAACACTGTTGACAGCACAGGACAGTTCCTTTGTCCTTGTAATAGCCTGTAGTACTACAAAGAGGGTTTTTCCTAGAAATGGAGATTTCTCCCCACCTGGTGTAGCTCTGGTTGCTGCACCCCAGCTGGGAGTCGTGCAGATGTACAGGGCAAATCCTTTGAGCTGTACAATGCATTTGTATAGTATGTGGTTTGTCCAGGTGTATGCAACCATGCTGCTTTCAATAGACCTGGAAGGAAGCCAGTGGTACTTGAGAGTTAATGGGTCACTCCTTCACAAGCCACAGAGCTCTAATGCCCTTCCCTGACTGGTCAAAAGAAGATTTGCAGGCAACTTGACAATGCTCTTCAAATAGTAAAAAGTCACCTTTGTGGCTGTATTGTAGTGGGGATAGAAATATTTCTTCTGCCTTGCTGTAGTGGTTTGAAACTATAACATTAAACTTAAAACCATAACACTTGCTCAGCCTGTCCAATGGCTATGACACAACATACTGGCTGCAGAACAAGCAGGGTTGCTACATCTGACTTGTTAAATTTCAGGAAGATTTCACGTTAATGACATTTATTTTTGGATAATGACAGACCAAGACAACAATGCTTTGTGTTTTATTTCCTTTTGTGTCAGATTGTAATTAAAGAGCCAGCAGACTTAACTCATTCCTTCCACATTCCCTTTAAACAGCATACACCCAAATAGGTTTTCTTTTCTTTCACCTGCTGCATTTATGTCTACTAGTAAGATGAGAATCTTGAAAATATTTAGGCATTGGACATGGCATTTTTCACACCAGGTGACCTCTTAAAGACACCTCTCCCACAGGAAAAAAAACTCAGAAAAGCTGAATTGAAGCTCCATCCTTTCCTGAAGAAACTATACCTAATCGTCTGACAGAGCAAGACACAGAACTTGACAGCCTGTGAGGCTCCTCCAATCCCACCTGTCAAATCAGAACTTCAGATTTCACACATGTGCTCATGCACATATACTCTACACATTAAAGTTATGAGGTGTATTGAGAAGGCAACTTGATTCCTCCTCTGACTGTCTGGATTTATACTTACTGTCAGGTCAAGGAAAGCAGATCTACAGTTTTATTGCTTGAGTTGTAACACAGAGCTTCAGTAGCGCTTTCCAAATATTCCCTATTCAATCTTCCTGATTCCCTTAGCACTGGTCATTTCAGATTCCTCAAAGTCTATCACCAAGGTAACAGTTCCTTTCCCCAACATCTTCAAAATACTCTGTCAGTGCTGGTCTTCACAGCTAGAGCCCTGAACCGGCCCTGCAATTTCTTCTGTACAGCCACAACCACCTTGACACAGCAGCACTCTGGTACTTCAGCCAAACTATCAAGTGTACACCCAATGCTGTTGTCCCATCTTGAATTTTCAAGGCTGTGTGCTGTGCCTTGCTTTAATACCCTACTACACCTCATGTGTTTTGCTGCCTTTGGATTTCCCACTCCTCCAAATCCTTTCATCTTTTCCCACTCAGCCCTGTGCTTTTCTTATGATACCTCCTCAACCTGAGTTATACTCCCTCCTCTGTGGTATCAAATAACCTGAAACTCTCAAATCCTTCCTAAAATAAGCCTTACCTACCCTGACTTCCTGCTTTGCCAAACAAGCTTAGTTTTAGTTCTTCTCTAAAAGCTTTTAAAATTACCAAATAAATATCACTTTCCACTGTGAAAAACCTTTTTGGTCATAACGAGATGCATGTCAAATTGCCACTTTCCCTGGTTTCTTTGAAGCAGGGATCTGCTTCTCTTTGTTTAGGCTGTAAACTATGTGGGACAGGAACCTTACCTTTAAGCAGCTAAAATGCCACGCACATTTCCAGCCCTGTAAAATCAGTCTCATCTCTCCTGGGCAAATGGCCAACACTCAGAACGTTTCTGCTTCCAAGTTCTCAGTGCTCTGTTTCACATACCTCTACTTCACCTACATTTTTTAAGTTTGCCCTTTTCTGCCTGCATAAATAAGTGTGGAGGTTATCTGCACCACTTCATGAGCCAGCCAAGTAAGGCAGTAATTTCCTTTGCTCAGCTGGTCCTTGTACATACCCCCACCTTTCTGTGACCCCAATCCTTGTTTGATGGTAGGGGTGAGGATAGGGAGGAACTGGGCTAGAAATTAGCCAATTAATGATTTCTCAGCAAAAAGCAACAGCCTCAAACCTACATCTTCCAAACCACAGAAGAATTTTCTTTCAAAATACTTTCCCCTCAGTCAGCAGTCTGCACTCGCCCTCCCCCACTCCTCCTCTCACCCCCCCTTTTTGTCAGACCTGCTTTGGAAAAAGTCTCACTGTTCCAGAAAGCAATGCATTAATTCAACATGGACTTTGTTTTACTTGTCTAAATATTCAGCAGAGACAATGAGCATCCATAGTTATCAAACATGTTCATCTGCAGACAGAAGCTCTCCAGCCTTTGTCCCTCTATTTTTTTTTTTTAAAAAGTAACAGCAAACCTCATACCAACAGATAGAAAAGAAAAACAATGACATTTCTTCTGACATTTCTGTACTGCACATATTCTTTCTTCAACCAGCAAAGGGCAATAAACATTTACTACTTTCCTTGGAGCACAGAGGAGGGGAAAAAAAGAAAAAAAGAAAGAGAGAGAAGAATGAACAAGCCAAGCCTGAATCTGTTGTGCTGGTTTGATTTAGCACAGCAAAGCAGCCTTGTGTTGTGACAAACATCTCACCAGCATCACGAACAAGCAGAGAAAAAGAGTGAAAACAAAATGAGAAATGGGTAATGAGGGGGCTGCTTAGGGGTCAGAACAGCTCCAGTGGGATGCAGAAAAGGGTACGAGTGCACAAGCACATCAGGCAGGCTGGATTACCATTACTAATGAAGGTCTCTCTCTCTCAAGGCTACAAAACTAGCTAGAAGATCATAGAATCAGTCAGGGTTGGAAGGGACCACACGGATCATCTAGTTCCACCCACCCTGCCATGCGCAGGGACACCCTACCCTAGATCAGGCTGGCTAGAGCCTCACCCAGCCTGGCCTTAAACACCTCCAGGGATGGGGCCTCAATGACCTCCCTGGGCAACCCATTCCAGGGTCTCAAATGGGTTAAGGCCACTGGGTTACATAGCTGCCTTCCCTCTATGCCCCATCCCTCTCTCCCCATCAAGTCCCCTCTCTGTAAGTTAAGCTAGCAGCAGGAAGACCTCAAGCTTCCAAGTTCCAACTTTAACTCTTTCATTGAATAGCTTCTTTCTCATGCTAGCAACTACCCTTAAATAATAGTCTCATCTGGCAGAAATTCAGCCCTATATCACTATATTTTTAAAATTAGTAACGTTAAAATACATTCCTGAATCATAACAGCTCCAGTTGGAAGCGCAGGGCACAATACCAGAGCAGCAATAACTTATGTTAGATATTTGGCACGTAAGACAGGCATGTAAACCCCTCTGTTTTTCCAAATGGTACAGAACAACTGACTTCTCATGAAATTAACCTGAAAACTGTCCTAGGTCTTCTTCCAAAGGAAGTTCCAAATGAATACATATATAGAATTAGCATTTTAACTGGTGTAAGAGAATGTGAATTCTGCAGCTTGTAGGTTTAACAAATGTCAGGAGGACTGAGGAAAACTACAAAGATTTAGGCTTCTCCTCACAATCCATGCTTTTATCATTGGAGTTTGAAACATATAGAGAAACATTTAGAAAGCATTACCACATTTAAAAAGGTTTAACATTTCTTGAACAACAAGCTCTGCAGCTACACAAGAAACACAAACCAACATAATCTCTTAGATCTGGGCACATCACAGACCATTTTAAAGAGAAATTCAGCAACAAATGTCATCTGTTTCTCTTTGTAAAAACAGACTACAGCTGTTCTCCTTGCAGATCTTTTTTTCAGCTTAAAAAAAAAATTACCATGATATTCAATAATTTGTCTTTCATGTTTCTTTTCCACAGACCCATTAACATTGCTCCCAAATATCTGAAGTTCAGGGGTGTGTAACCTCTTCAAATGGCTTTGGAAGAGATAGAAATAAATAAGCCATATGTTACCCCCTGATAATACTCCACCATTGGGCTGTCTGTAACAGGGAAGCAAACACTCTTCCCTTCTGCAGTCAGGTTTCCCCACTGGTTTTAATATCCAAGTCACTTAGAAAACCCTGACCCTCAAAAAATAATGTTTAAATTCCTTCAGTTCTGGCTTTTAAGCGACTGTCACAGGCTTGATTGGCCAAAACGCTTATTCGTGGTACCCAAGCATGAAGAAAGAGGGAAGCATCCTTTCCATCTTGCTTTTAAACTCCAGTGAACTCTCAGAGCTAGCCCATCCAACAGCAGGGACTGTCTCAAGCAGAATATCGCTGGGTGGGAAGATTTTCAGCCAAAATCTTTAATTGAATTTATTTCCAAGAAAGAGGCCAAGTGGGGGAGGGGAAGCTGTTTTGCCTCCGTTGAACAATTCTGGCATCCTCCTGTTTGAACAGCTCTGGTTGTTCTGTGCTTTGGAGGAGGGATTTGAAGGTTGGCAGGGGTGCATGTGTACACTTCATGGATTCTGTCATTTCTGTGCAAACCCACCCAAATTTGGCCTTGTTAGAAGTCTTTTGGGCTAGAATGGAAGAAAGGAGAAAGA
The DNA here is from genome assembly GCA_013399055.1 of Ramphastos sulfuratus. Classification (NCBI taxonomy): domain Eukaryota; kingdom Metazoa; phylum Chordata; class Aves; order Piciformes; family Ramphastidae; genus Ramphastos; species Ramphastos sulfuratus. The sequence continues at coordinate 615,322 of WBNM01029838.1, forward strand.
ATCTCTCCCGACCTCACATAAACTGTAATCTGTTAGAGAACAGCAGGCTGGACACCCAGGAGAGTCACATACTTTTCAAGAACTGCAGTTTGGAAGATAGAGATGTCTGTACAGGCTACAGCTATGCCAGATGAAGCCAGTGACCCCAACCTGTCCCTGGGTATTCAAATCACTTTCTTTACTTCCAATGAGCCTGCTCTTGAAAGGCTCTGTAGCCTACTATTTCAGATGACACTAACTTATTTTTTGCCAGTCTGGCTAGCTGTGGCTGAAACATCAAAGACAGCTTACAGAAGCAGCTCAGCCATGGAGAGTGCCCCAAACCTTGAGATGTTGCTGTTTGTGCCAAGTTCAAGTGCCAAGATTTTGACTGAGATAAAGCATGTGTTCTCCGATACAACCCAAACCCCCAGCACTACTTGGGTCTGATAGGGAAGAAATTGTTATTAATCAAGAGAGCCTGTGATAGGGAAGACACTGTGACAGTGGCGAAAAGACAGGTCTGGAGAAGCTGCACACAGATAGTAGGGATAAAAGTGCAAGAGGAAAAACATGGGAACACAATTTAGGTCTTGAGGTTCACCAGTCAACTGCCATAGAATAAACCAGGTTGGAAGAGAACCCCAAGATCATGCAGTCCAACCTACCACCCAGCCCTAGCCAATCAACCAGACCATGGCACTAAGTGCCTCATCCATTTTTTTCTTGAACACCTCCAGGGACAGCAACTCCACCACCTCCCTGGGCAGCCCATTCCAATACCAATCTCTCTGTGAAGAACTTCCTCCTAACACCCAGCCTAGACCTCCCCCTGTCACAACTTGAGACTGTGTCCCCTTGTTCTGGTTGCCTGGGAGAAGAGACTGATCCCCACTTGGCTACAACCTCCTTTCAGGTAGTTGTAGACCACAATGAGGTCACCCCTGAGCCTTCTCTTCTCCAGGCTAAACAACCCCAGCTCTCTCAGCCTCTCCTCACAGGGCTGTGCTCCAGGCCCCTCACCAGATTCATTGCCCTTCTCTGCAAATGTTCCAGTACCTCATCATCTCTCTTGAATTGAGGGGCCCAAAACTGGACACAGTACTCAAGGTGTGGCTTGACTAGTGCTGAGTACAGGGTAAGAATAACCTCCCTTGTCCTGCTGGCCACCCTATTCCTTAACTGTGTTAAAGGACTGATCATGCAGTCAATATTTCATGGAGCTTTGTTTGCAATACTGTATGAATATGAAAGGCTATATTTATTTATACTAGTAAACACATTGTTTAGAAAACTGATTCCCAGAAATTCTCCCACTTAAACTGCCAGGAAGTATCTGGCAGAGTTTGACAATGCAAAATAAGTAGCTCTCAAACACTTGGGGTACAGAAATAAGCCTAAGTTCTTTTTCAAAAGCCAGCATATGTGCTCATGAGGAGTACTGGCCAAGCTACAGGAGGAAAAACAGTCCTTTTGCTATTACAGTTTCCTCAAAAATACTTGGAGGCAAAGGTAAAAGGTCACTGAAAAGTTGTATGTGCCTCACACACACACACACACGTACATAGACCTGCCACAAAAGTCCAGAAGATAAATCTGTTGCTTGCAACAGTACATTATCTCTTTTTTCCGCAACTAGGAAGATTCTCTTTTGCTTATATTTGGTTACACTCCCTCCCAGTAAGTGTTGCCTGAAATGTACATAGAGGTGCAAATGGTTCTTCTCTCCACCTCCTTCCTCTTTACTGGACAGTCTTGCAAGAAAAGGGAAAAAGAATAGAAAGGGATACATTTACTCTAGGAAAGGTGATTCATGTGCACTGGAGAAATGCTTGGTTTGGAAGATTTTATCCTCAGACTTTATCCAAACAGCTTCAGAACACAAGGTGTTCCCATCACCCCTGCCATGCTCCCTGTCACTAGCAAACCAACCAACAAACCCCAAAATGCTACTAATAGTAGGACTGATGTTAAAAGCTCCCAAAAGTTCTGAAGAAGGCTGTCTTTGCTACCAAGACTACAGGGAAGAGAGAAGACTGAAACTGGACTGATTCTCATCTTTCCACAATAAGTACTTATCCAGCATGTACATCTCTGACCATACCTTTTGGGCATTCTTCACATTTTGATAGCCCTGAAAGTATCAATTGTCCTTGCTGAGGTAGGAAAGACAGAGTACAAATATGGCCAAAGTTAAACTACAATAAATGCTAGCTTCTCCAGGCAGCACAAGGGAGTCAAACTGCAGAGTTACCCTTGGTTATTAGCCTCCAGCTCTTGGTCTGCCTAATCCTGTCTCTGAGACACCCTCAAGCTGTCATGTACAAAATCCACATCTGAACTGTGGAGCTTCAGCCTCTCTTACCAGAGTGCTGAAGTTGCAGACCCTGGTGCACAACAGTTGAAGCTGCAGCTTTGCTTTTGGTGCCCCCTTAGGGGCTAGTGCCATAGGAAGCTATTAATTCACCTCGACTCTGCTGCCTGTTGACTATCCCGCCCAGTGTCCATCGCCGGTCCAGGCGTCTCAGGTGAGCCTTGCGTCTCTTAGAAACTAGTTTGGAACATGGATGGAAATAAACAAAAAGAAAAAAAAATGATGGCAGGGTGAGGAATAAAAATAAAACATGGTATTTACAAGCACTGACCTTGTTAGCAGGAATGAGTTAGGTGAGATGCAGGCATTTTGATTTAGCTTTTACAGTACAGTGGAACAAGTTAGGTTCTTGAGCCTGAGCAGCACGAACCATCTAGAACTGTCACAAATTGCCAATATTGACCTTCCTTAAAAAAAAAAAAACAAAACCACAAAAACACACCCAAAAAGCACAAAGAAAAAGAACACCACAAAACAAGCTGCACAACTGAAGACAACTTGTTCAAGGAGGTCGTGGTGGCAGGACAGATCAACATCACTATTGTTGCATCTTCTAGTTAGGCTTCACGGTCTTTGGAGTGTTCAAGTCTACTGCACATGACATCAAACCAAACAGGGCTCTAATCCTCTCTAAGCAAGCTGCCACACTATAAACAATATCCAGGGGAAAATAAACAAATAAATAACTAAATAAATGAAAAAAAGAAGGCAGCTTCTCTTATGTGAGTTCACTTGTAACAGTGCTCAGGAACAGAACCCAAGTCAAGTGTGCCTGATATGTCTCCTTGCCTGCAAGATGTGACTCTCAATCACTGCCACAGCTAATTCTCATGATCCAAACTTTGAAAGTGCCAATTACAAACACAAGATAAAAATCTAACCTTACAATTGTTAAGGAGGCTCAAGAAGCTAACAGGCTCAGCTGAGAGTTAGTTACACACTGAAACAATAATTTATGCATAAAACATAAACAACGGCAAGACACCCAAGGAAACAGCATTGTGAGAGCAGCTGTGCACAGAGGACACTTGTTTTACAGATCTCATTGGCAGATCTGTACTCAGTTCCTTCTGCTGGAGAAGGTGTGAATGACATATGAAGCATTTGACTATCTCAGGAAAACAAACACTTCCTTTTTTCCATTCAAGTGCTTCCACGTCAGTTTGGCAACTACTGTAAGGGTGCTTGATGCTGCCACAAAGCAAGGCAAAACATTTTTCTTCAGCTATCATAAGGGTGCAAACAGAACGGTTTTGCTGGTGATGTAGGGAAGCTGTTCATAAACACTATCATCACGAATAATCAGTTCTGCTTAAGAGCACTCACTGTGGGAGCACACCCTTATGAGAGCAAACACCATCATTTTTTACAACTACGTTCTGCAGATAATCAGGCACAGTGAAATTATTTGATTGGGGAATGGTTAACTGAACAAATAAGAAAAATAATAGCTTCTTCCAACAGTGACTTTTGTCTTTTCGCCCTCTGTATCTGCCAGGGGCTTAGATAAGATATCTGCACCCAACTCACTCTCCTCAATTTCTCCTTAGCTTACTTCCCTTGTCACCTTAGTGCAGGTGTGGTGAGTGGTGCTGAACAGACTTGTGAACTAGACACATCTAGTTTCTAGTATTCTGTACTTCCCTTCAATCTCATGTGGGTTAAAGAACCATGGCAAATTTTCAGAGGAACTGGATTTCAAGTTTATAGATTGCTGTGGTTTTGGCTAACAGAAATCAGTGATCCTCTTGGAAGCCCATGGCAGCACAGAAAATGAGCTGTCTTAACTCCTAGGTAGTGGTTTTCTTAGCATTTGGGTTAACGTGGTGGTTTCCCCCAAATCAACAGGACATTAGGCTGCCAGCTGTAGCGTGTGTGCAAGAGGCAACAAAGGACACCTCCACTAGACAAACAGATTATAGCAGACAGAGAAGACAAAGATAAGTTCACAGCAAGGCTCCCTGCACTAGGAGTTTTCTATATAAGGGAGAAAATTAAAGTTCTTGAACTTGGAAGACTTGCAGGAAGAATGGGTAGAAATCTACTACAGGTGTCAACATGCAGCTTTGTGATCACACCAGGTGTTGGAGGATTCAGCTATCCAGAACCACCTCTTGAACACAGTGGGTCCCTCGTGAGACCCCACCTGGAGTACTGTGTACAGTTCTGGAGCCCCCAACACAAGAAGGACATGCAACTACTCGAGCAAGTCCAGAGGAGGGCCATGAAGATGATCAGAGGGCTGGAGTACCTCTCCTATGAGGAGAGGGGATGAGAGTTGGGGCGCTTCAGCGTGGAGAAGAGAAGGCTTTGAGGAGACCTTGTAGTAGCCTTCCATATTTGAAGGGGGCCTACAGGAGGACTATTGACGAGATCTTGTAATGGCAGGACAAGGGGCAATGGGTTTAAACTGGCAAAGGGGAGATTTAAACTAGATGTTAGGAAGAAGTTCTTTACAGTGAGGGTGGTGAAAGACTGGCACAGGTTGCCCAGGGAGGTTGTGGTTGCTCCCTCCCTGGAGGTGTTCAAGGCTAGGATGGATGAGGCCTTGAGCAATTCTATGATTCTATATACCTACTATTCATCATCTGTGATGGCCCTTTTATATCACAATGATGGTTTTGTCTGAGTCAGGTGTTTTTTCAACAACACTGAATTTACCATTTGATCTCAGAGTTGGACTTGGTTGGCCATACTACAGTCACCAGGAAAGTTATTATCTAAACATTTCCAGAGACCATTTTAAAAGATGTTTACTTTAACAGCTCCTGTGGCTGCAAATGTTTCTTTAGATTGTTTTCTGAATGTTTGCCAAGCCTTGTAGGATGGCTTTGGTCTAAACACAGGCCCAGGTAGCAGTCAACTGTCTGCTCTCATCCTGACAAAAGATGTTGCGCAGGCTCAGAAGCTGAGAGGAAACTTTGTTTTTCTCAGGGAACAGACTACTTAAACAGAGACACATGGAAATATTACTGCTACATAGAGGCAGCATTGTAAATAAGTTGCATTAGGCACCTCCTTATCTTTACAAGGACCTGCCACAGCAGAACAGACATCTACATCTGCCTAGCTTGTGGACTTGTTCCAGAGCCACTGCAAACAAAGAGGGCCAAGAGGCTGACACAAAGGTCCCCACCACAGTGTTTCCACCCTTTCAAAGTAGGCAGGGCATCGATTGCACAGTTGGGGAAAGTCAGTATCTCCAGGAGTCAAAGTTGTAGGAACTCTAGAGACTAAACCACTTAATCCACATAAATTGCTTTCCTCTGCAGTCATATTGGAGCTCCTTTCTCCTATCTAATGAGAAGGAGTTTGCAAGTTGTGTGTAAGTATGTTTTTTACTTCCATACACTTTTCTTCACGAGACTGATTCTGAGTTGTCCTTTCTTATAGAATTAGGAGAAAAATAGCCCAAGTAAAGAACAACTGGTTGGTGGGGGGTGGTGGTAGAACAAAGAACAAAAGAAGTCTCTGCTTTTGTGGTTAGTAATATAAACCAAAGTTACACAGACACCAGCAAAAGCTGGGGCACATCAAAGCAGCTGTGGAGGTAATGCAATTGTATTTGTCTCTAAGATGGAGCTGAACAGCAAGAACAGGTTTCAGTGTGTCTGATTTTGGGGTAAGGCAGGGAGCACCACTGCTGACCATAGCTGAGAAGAGCAGTGTAAAGGATTCAGTGGGACTGAGAGAAAAAAGATAAGAAATATTTGATGGATTTTCCATTACCCAGGAAAGACTGCTGTGTGGCAACAGCCCCGTGCACATACGCTCCAGAGGGCAACATAAAAGGCAGACAAGACCTTGAAATGCAAGCAGTCTAAGCAGTAAGTCTGTCAAACATGCACCACATTTAAGACTTCGGAAAAGGGAGGAAGCTGCAGACCAGACGACAAGGCATTCTTCAACTCTTTTCTGAAAGAGCAGTACATTTTTGTTCTTTACTAACAGAGAAACATTACTAACTGCTTCTACATTTGCTAAGATGTTGCATCATACCAGACTGGTTACCAGTCTACAGCCAGTCTGTCTCTAAACCCTGAGTGACCCAGGATATGGGTAGCTTTGAGCAGGGAAAAATGAGTTACGGAGCCAAAGATTTCAATAAGCCACAGATGTCACCCCTGGGGCTCAGCACAAAGTTATGTTTTGCCTGTGTGCTATCTCAGTGGGCAGATGGTCACCCCAACCCATCTCTAAGACTCCTGCCTGAGCTAAGGAAAGGTATGTAGAAACTCAACTGACATTTTACATAACTGTCATGTCAAGAGCACCTAAAAATTTAGCAAGAGATTCATTAGAATAAAGCAAAACATAATGAAAATGTCCTTTGTACACAGCTGCTACATGAGAAGTCCATTAAGATGTGGTTAGTTTTTCATAATGGAACAGAGGAAAATGTGAGGTTGTACTATTCAATTTCTGGAACCTGAATTAAGCATCTTTAGCCAAAAAACCAGCACAGCTAAATACATGTATATGACAAATGGCATCTAAGCTTTAATAAAGTGAGACCACACCAAATAAAATTACTTTTTTTTTTCTCACACAATCACAGACCACAGAAAACAGCAGTGAAACTAGTTTCAAGCATTAATTAAAGAAAAAAAAAATGCAATGAGAAGCAACCATTAAATCTTACTGTCCTTATGGCTTGTGGCTTTAACAAGGAATTAAAATAAAACCTCTCACTTGTATGATTTCTGCAAATGAGACATGTGAGTTCACTCCTTCCACGGAGGTACAAGACCTCTGCTAGAACATACTGCTTGGACTTGTACACAAGTTGTTTATATGATTTAAAAAGTATTAAAATCAGCACCATTTCAGTTTTTGAACCTTTTGTCACATTGACAGCAGGTCACAAGGGGATTACAGGCATAGCACTCCAATTTCTTCTGACATGAGAAGGGAGAAAAAAGGTTACTGCACTGGACTAGCAGCCACAAGTGGCAGCATGAGTTTTCAAAGATTTCCTGTGGGGACAAAAGCATAAAGCAAGTGAATGAGTTTCCCTTTGATAACACAAAGCTGTCCATACCTTCCCCGAGTTTGGATGTATTGAGGTCAGAGTCATCTCTGGTTCCATTTTGTGATTCCAGGTATGTAGCAGGGACCCAGCCCTGCTCCTCTGCTGTGCTCACAAACCACCAGCCTACAAAAGGAAGAAAAAGGAAGTTGTTGGTCAACATTAAGAGGAACAAGAATATCAAGGTGGTACAATGTCAGCAGCTTTGGTGCAGGTTTGGGTTATGCTGCAGCGTCCCAGAAGGAGAGAGGGTTTAGTTCTTTTATACCACTTCTATCACATACTCTCACAGAGGTAAATGAGCGTGCAGGCAAGGCTCATGTTAAAAAGGCTGTAATGGAGCAAACAACAGTTTAGGAAACCTGAAATGTGTCCATGACAACTCTCAATTTGAGTCCTCCAATTCAGTTTCTCAAAGCAAGGGCCTAGATTTGAGAACAGGATATAAAATAGTAAGTGCTTCTAGAACATTTGTCACCACAGCTGGCATTTTAACAACTGTGACCTGAATTCAGTGCCCTGGGAAGCTGGAAAGTACTGCACAGAACAGAAAGCAGATAGAGACAATCTAACTGAAATGTGACTCCAGACCATAAGTACCAGTTATGTGCCTTCCTATTCAAGCACCCAAATCTTTACCACTATCTACAAGAAGGTTAAATATTCACCAACAATATGAATATAAACTTTGAGTCACATCCATAGATGGATGATTAAAGAAATTGTAGGTGAGCCATCGTTAAGTTAAAAGCATCCCAGTCATAACTATGCTTGCCTCTTTTCTTCCTTGGCTATATTGATTCATCCTTCACTGGTTTTGATGTAGACTCACTCACCTAAGAGCCTGCTGCTCTCAAATATGAGCACAGCTTGATTCAGTTCTATTCAGGAAAGGTCAAGATTAAGACACAGGACAATAAAAAAAGCCAAGCAGGTAAACCGCTTCTGTTGGTTTCTGCAATCTCTCAGTCTCCACCCAAAAATGCAAGTTGCTTTGTCAGGACAAAGTAAACTATTGTTCAACATCTGCCTTTCAGCCTCCTTAAAGGGAGCTGAGAAAACAGCTATTTCTCTACACGCACCTCAGAACAGTTTACAGACTTTAATGGCTGTCGTAAACCTGGACATAAACCTAACAAAACTCACAGGAGACTCTCAAGCCTGCCTGACGAGCAAAGGCAGGGAGAAGCTAACACGGTCTCTAAATTTAGAGGTGGGGCACAAAACCGAGTTAATTTGTGGTGGGGCAAAGCCCTAAGTTTTGTGACAGTGATGCAGCTACCCCCTGGGCCTGGCAAGGGGAAGGCAGGCTTTGCAGGGCTCTGCTGCCATGCAACATGTAATTTTCCTTTAAGGAAACAAAACAACAACCAACCCCCCCCCCCCCACCCCCAAGAAACCACAACAAAAGACAACAAACCATTAGCAACTACCCCTCCCCCAACCCAACCAACCAACCAAATTAAAAATAAACAAACACAAAAAAAACCCAACAAAAAATAACCAATCACCCAACCCACCCCCCAAAAACTGAGCTGAAACCATGCTGAAGTGTTCATGCTAAAAGTCACCCAAGTTTTTTCCAAATCCTGTCAATGGAGGACTTAACCAGAAGATGTTAGTTACAAACCCTCGTATTCCTCCCCAAGGCCTGTGACTGGGAGACAATGTGCCCCAAGCAACAAACCCCCTACTTGTCACCATGCAGCTGCTAGGTAGGTCTATTTATTTACTCTAAAAACTCAGACATGGGTTTTCATTTTCTGGCCCAGCAGAGGTTTGGAAACTTTGCTTCACAAGGCTCATGGTTGGAAAGTTTAAATTTAGTTATCCTCCCCTCAGCAGGAGGTGGATTCTCCTGCCATGGAGCCCACAACGGCGAATATACAGGATCTGCCAGACCGTTTCAAAAACACATCTTCAGGGTTGTTCTTTATTTTACTAGTAACGTATTGACATGAGTAGCAAACAGTTTAATACGCACTTATAATTAGACACAAAATGTCAGAAGCTGGCTTTCAGCTGACACCAATTAGACTGGAATAGTTTATGTAAACTCTTCCTTCAGAAATGAAACACCATTGCACAAAAAAGACTTGCCTACACTTAAAAATGTGTGCTTGGGGCAAATTCAAACCATGGTAAAGCTGTTTTTGGAGGGCTGGATTACACAGCCTTGACGTCAACCCAGTGCTAGCCCATTTCACAATACAGCTCCTCTGATTTGGCTCACTGAGCTGCATCACAGCCTTGGAGCCATGTTTAAGGTCTTGTGTTTGGAGTCATAGAGAAGCTGAGCCACTATCCATCTAAACAGGGCTCCCTGCTAAAAGGCAATCCCTAACCCCCATGCCTGGACATAGATACATATGCCTCCTCCATAGCACCTGCACGTAAGTGCACATGCATCCTCCATAGTACCGTGCCTCCCTACTGCTCCTGAAAAGCCTCAACAGGAAATCCTCATGACTCCACAGATTCTATTAACAAGCTTCCACATACTAGCTGGGGGTCAAGTCACATAAACCTACTCTTTCGGTTTAAAACCATTGCCCCAGGTCCTGTCACAACAGGCACTGACAAAAAAATCCACAAAAATCTCCCTGTCTTTCTTACAGGTCCCCTTTAAGTCCTGAACACCATAATAAGGTCTCTCCTCCAAGCCTTTCTTCCTCCAGCCTCAAATCCCCACCACTCTCAGCCTTTCTTCGTGGGAGAGATGACCAACCCTCCTATCATTTTTGCAGTGCTACTGTGAACCTGCTCCAGCAGGTTTGTGAACTCCTTGTACAGAGTACTACAGATCTGGACACACTACTCCAGGTGAGGTCTCATCACAGCAGAGCAGAGCAGCAGAATTATCTCTCAGCCTGCTGGCCATGCTTCTTCTGATGTGACCCATGGTACCACTGGCCACCTGGGCTACAAGCTCACATTGCCAGCTACTGAGAAGTCAGCAGCATCTGTTCAGGTTCAGAGAAAATCAGCCCCTGCTCTGCAATTCTTAAATCAGAAGGACAAAAGAAAGACTTTAATGCAGCTTATTGGAGTAGCATGTCCACAGGAAAAAACAAACAAAAAAAAAAAAGTATGTTTTAAACAACCTGAACAACTGAGAAACCTGAGAAAATTCCATCAGCAGAGAAGTCAAAATTGGATGCTCACAAGCAAGATGAGCAAGGTCTTTTGAGTGGCCAAGCAGACATTGCAAAGGCAGCTCAGACCTTATAAAGTAAAAACCTGAATTATGATGGCACTTCCAAGCCATAGCCCTCCAGAAAAGGAATTACAGCGCAGTGCAGGAATTGACAAGCTGCTATCAGAAAATGGCTGAAGTGCAGACAAGTTCCACAATGCAGTCCATGCACAGACATCCACAAACTGCAGAATCCAGCTGATCATGAAGCAGTTGCTCTGCATCACCCCCTCGTGAGAAGCATGCATGAGGGCAGCTGCCATTTAGTCCTGCCACCCTTTCTCCACCACCAGGTCCATAAAGTGGAGATAAAGGAAGAAAAAGGCAAAGATGGCTAATTTTTTTTTTTTTTTTTTTTTTTTTTAGCCACTCATGGCTCTAAGGGTCCAAACTATTTCTTGTCCCCTCTGTGCCATCTTTCTCAACCTAGACCATCATAGAAACATTATTAGAAAACTTGCTTATGAAACAGAACAAAACACTGCATTTATTTTGTGCTCTCCCTCCACGGTGGAGTCAAGCTTGGCTTCACAATTCATTATTAAAACCATTCTGCAGCAACATCTGCAGGGAATTACGTAAAGTTATCTCTGTGCACTGCCAAGCCAGTCTGAGGTTCACTCTTGCACTCACCATCTGTAAAAATTAGGCAGTGCTTTACAGCTTGAGTTAACCCTTACAGATGCCCTTTTCTCTCAGGCTTCAAAACACAACTCTAAAGCTGACGTGGCATTGATGTCTAGACTGAGTCATCAACCTTCATCCCTAATGAGTTTGAAACTCACACAAAGCACACAATGCTATAGCCACTGTGCCCAAATCAACTTCAGCCTGAGCATTACTGCAATACTCCAAATCCATCCTTAATAGCTAACTGAAGAATATGCATTCCTACCTTAAAAATTCTTTTTTTTCCTCACCTATATTGATCCTTTGGGTGGCATCCCCCAACATCCCTACCTGCAACAGCCCAGATGTCTTTACACTCACAGAGTCCATCTGGACTCTGATAACTTCAAGACATTTTTAGCATGGAGTTAAAATAGTTACTAAGAGATGNCCACAAAAATCTCCCTGTCTTTCTTACAGGTCCCCTTTAAGTCCTGAACACCATAATAAGGTCTCTCCTCCAAGCCTTTCTTCCTCCAGCCTCAAATCCCCACCACTCTCAGCCTTTCTTCGTGGGAGAGATGACCAACCCTCCTATCATTTTTGCAGTGCTACTGTGAACCTGCTCCAGCAGGTTTGTGAACTCCTTGTACAGAGTACTACAGATCTGGACACACTACTCCAGGTGAGGTCTCATCACAGCAGAGCAGAGCAGCAGAATTATCTCTCAGCCTGCTGGCCATGCTTCTTCTGATGTGACCCATGGTACCACTGGCCACCTGGGCTACAAGCTCACATTGCCAGCTACTGAGAAGTCAGCAGCATCTGTTCAGGTTCAGAGAAAATCAGCCCCTGCTCTGCAATTCTTAAATCAGAAGGACAAAAGAAAGACTTTAATGCAGCTTATTGGAGTAGCATGTCCACAGGAAAAAACAAACAAAAAAAAAAAAGTATGTTTTAAACAACCTGAACAACTGAGAAACCTGAGAAAATTCCATCAGCAGAGAAGTCAAAATTGGATGCTCACAAGCAAGATGAGCAAGGTCTTTTGAGTGGCCAAGCAGACATTGCAAAGGCAGCTCAGACCTTATAAAGTAAAAACCTGAATTATGATGGCACTTCCAAGCCATAGCCCTCCAGAAAAGGAATTACAGCGCAGTGCAGGAATTGACAAGCTGCTATCAGAAAATGGCTGAAGTGCAGACAAGTTCCACAATGCAGTCCATGCACAGACATCCACAAACTGCAGAATCCAGCTGATCATGAAGCAGTTGCTCTGCATCACCCCCTCGTGAGAAGCATGCATGAGGGCAGCTGCCATTTAGTCCTGCCACCCTTTCTCCACCACCAGGTCCATAAAGTGGAGATAAAGGAAGAAAAAGGCAAAGATGGCTAATTTTTTTTTTTTTTTTTTTTTTTTTTTAGCCACTCATGGCTCTAAGGGTCCAAACTATTTCTTGTCCCCTCTGTGCCATCTTTCTCAACCTAGACCATCATAGAAACATTATTAGAAAACTTGCTTATGAAACAGAACAAAACACTGCATTTATTTTGTGCTCTCCCTCCACGGTGGAGTCAAGCTTGGCTTCACAATTCATTATTAAAACCATTCTGCAGCAACATCTGCAGGGAATTACGTAAAGTTATCTCTGTGCACTGCCAAGCCAGTCTGAGGTTCACTCTTGCACTCACCATCTGTAAAAATTAGGCAGTGCTTTACAGCTTGAGTTAACCCTTACAGATGCCCTTTTCTCTCAGGCTTCAAAACACAACTCTAAAGCTGACGTGGCATTGATGTCTAGACTGAGTCATCAACCTTCATCCCTAATGAGTTTGAAACTCACACAAAGCACACAATGCTATAGCCACTGTGCCCAAATCAACTTCAGCCTGAGCATTACTGCAATACTCCAAATCCATCCTTAATAGCTAACTGAAGAATATGCATTCCTACCTTAAAAATTCTTTTTTTTCCTCACCTATATTGATCCTTTGGGTGGCATCCCCCAACATCCCTACCTGCAACAGCCCAGATGTCTTTACACTCACAGAGTCCATCTGGACTCTGATAACTTCAAGACATTTTTAGCATGGAGTTAAAATAGTTACTAAGAGATGAAAAGTTCAGCTTGCCACATACCTGCATACAGCAAAATGACTGCAAAAGTAGATTTATTCACTCTCCAGTGTGACCAATGACACTGGACAGATGGGCAGAGTCCAATGGGATGGCTTTCAACAAATCCAAGTGCTGGGGGCTGCACTTTGGCCACAACAACCCCATGCAGAGCTACAGGCTGGGGTCGGAGTGGCTGGAGAGCAGCCAAACAGAAAGGGATCTGGGGGTGCTGATTGACACCCGCCTGAACATGAGCCAGCAGTGTGCCCAGGTGGCCAAGAAGGCCAATGGCATCCTGGCCTGCATCAGGAATAGTGTGGCCAGCAGGAGCAGGGAGGTCATTCTCCCCCTGTACTCTGCACTGGTTAGGCCACACCTTGAGTACTGTGTCCAGTTCTGGGCCCCTCAATTTAAGAAGGACATTGAGGTGCTTGAGCGTGTCCAGAGAAGGGCAACGAGGCTGGTGAGAGGCCTCGAGCACAAGCCCTATGAGGAGAGGCTGAGGGAGCTGGGATTGTTTAGCCTGGTGAAGAGGAGGCTCAGGGGAGACCTTATTGCTGTCTACAACTACCTGAAGGGTGGTTGTGGCCAGCAGGAGGTTGCTTTCTTCTCTCAGGCAACCAGCACCAGAACAAGAGGACACAGTCTCAAGCTGTGCCAGGGGAAGTTTAGGCTCGAGGTGAGGAGAAAGTTCTTCACCGAGAGAGTCATTCCCCACTGGAATGGGCTGCCCAGGGAGGTGGTGGAGTCACCGTCCCTGGAGGTGTTCAAGGCAGGTTTGGACGTGGCACTTGGTGCCATGATCTAGTCTCGAGGTCTGTGGTAATGGGTTGGACTTGATGATCTTTGAGGTCTCTTCCAACCTTGCTTATACTGTGATTCTGTGATTCTAAAAAATATGTTCTTGTTTTTAATTGTATTCCCAGTCCCCTCCCCAAGAGACTTAATAAGGAAAAAAAAAAAAAAAAAAAAATTAAAGCAAATGTTATCCACTACCCACGCCACAGGAAACTACTGGAATACAGTTAAAGGACTTTCTTATGCAGGCTTTGCTTATGTTTACATGAAACCTCACCCATCCATGCTTCAATATTGTACCTTTCTCCACACCAAAAGGAGAATTAGCTATTCCTGTTGAAGTTTGCCCAATCAAAATGCTACAAATCATCTTTAACAAGAAAGCCAAACTAAAACTGTAGGATCATGCTGAACGTTGGGTTTCTAATTCCCCCTCAATCATTAATTTCTCTGTAGACTTTGTCAATATATGAACTTAACTAAAGTAAACAAGGAGGACAGCAATGCTATAAGAGGGAATGAGAACCTCTTCTGCACGAGTGGACTACACATTCTTCTAAACAAATACTTGAATAACACTCCACCTCTCAAGAGTCTTGGAAAAATCCCACTCAAGCAGCAGTCTGGTACACTTATCCTCCCTCTTAAGTTCTTTTGTCTCGAGGTGGGTTTTTTTGGTGTTTTTTTCCACACACACCCCCTTATCTCTTTTTTAATCTGACAGATTCAAGTACAAAGCAGTTCTAAATGCAATAAGGTCACTTCCAGATCTGGTACACAGAGTTTTTTGTCCCAGCCGCCGATGACATTCCTTCAGAGATGTGATTGACTTCATTAAAAACAGCCAAAGTAACAGCATTCTGCATGGATAAAGGTGCTTGTTTTTTCCACCCCTCTAGAACCCTTCCTAGCTGGTACACAAATATTTGATGCACATAGGGAAGTCAGTTGTAACTGCCTCAGACAGACCTCCAAAGACTATGCAGAAGTAGAACAGAAGTAGCATTTTGCAAGAGGGATTTTCTGCAGTAAGCATATTCTCACACTTCCTAAATATTCTCACACTTCCTAAAAATTCACTACAGTGTCTGTATGCTGTTAAACACTATCACTGTACATGTTTGCTCTGCTTTCCCAAAAAGGTTCCTTCAGTCCCACACACTTGGCAGTCTCTGGGTTGAAAGCATTGAATTGGTATGAAGGCTGGTGTCCAGCTTCTAAGCATTTTGTCCTTACAGTTCACAAAAGAGGCATTTTTATTTTAAATATGGAGATACACGCAAGAGGTTTTCCTAGCATGAAGCTGACTACAGTTTGGGGTACAGAAGTCCATGCATGAGTCACTGCACAGTTGACTAAAGCTGTCGTCTCAGGATGAATTAGTGAAGTTGGTGTAACATTAAAGGCAGCTTTCATCTTGTTTTCCAGCCTGCATGCACTGCAGACTTTCCTGCAGCCACCATGCAGCCATGAAGCAATGTTTGTCTCCTTTTAAAGATGGAAGTGGAGCTCAAACAAAGACATATTCAAGAAAAAACGATGTGCTTGTGACAGATAGCCTACTTGAAAACAATACCCACAGCACTGGTTCATCACTCTTTATGTACCATATCCAAAGCAGACCGGACTACACATTAGGATTCCCAACTACACGTCACGATTCTTCCAGCCAGTACACACCCTACAGGTACACACTAGGAAGCCTGGTTTGCACGGACAACTTCATTTGCCACAGAAGCCTTGTTTGGCAAGGCATTGCAACCCCAAATGCCTGGGTCTGACTGTTTCCACATTCAAGTGCAAAGGTTATCTTGCCTGCAACTACCATAGCTGCAACTCTAGGTACCAAGTATTGCTTTCGGAATGCAGGAATAGAACTAACCAGCCCAAGTTACTGCTGATGAAATATGCTGAGAGCTCCCAGCACTGTGATGTAGCAGGGTTGTTAGGATTCTCATGTGAGATAAGAGAAAAAAAGAATCATGCCTGTCACTTCTTTCTTGGCAGCCCAGGAAGGGAAAGTGGAGCTTCCATACACGTTATGAAATGTTTTTTCCTATCATAGCATTAAAAGCTGAACGAATAATTACAAACACACACAAAGGCAGGGATCCTAAGGAACATATTTGCTTTGAGAACAGAAGCTAAGATCTGAAATATAACAGGCAAGCATTTTGCTCCTGGTATCAAATGTGACACAGCATCTGACAGGATATACATTAGAAGCCATACATCTGACTGTTGTTCAAAAGCAGTCATACAGCTACAGGCTACATTCTGCCCAGCAAGCTATTCTCAATATTCAAATCATTGTAACAGTTTTAGTACTTAGTGAAGAGAGAACACAAAAAGAGAAGAGAGATTTTGCACTCCTGTGCCTTGCCAGAGTATTCAATTAAGATTTAGAGGAGTCCTTACAAAAACATAGTAAGAACCCAACATTAAAAGCATCACTTAGGAACTCTGATAACCCAAAGCAAACATGGAGTGCCCCTCTATAGACACTTGTCTTTCCCTCCTTAGAGACAGTCTGAAAGCTGAATTGTGTTCAAGAGTACTGGTTGTAGCAATTCTTACTTCATTTTACTTCACTTGAGATGAAGGTTTCCAGAGGTGAGGTGCCAGGTCATGCACTTGAGTCACAACAACTCCAGGCCATACTACATGCTGGTAGAAGAGTGACTGGGAAGCTGTTTGACAGAAAAGGACCTGAGAGTGAACATGAGCCAGCTGAATATGAGCTAGCAATTTACTCCTGTGTCCAAGACGACCAACAGCATCCTAGTCTGTATAGCATGGCCAGCAAGAGTAGGGAAGTGATCATGCCCCCGTATTTGGCCCTTATGAGGCCACAATTTGAATGCTGTGTCCAGTTTTGAATCCCTCACAGGAAGGACATTGAGGTCCTGGAGTGGGTCCAGAGACAGGCAATGAAACTGTTGAAGAATCTGGAGAACAAGTCCTATGCGGAACAGCTAAGGGAAGTAAGATTGTTTAGCCTGGCAGAGACTGAGGGGAGACCTTACTGCTCTTTACAGCTATCTGAAAGGAGGTGGGTATTGGTCTTTTCTCCCTAGGATCAAGCGATTGAGAGGAAGTGGCCACAAGTTGTGGCAGGAGAGGTTTAGATCAGGTATTAGGAAAAATTTCTTCACTGAAAAAGTGGTCAGGTATTGGAATGAGCTAACCATGACAGCGGTGTAGTCACCATCCCTGGAGGTGTTAAAAAAACATGTAGACATGACATTTTGAGATGTGGCTTAGTGGCCATGGTGGTGTTAGGTAGATGGTTGTATTCAATATCTTAGAGGTCTTTTCCAACCAAAACGATTCTATGATGCTATGGTTCTAGAGGAGCAGAAGTTGGGGACTTCTAGAAGGCTAAACTCTGATGATATTTTTTGGCCATTAACAAAACAGCACTTTGCTTTACAGAGCTAAAGGCTGGAATAAAATGCCAAAAGCTGAAACCACAGTTTGCTGTTCTTCACCAATACCTGATAGTAACTGCAAATGATTAAGGCACAGCAGCAGCACAGGGAACTGCATTCCATGCACTGCTTTACATGATACTGAGTTCAAGAAAAATAGAAGCTTGGGTGCTGCAACATGTGAGGGAGATGATAGAGGTTTTTCCTGCAATGATTGGCTATTAAGGTAAATAGTTGTTTCAAGCCTACATGGTTGTAGATTTGCTATCCTAGTCCCTTCAAGTCTGTTGCCTTCTTCCACCTCTACTACTAATCTTGTAGCATTGGTAGATGGAGACTTCTCAGATGTACTCTTAGCATGCCCCCTTGCTGCTGGACTCCAGTTCCTCCAGTTGCAAATGGTGGCTGGCACAGAGGGCCCACTACACATGAACAAATATGCTAGTTATTGCTGCCACACAGGGTTTTCTTGGACCAAAAGCAGCTGACTAGGTGTGTACATAAACACTAAAGAATCCCAAAGCACATCTCAGATTCTGGCTTAAACATCTAGTTTGCTTGGATTGGTTTCACATCACATTATATGCATAAACATACATGTGTATACATGGAAATTCACACCCTGACCTCTGCATTCAAATACATATTACTCTTGTCTTCTGCTGGGATTGGAACCATGTTTCCTCATACTTCTGGAAAAAAAAAAAGTGTTCAGAACATGGGAAATGTTCATGGGAAAAGAGAAAACTGGATACTATACAACTCAGCTCTAATACTTTATGGGTTACGTCACTAGTAGAGACAATGGATATTCAGAGTATTAGACAACTAGAAAATAAAACATTACTGTATTTCTTCAAATCCTGTAAGCTAGTAGGTGACCAACTTTCCAGAGGTGCACATTTGGCAAAATACTAATATATTTATCTCTCAAAACAGTTCTGACTTCTTGTGTATGTGTGTGGAGGTACGTAAAGCACACAGTTTATCTTTGGGTTCTGATAACATAAACTGATAGTTACAAACCCCAAGTGTATCTGCAGCTATTTGCTGTGGTCTAATTATTACCCCAGGGCTTCTCCTCCCTACTTTAAAAAAGCTGAACAAAAAAAAAAAAACCAAAAAACACACCACCAACCCAAAAAAACAACAAAAAACAACCCTCCAACATAACCCAAACCCCTCAGATTTGTGTATTGACACAGCTGGAATGAAGGAATCTGCCAAAGATGTTTTCAAGAATTGGCATGTACATCCACAAAGCCATCGTGTAATCCAGTAAAAATTACACCAGTTGCACTGGTGTAATAAATGCACTACTTATTAACATTAACAGCTATAGAAGAGTCTTGGATGTTACCTGTGAGGACCTGAGCAACCTGAACTAGTTGGAAATGCCCCTACTCACTCCAAGGGGATTGGACAAGATGATCTTCAAGGGTCCCTTCTAGCCCAATACATTCTATGAAATCTCAAATCAATTCCCATTGCACTCTAGGTCACACCCAACTTCTCCTGAACTATCCTAAACTGGGCTTCTCAAGACAGAAGCAGAGGAAAGCAGTACTTGCTAAGCTTATCCATGGCCAACTCCAAAACTCATACCAAACATATCCAGGGTATTGGCCAGCATCCCTAGTGAAATTAGGGGGATCAACTAGGTATTGAAGTCAATTGGTTCTAGTGGTCAATCAGCACTCAAGAAGTTGGTTTAAAAAAAAAAAAAGCTTGCCAAGGCTCAGAATTCTAATACCTTCTAAAAGTAATTTTAAGGTAATCTTTCCCTTCTTGTTTTACTTGAAAGCAAGAACATGTAGAGGTGAAAGTGTTTGTGCAGTGTGAGCTGCATTCCATGTAGCCCAACAAGTTTGCAGTTCACAGTCTTTGTTCAATATAGGAACAAAACAACCACCTAACTGAGGGAGTGCTTTACTGGGAGCAAATCTCATCAGTGATGACAAGGAACAAAGCTATTTTTCAAGTGGTAGTGCTATATTGTGCAAGCAGCCTGGACACAGCTGCTAGCCTGTGAATGTTGAGTACTACACAGTAACTGGAGTAAAACAAGGCCCGGCAATAGACCAGTGGCTTTCAAGAGGTTACTGACTTGCACTTGCACTACTGTACTGACCAACAAGTTCTTGCCATCCAACCCACAGTACCAACTCAGTTGTTACAGAAAATACCTGTTTTCTGATAACTGATTTTCCTTTTTCCTTCTGATCTTGCTTGGAAACAGGATTTCCTCATGTTCTGGTCACACTACACACCAGTTTTCACCTTTCCTTGCAATTTTTTTTCCTTAAGGGAAATGACAGATTTACATGCATCCTTCAAAGATGAGATCTTGTTGATTTTAGTAACCACAAGGAAAGGTAAGATTGCTAAAGGGCACACAGAGAGTATAAAAAATTGTGCACTAAGTTTCTACAAGCAACAAGTGGTACTGGGCAGCATCTTCCTTTCTTCTCTCCCTTCCTCTAAAGTTTTAACTGAGTAGGTCCCAGAAGTTGACAGGTGAGGATAGCAACTGTTGCTAATGTCTTTTAGTACAGCTTCCCTGATCATGTAAGTTCCTGGGGCACTTTCCTTCCTCCATGCTCGATTAGAGCTCCAAAAGGAGTTCTGTTTCTCCTCTAGTGTTTCTACCACTAAGAAGATGTAGCTCTGATAGGAAAGTTAAGTTAAAAATCAATTTCCCACCATCCTTAAAGCCCTTTTCCCCACCTCCTCTCCAGCAGCCCATCTTTTAGAGGTTGAAAACTATAGAGCCAAGGTTTTAATGGACCCGTCTAAGTGATACTTGTAGGCAGCATGTTTACATAAATCAGTAATTTACAAGAGCTCCCAACCACAGGAGGGTTTGGCTGGGGCATGAACAAGGACGGACTCCAGCAGAGAGTGCAGAATATACAGAAATGGGGAGGGCAAACCCAGCCCATAGCAGCAGACAAGTAACCCACTGCCTTCAGAAGGGCTACGTTAGCACAGCTAGTTCTTGCAGTGTATTTTCCAGAGCCACTTTTCTCAGTAAAGGCATGCAAACAGGTGGCTTTCCACCCCATGGGGCATGAGGAGCTCAGCCCTTGGAGCCAACAGAGACTCGCTATTAGTCATTACCAGTTGTGGGGTTGTGTTTTCTGTGGTCAGCCAACAGGGTGCAACAGTCAAACTCACAAGTAATTTCCTTTACGTTCACAGGACTTAATCTTAAAGCAAACACATTTTCTGTCCAAGCTTTCATTAGGAAAACATGAATAGGCTTTCAAATAGGCCTCATACTAATCTGGTCCAAAGATTACAAATTACTTCCTAGCGGTTTAAAAAAGTTACAGACCCCCAGTCCCAGCTGATAGGAAATGGCCTTCACAGGCAGCAGAGAACAGCCAATATTTATTTCCTGCACGGATTGACAAAAGTTGCTTTTATTTTAATTGCTCATTCTGAAGTTCACAGAGAACATGGTGTCAGTTGCTTACTGGGAAATCCTCACAATCACACAGAAAAGACAGGCATTTTAGGAACAATCCTATCAGAATACCAAGAGGCACTCCAGGTGCAAAAGTCTGTCATACAGGAATCCCATATTTCAGTCGAAAATACATCTGCCTCCTCTGAGGCCAATTTTGATTATCTTGGGCGAGACAAGACAGAACAGAAAAACACTGGACAAGAGCTTGAAGCAAGGAACAAAGGCTACATACTGTATCTGGCAGAAATCAGAGCAACCCAAGAGTGATACCAGCTTCGCCGGAAGCACAGCTGACTCACCAGATTAAAAGAGCTGCCTTTTACAAACGGCTTTTATGGGATCCTTCTGAACCACAATCCTGCTAACGGAAAGGAGACACCTTGGTTTCCTGGTGCTCAGCAAAGTGAACAGAGCACCACTGCTCTACAGAGCTCAGATAACCATCTCACAAATTGCCATTTCCATATCCTGGCTGCTCCTTGAGGCTCTGCCGGCCAAATACATCTTCCATCCAGCTCTATTTATTAGCTAGATCTGGCAAGATCTTATCCCAGATGGTATGTTATCACAAATACTGATGGAAGCCAAACCGAAGGCTCTGCTCTCCCTTCAATGCTGTTTCATTGCTTTTCTCCTGAGCTCCATTCAAGCCGTGTTTCTACAGTGACCTCGGGAGCTGAGCCTCAAAGAGCTGCCTGCACAAGGCTGCAGGAAATGACAGCTTCGGAAATGAGTACCAGAGTGATGAATAGCAGGCTACAAGAGCAGCCAGTGCCTTAGTGGGCTGCCAATTAATGAACTACATTGTACTGAACATGGAGATACATGGGCGAGTAGCATTACTGACACTCCCCAGAAGAGATTACAAACCTAATTTGGTATTTTCTGAAGGATTTTTTTGTTTTTTTCAGGGCTTCTTTAAAATTTAGAAGCTTCCAGACTTGTTACTGTATGATTTGTTCAATGGGAAGCTGAGTCTGTCTCATTTTGAGCAGATTATGGAAAACGGAAAGAAAAAAAAAAAAGAGGTAAAATATTTGCCTTTTACATTTATCCACCATGAAGACTCAGACAGTGAGAACAGCTTATGCAGGTGGAAATAGAAGGGCACATTCACCTTTAGGAAGGTGAAACTGAGCTCATCCACAAAACCTTTTAAAAAAAGCAAACAAATCTTACCGGGGTATCTGATTCCATCAGTTGTAAGAGAGAGATGCATCAGCAGCGTAAGTAGAGAAGGTGAATGTTGGAAAGATACTATGGCAAAAACCTCTGGAAAGATGCCTATTCTGCCCCCCAGCCCAAGCAAAAAAAGTACTCATCTTACATTGCAGAACATATTCTGCAGACAGCCAGGTAAGTAAGCACTTGTTTCTGCTTATTCTGGCTTAGCCTGTGGATAAGAAGGCTACACACTTGGCTTAAGCACCTTTGCAGCCTCTTTACAACATGGTAGTAAGCATGTGATTTCCCTGCCACTTGCTTGAGTCTCTCACCTAGGACACTGACTTTAAAGACTGGTATTTAGCCTTTGGTGCTCCTCACAGACAGGAAAGGCAGCCTAGACTCAGAGCAGAGAACTGCTTTGCTTCAAGAGACTAGAAACACCTCACTGAGTAAGTCTTGCACTACAGGAACACCAACATTCATTAACACCTTCTTCACACAGAGAAAAGCCAGGTTGCCAGAAGCCTCAGTTGCTGATCTGCCTCCAGGAAGGCACTCTTAAGTGTGCAAGAAGTCCAAGTCTCAGTATTTAAACATTTTCATTTTCTGACTCTGCCTCTTCAAGTTTAATCAAATAAAGCCAGAGCAGACACAGCACATATTTGCTGGCAGTAATCTGTGAGGCTGATCTTCTGATGGCAAATAAAGGCTAGCAAGCCAAATTAATGATGTGAGATACAGAAGAGCTGTCAATCTCCATGCATTTCACGGATCCGAGACAAGATTTATGTATCATTGTGAGGCTTATTCCTTTCCATTAGGAATAAATCAACCGTGAAACAAGGGCAAAAATAATGCTGTCCTTGGGCAAAAATCCTGAGATTTGTGGACCCTCCATTACAAACACACATATGTCATACAATACAGCACCATTTAAGATAAATAAGCACCACAGTAAGGGATTACGTAAACCTGTTAGACAGATGATATAGAGGCACAGTGTTTATCTTTTCAACAGGGAGTCACTTAAGCTTACCCTGTGAGAGTATGCAAGATCAAACCCTTCCCTCTCTCCAATACAAAACTACCAAAAGAGGACATGCTAGATCGACTGTAACCACCCCAGGCCAGACCCCACTGCAAGTACCATACTTTCCATAGATCTTCCTTCTTAGCACAGGCAACTGCTAGTCCCCAATCATACTGGCATCAAAAAAACCCATGGCACTGAGTTCAGGCATTTTGCAATCCTGCACTTTTCAGGATCTCACTCTTTGCAGACTGATGGCTTCTTTTTCTTTTTTTCCCCTCCTCCTCCTCTTTCCTTCACCCAAAATGCATAAATTGCCCCTTCTTATCTTGGGAAAACCCACCCTGTGATGGAGCACTGAGCCTGCACATTCACTGCAAGCTGAGAAAGCGGATGGCTCTGGTGCTCGGGAGCTGGCCTAACTTTGAGAAGGTCTCTGTAAGAGAACTGAGAACCAGATCAGTTCTTTTTCTGGGAGGAGTTTTTCCTTCCCAATTTCCAAATCTTAGTTATTTCCTTTACCCTCCCCCACCACCCAAATGTG
Organism: Ramphastos sulfuratus; assembly: GCA_013399055.1. NCBI lineage: Eukaryota > Metazoa > Chordata > Aves > Piciformes > Ramphastidae > Ramphastos > Ramphastos sulfuratus. The sequence goes on from WBNM01029838.1 coordinate 639,070, forward strand.
AACAGTGTTTCCTTTGTCTGTCCCTTATGTAGACTTCCATTCTCTGGAGACAACGCCTAAATGTCTAGCACAACGGGACCCTGATCAATGGGGCCTTAGGCACTGCCATAAAAGCCAAACAGAGATCACAGAAGCATGACTCCTGCAATGTAAAACAGCCTGTATAGTAAATAAGTCTTTGGATAGTTCTGTTAGCTGACATACTAATTACAGTGTTTGAATGCTACGGTTTAACAAAAGCTTATATGGCCTGAAACTTTATTCCAAAACATCCTCTTTGGTGACTATGTGTGCACATGTGAAGTATACACAACACTGTACCTCCAGCCAGAACAACTGGCCTACTAGTAAATTTTAGGATAACTAATGAATTGAATTTTCCTCATCGTGCTTCCTTCCCTGGGGCTGTGGGTAAGGATTATGGAGTGGAAAGAACCCAGCCTGGGTAGGAAGAAAAGTACACATTCCCCTGCCTGCCAGATCCCTGCTGGCAAAGAGATTTCCCATTACATTTTAGAGAGATCTACCCCCACCTTTGTCTGCATGGCCTTTTCAAGACACACACCAAATCTCTCAAGACACCAGCTCAGCCAACATAATGCAATGCAGCCTGCAGAAGACAACCAAACCCAAATATTACTTCCAAATCCCCTTCTAACTTAGGCAGACACCCCAACACTAATTGTGAGGGGAGCCACCTGCAAGGCACAGTAGTCCCTCAATGAATTTCTTGGTCAGTCCTCCGGATAGTAACTGATGCTTCTTGAAATTTCAAAACTGCCTCCTGACGTTCTTCAATCCCATTAAGACACAGTGCAGCTCTTTTGTGCTTGCAAGTGACTTTCCTGAGGAGCATGATTTCTTCATCTGACCTCTTTGTCACCATTTGCTAACCCCAGTCAGTGAGTGGGGCTGCCTTGTACCACCACACATAATGTCAGCTGAGACCACAATCCAAGCTTTTTGATGTGCTTTTTTTGGGAACAGTCACAGGCTATACTTGAAATAGTTCATGTTAATTATTAATATTAAATTCAGCAGCATTAGTTTGTTAACTTTCTTTCTACCAAAAGTCTTCTCAATTTACCCTGACAATGAAAAAGTTCATCAAGAGACCAAACAATAACAGGAACTAGCTTAATAAAACTTGGAAATCAGTTTTACATAGTGCTATAAGTGAGGGCTTAGTTCTCTGTCCCAGAAAAGGTTAGATCTACTGGGTCCTCTGCCAGCATGTAGTATATCAGCTTTCAGGTATGCTCCTACTTACCAGTCCACACAGCTGAGGGAAAATGAAGATTCCAAGGAGATTCAACATCTGGTCTATACTCTTGCATCCCACAACCCATTAATGCCTCATTACCTGGCTCGCCCATGCTGTACCTAATAGCCTTTACCAGACTACTCATTTGGAGAATCATGGTTTTTGTCATAGCTGAAGTTACAGTATGGAAGCTATTCCAGAAAGAGGCACCAGCAACTAATATCTGAGAAGTTTTCATACAGACATCTAACCTGCATTCCAAGGTAAAGATTTCGATGAAAAGGTAGAAAAACTCAACTTTGCAACATTCATTTAGTCGGATTTTGACTTAACTTGGGTTTTTTCCCCCCCTGCCAGTTCAGCTTCTGCAGTTACCTAGGCAACACCTTCCAGAGTCTCAGAAAAACTCAAGGATGGTCTAGACAAAATCTCAGCTATTTCTGTCAGCCTATTACATTAGCAAGTGAAGTCAGAATGACCAAGACAAAGCCCTGAGCATCACAACAATTTCAGAGTATGGTTTGACTTCTTGAGTGGTCTTCTCTTTTGAGCAAAATGCAAATCTGTATTTTCATATTCTCCTAAAGCCTGAGAATATCTAACAAGAGGACATGATCTGCTTCCACTTGGATCCAATGTGACAAGAGGTGTGATTAGATGCAATGTGATGGAGGGCGGTGATCTCAAAAGCAGCTTCCTACTACAAGAAGGAATTAATCAGTTTTGCTCATATTTGTTACTTTTAAGTCCTGGTCTCTCAGGAAAAGATAATTCTCATTACAGTAACCTTAGAGCTCAGATTGACATCTGATGTATTTGCTGATATGGTTTACAGATATCAGCATGAGCTGCCTGTCCTGCTGCTCCTTCCTTCAGGAGTGCAGACACCTCACACCCACATCCCTTATCCTCCTGGTATTTCTGTACCACAGAAAATAGGATGGGCAAAACCATTAACCGGCTGACTTTGTTCTCTTACCACTCTCTTCTCTTCACCAGTAGGACAATCTCCTACAACAAGGGAGTCAGAAAAAGCTGAATCGACCTTTGAGCAGAGGCTGCCTCTTCAATTCTGGCCTATCTTCTGTCCAGAGGTATCTCTGATGCTCACCAACACTGCTTCCCCATCACCACAAAGGAGTGGAGTTATCTTTCAGGCCATTTCCACCACTATTTTTACAATTGTAAAAAAGTTCACATGCAGTTTACCTATTTATAAAACCAGAAAACTTCTTTTGACCTGGACTGTCTGAGTAGGCTGCAGTCTCCTATTCAGTAAAGGTATTTAGCAGGAAAATGGTGAAATGCCCCCAAACCGCATGTTCTAATCAAATGTAGGCTTAAGCACTTTGCTCAGCTGAGGAGCAGAGCCAAGGAATGAGTAACATTTTTAAGAGACAAAACCCCAATCTGTGAGAAACCACTTGTTCCTTTGCTGGGGATGATGTCTGTACTGCAGTGCCATTAGGCCTTTAACTCATCACAGATTTGTGCTGTCACTTTCAGCCTTGTTTGCTTTTTCTTCCAACTGTATCACAGGCCTTTGGACGAGTCTAGGCTTATTTATTCACAGCTCAATTTTCAAATCCTGAGCCAGACACAGCAAGCAGCTTCTCCAGATGAGGTCCTAGAAAATAGCTAGAAAGGTTTCAATACAGCAAAGTAAGAAAATCACATTTGCTTCCTTTCCCAACTAAATAAGGCACACAGGTATTGCATACAAGTAAGAAAAGTAAGATGAAGCCTTTACGACTGGGGAAAAAGTCATGAACCCCACTTACCACCCAAATGCATACAGAAATTGACAATATAGGTTACCTACCTACCCCAAACATTGGGCTAGGGTCAGCTTCGGGTTGGAATTTAAGGAGATTTCTCACATGCTGCTTCAAGCCACCACTCCTTTACTGAAATATTTGTAATCCTACCCAGTTTCAAAGTTAGCAAGCAGCACCACAAGTAAAGACATCCCTGCCTTCAAGCACTGCCAGCATATCTTTGGGTTTAGGTCTCATAGCTAGATAGTTAAGTGCTCCACTGGGTCTTTAGCTTCTAAGAAGCATTGCTAGGGCAGCCTACTTCAGCAACTTTATTATTTATTTTTATAACAAAAAGAAATACATAGAAGAATGAGCAAAGAGTGACCTCAAATCATTGTTCCTGTGCCTGTAGATATGCCATTTTAAATAAGAACAACAAAAAGCCCTACCCCTACTTTGCAAGCAAGATGCCTGTCTTTAACCAGAGTCAGAAGTCTAAGGAGCAAGACATTTCATTCATATATAGTGAAAGACTTCTTACAACAGAGATAAGGTATTAATTAAAAAAATAAAAATCACGCACACCATAAAGAAAAACAGCTGACACACCCCCTGCCCGCTCAGGCAAGCTGTGAGCTTGAAGAAAAAGAACAAAATGAACTTTGGTTTGACTCCTCTGTGCTCGGAATTACTCTGCAACAATGATTCCCTGCTGCCAACACACACTCCAGCTCCGAGAGTGGGAACGACAGCGTCCAAGCCAAACACACGCGTGGCTGGAGAGACTCGCAGCAGATTAGACAGCTCTTCTTTGTACCGATACATGAAATACATCTGGGGCACTCTGGCTATATTAAGGGCACATTCCTTGGCTCAGCCGGTGCTTGTTGAGCACCGCTGCAGGCACCAGTGACGCTCATTTCTAGAGCACCGATACAGCACTTCCAGCAGCTCTCCAAGCTGGCAGATGGATATCCCTGGGAATTAGACTTGTGAAACACCCCTGAAGGGTTGATTTTCTCACTCAGATTATCTGAGTCTGAACAAGGAAAAGTTGCCAAAACTATCCTTACTCTAAATCACAATGAAATGCTCAGTAAGAGGTTGGATTTACAGAAAGCCAGCTGCAAGCAAAGGGAGTCACTGGTCAGTGTCACAAGCATCTTGAGGAGTCTACTCAGATTTACAAATACAATTGTGAGATTGGAGCTTGGCTTGAGCATAAAGTCCAATACTTGATTCCAAATGCACAATATAAATCAAGCTGTTGCCACTCCAGACACAGTGGCTCCCTAGAGTCTATATCCTCCAGAGACACAGGGCTGCAAGTGGCTCCATTTCTTAAGGTGGTTTGTTTTGGTGGTTTTCAAATTCTTTTTAAAAGCTAAACTAAGTATAGCAAGCTTTTTTGAGTTTAGATGCCATGGGCTTTTTAATGGATTTAGCAATAAGACTTTCAACATGAATGTTCAATTTAACCTTAGAAAGTACTCGTAACAGCACTGCTCCAGAAGACTGAGGAAGCGAACAGACATCTCTGTCAGCACTGAGCTCTTGCCCGTGCAGCACAGCCTGTGCCAATAAGAATTCCAGCACCTTCCAGTCGTCCTTGTGGTAGTCTTGCCACAATGTCCACACTGTGCGGTAGTTTCAGGTTTCTGAACCAGAAGCTTTGCTGGATTTCCAATTTCTGGATATCCACATGCTAGTGAAAAACAACAACAAAACAGATTCTGTGGAATTCTAATTTTTCCAGACTACATAACAAGCTTAATTCCTTATTCTCTGTTACTATTGTCTATGAGTTCACTTGACAATTTTCAGCTCCTCAGATTTACAATCATTCCTAGCAAAGTATTTTATCCACAAATAAACTCAACCATCCTTTTTTCTGAAGGCAAGGGGAAAATATATAGAAAGCACACAGATGTTTGGCAAGCACATCAAAGCTAGGCTAGTCAGTACAGAAACCCTCCCCCCAAACCCCTGACGCTCTCAATGCTTTAACAATACAATCAAATTTTAAATATGAACAGAGGGAGATTCCAAAAGGGTACATAACATCTACAACAATAAATTAATTGGAAGTTCACAGAAACCTGGACTCCAGAAGGCTGTATGCTGTATTAAAAAACTTCATCTGCCACTTCATTCTGTGAGGCCAGTCACACTGGGCTAAGCAAATCTTTGTTTTCACACTATGATGAGGTTGGGCAGTGATATCAACTCTTGGCCAGCAGGTATCAACTTACTGTCTTTGGTGAAGTCATGCTCATGTCCTTAATGCAGTTGGAGAATATAATATTCAGCTCTCCAGACCCTGTGATTGGCTGACAACCCATGTACATTCACTTAGATGCTCTTGGATCTTTGGAAAGCAGAGAGCACTTTCCCTCCTGGCAATATTTCATAACTTCAGCACGTAGCACCTTTTCCAAAGAAGGACAAATGTGCAGGAGTAGTTTCAGCTTTCCAAGAAGTTTCCATTAGGACCTTTCTTTTTCTCTGGCATAACTATGGCCCCTGCAAGGCTGGAGGCAGGAGGTTGTTGCTTGAGCAATATATGCTGTAAGCAGATCATCCAGCTGAGGTACTTACTGCCCATTCATTTCCCAAGTTCAGAGGTGCTGCTGTGAGGAGCCCTGCCAGTATACAGCTACTCGCCCTTTTTTCAGGAGCTTTGAAAAGGGCATCACAGAAGAATAGATTGAGCCCAGCTTATCTTACAAATAACATTTCAGTCAGAAGCCATCATGTCAAACATTCAGGTTTGAGAGGCAGAGAGGTATCATGGTACAGCTAGATGGGAATAACTGTGTTTTGTTTTCAGAACACTGTATATCCTAGTTACAGGAAAGAAGCCAGCAATAATGCCTATCCCACTCACAGTCCAGTTTTATTTTTCAGTTTTGCAGGCTTTGAAGAGAAGAGCAAGGAAAAGGAAAATCCTGAGCTCCAAGAATTTCACTCTTGGCATGCCAAAGCCATCAGTAGAAATGCCTGGATTTTCCACGATGGCTTGGATATGTGCCACAGTAAAAGAAGCCACTTCATAGTAAAGCTCCTGTCCATGAAGAGAGACTTCAGATCACTCAGCTTGAGCGAGAAGGGACTACTTCCCTTCACTACAGGGAAAACTGATCTGTACGTGATCTGTTTCTGCACAGTAATCAGGCTGTTCAGTTGGCTGGAGGGACTAAGGGACAATCAAGTCTGTTATATTTCACAGAAAAGCAAATCCATGATGATGCTGAAGGTGGAGTACTATGGGCTAAAGAAGTAGAAACTCTGTGAAAAGCAGAAGGGAAAAGGAGTTTATAGGAAAGATGATTGTATCCCTAAAATTCCAAGGGAAAGTCAGGTTTTCAGTAGGGATTGTTAGTTGCTAGAGGGCAGGGATGCCATCCAGTGAGACTTAGACAGGCTGGAGAGGTGGGCCCAAGCCAACCTCATGAAATTCAGCAAGGCTAAGTGTAAGGTCCTGCACCTGGGTAGGCACAATCTCAAGCAAAAATCCAGGCTGGGTGGTGAATGGCTGGAGAACAGCCCTGAGGAAAAGGACCTTGGGGTCTGGGTTGATGAAAAGCTCAACATGAGCCTGCAGTGTGCGCATGNTGGAAGTATAAAGTCACAAGTTAACCTTTTGATATCTGCATGCACCTTAGGAAACAGGAATGTGCAGGTGCAATTAATATTACAACTCACTAGATTTTGCTTACTCTCCATCTTTTTTTGCCAGGAAACGGTGATGCTACTGTCACATGATTAACAAGTTACTCATTAATTCAACAGAAATACATGCTCCAGTGTCTTTGGCTGCAGCCACTGTACAAAAAGCATTTCGGATCCTGTGGTATCTGACAGATTTTTTCCAAAACTGACATTAAACGAAAGCCTCCTTTCCAAAACAAAAACACTAGACCAAAACACAACCCACATTCCTCCTATTCTGGGAAAGTGTGGACTGGAATCTTAACTTCACATCTTGAACCCATGTGTTCAAATGTAGTTCAGGAGTCAGATAATATTTACAGCTTATTCTTGTGAGTGCCATAGAAAACTAATGAGTGAAAATCATTAACAAAATGCAACACAATAAACTGAAGCAAACACCAATCGTATTGATACCACTGCTGCCCACCAAGAACCTTTTGCTGCACAGAAAAGATGTGATGTTGGGAAAGCACAATTTAGCAACAAGTTGAGAGCTTGAAAACTCCAGTTTTATGAAGGGAGGTTGGGCACTCAGCTCCCACTTCACCCCAAGCCTGATCTTCATTTTCATAAGAAAATGCACTTAGATTTTCCAGACTCTCTGCCATCTATTCAGAAACTAGTCATGAGCAGAAATGGCAAGTTTGCACTACTGCCAGTTCTTCAGCCCCTCCTTGGTCACACCACGAAGTCCTCTGCCTCTTTATTTTCTTCTGCCAACCTTCAAATGGTAATTTCTGAACACTTTTGGGCAGAATTCCACCTACAAGATGCTACTGGCTTTGAAATAGGACAGAAACATCCAAATACAAATTGAAAGCACTTGTTCAAAAGACTCCACTAGCATCGTAACATTTCTTGACCAGTCAACACCTTATATTTTTGTTTTTTAAAAAGGTACTTCTGCCACAGTTCTTAAGACTCCTTAAGTCAACATCATCAAATTCCACTACGGATTTAGACTTCACATCATGACTTCAATTCTCCTAGCACAGAGGAAGAGTCTTGTGAGAAGATTTTCCTTCGGCCAGCATCCACTTCCAAGCTCTCCAGACCCGGATAGTAGAGAAACAAAACAGGATAGCTGCGTAACAGCAGCCAGCCTCCTACGCACTCAGGAGCTTCCTGGCTACTGCAGCATTATGAATTTCATGAGCTGTTAAAGTCAGGGCTAACTGTGTGCCTACTGGTTTTGAACTGCATGGCACATGGCTCATATGCCATGCCAGTGGACTATCCTGTCTTGAGCATGTGACAGGAAGCACAGCTTTGTCATTTTAGGGACTATTATGTACACATCCAGTAAAATCAAAACCTGATAAGGCTCATATTGAGAGATGAAATGGTGCACGCAAATATCAAGCCTAGGTGGACACTCAATTATAGGAACTAGGATTATCAGAAACTGTTTGCTGATTTGAACAAAGATCTTGCATCACTAGCAAGACTGTATGAGTCCAGTAAATCACTGCCTCAGTGTTGGCATCTTTGAATATAAAGCAGCAAGAGAGCTGAGAAAGATGGATGGAAAACATGACGAGCTACGCAACTCATTTTCCTCCTCCATACTAGAGTTCAGCTCAGATACCAGGCAAAAATTAAGTTATAGAGAAAGGTGTGCATAACAGAGAACTAAGCAGCAGACATCAAGAAAGGAACCCATTATTAATGGTTCTCTGCCTATCAGGCTACAAGGCACTCCCTGTAACTAATGCACCTGAAGCATTTTCAAGGGTGCTGGTCATATACTGCTAACAAACAGCCTGTGGGACAAATCATTCCTAGATTTTTCCCACATTAAAATATCAGAAGGAATAAATCATCAGCTTTTCTCTCCCTGATCTTCAAAAAACAGGCAAAGGACTTTCTGCAGTTTGGATATAAGTGAAGCTACAGACACATTCCAGGAGCATATACCACCAAAATGAAAGCACCCGAGTTACTTCACATCCCTAGCTGTACTGTCTTCTGCAATTCATTTGATGGTTATTTGTTATAAGTGGTCTGAAGTGTGAGTTGGCCATAGGTAAGTATTCACCTGAACTTTCTTATCTCCAGCCTTGTAAATTTGCCTTTACAAGTCCACTTCCTCCCAGGAGGAGTTACTGTCCAGCTTCAGAAGTGAAAAGGTAAGCAGTTCTGACCTCTATTATGGTTCCAGTTGAAAAGGGGGGGGGAGCTTGCTTAAGTGATAATTGCTTTTACCAATTTAGGTCAGGCTCAGCTACAGCAATTGAAGCTCTTTCCTGCCAACTCATGTGCAAGAAAAACACTTAAGTACCATTGAATGGTCTGACTCCAGAGTTCTACTTTACAGGTACAGTTCTAGACCATCCACTAAGATTTGATGATGGCACAGCTCTGAGCCAGCTACAGAAAAATGCCTCAGCATCACATTTGCAAGGCTAAGGCAAAGCTTCAGCTAAACTAAGGAACATGCTGTGTTACATTTACTTAGATCAGAATGTGTTCCTGACAGATGAAATTAGCAGAAGATTTAGTGATCATGAAAGATCAAGAAATCACTAATCCCATGGGATTATTCATAGAAGGTATTGCTGTTCAGTAGAAAGGAGCAAGAAAGAACAAATGATTCCCAGAAATGAAGTCGCTAATCTTTACCTGCACTCTATTACCCCTGTTTCAGGCTTTCCCTCCTGCATGCACTTAAGTTTCTATCAAATTTACTTGGGGCCAGTCAGATGGTCCAAGCTTAAGCAAGAGGCAAAGAAGATACAGAGGAAGGATCATAATGATTTGGCAATATGGAGAAGAATTTCTAGTTTAGACAAGTTTCAGCTGAAGCAGATGGCATTCCTGATGTAGCAAGGACCCAGCCCTCTTATTTTATAGATGCCAGAATAGCTCACTTGACAGCCTGCAGCCGTTGCAAAGGTGTGGATGAGTTTGGCTCCATTACTTTTTCTATTCCTTTTGCTGCACACCCCCTAAGACACACTTGTCAAAGGCAAGTGCAAGCACAGCCAGTCACTCAGCTTTTACTGTCTCTACACAGAATTGGTGGAAAAAAGGCCTTTGTGCAACTTAAGCACATCATGCAAGGAAGCCTCAACACCAGTATCTGCCACAGCACTGCAAAGTGTGGCTAGATCTCATCTGTAATTGAAGCTTCCCTGAAACCACCATTTTCCTCTAAATGCCACTACACAACAACTCCTGGTAGCCTGAGCCAAATCTGAATTAATGGCAGCAAACCATCCCCAGAATCATTCACGCCCTGAGTTCACATCTGTACATTCTACATCCTCCTCAGCAAATGCTGGTTTCTGTTCAGGATTGTTTACAAGAGACTCAGGGGTGGCACAAGACAAGCAACACGCTTTCAAGTGGCTGGCTCTTAAACCTGGATACTTCTGCAAAAAGAGACTCCCAGATCTCAGTTGAGTGGCAGTGTTCATGCACCAACGCCCAGAGGCTCGCTTCTTATTTTAAAACCATCAGTCTAACAGCCCAGAAAGTGTCAGCTCCAAAAATACACCAAAGACATCTGGAATGACCGAGTGTCTAATTTAACTTGTAGTTGGTAGGGAAACCAGCTCTGCTTGTTGTGCTCAGGAGAATCAAAAGAAGCATTTTCTATAGTGTTCAGTTATCCTGTTTTACCTGGCAATGGACATCCCATTTCTGGTCATTCTACTTTTATTCAGGGATGCTTTAGTCACAGAAGATCTACTTGAAGCAAGGGAAGAATTTGCAAGCTCACCATGAGCATACAGACATGCAGTAATTTTGGTTCTTCATACTCTGCAGTTTCCTTCTGGATAATAGGAAAGAATTTTAGTCAGGTTAAGAAACAAAATATCCAAGAAACCATCTCTCAGATTTGTGATGCTGTTTTCTGGCAAACAAACAAGCTTCACCTTCTCTCCATAAGTCAGTGTGTGCTCTTTTCCCTACCTACACCCAGAAACACAGATTTAATGCTTGAGTAGCAACTGTGTTCAGAGCTTTAACTTCATTTCAGTTTCAGCACACTGAAATTTGTTACTGCACTTGTCAGGTTTTGTATGCAGTCACCTGGACTCCCTAAGAGCTATAGTCCTTTAAGGAGGATACATTTCAACTGCACATATGGCTACCATTTGAAAGTCAGCACTGCACCTCAAGACCTGGACATCAAATCACAAAGGTGTTATCTTACACTTGTCAGACAGTGCAGATGTGTGCTTGCCAGTGTTAGTCTCATGAAAGAGCAACAACATGCTTTCTCTTTTATCCAAGTATCAAACCAGTCTGAGATTCTTACTCAAACATATGGCAGCTGTATTAACACAGGAGCAAAGTCAAGTTATGTCTGCAGCATGAGCACATCCAGTATTGCCCTTACCTTCCAACCACGAGGAGATATGCTTGCATTAATGCTCTTCCCACCAGCACACTACCAGAAAAGGTGTGCATGCATAATGGGAGACAGTAAAAGATCAGCAGGAGGCAGTTCTGTCAACAGAAATAAAACAGCTTTTCAAAGCAACACACTGGGGCTTTCCAGGACACATTCACATTGTGAAGAGAAATAGGAGATACAAACTCAAGCGAGGTCTGGGAAATACTTGACTTCAGCATGAAGTTGAAGTTTGACTACATTGCCAATGTAAGTGCAGTCCAGTTTTATCTGAAGTGATGTCTCATTGCATGTGAAACTTTCAGATGAAGTCACACAGTATCAAGATACAGAAAAAAATAATAATGAACTGGCCAATAAAAATAGTCAAGAAGCCAGACACTAAAACAGAGATCCAAGAGAGCCCATCTTGTTCCCTGCATCTTCCAGAACTGCTTCAGTTAATCCTGCCATGAGCCAACATCTTTCTACCACAAAGTAATTAAAGTCTCCGTCAAGAATGTTGGGAAGTCTGCTGTCCCAGCCTGAGGGGCGGACAGGAAGAGCTGACATACATCCCTTTGTCAAGCCACCCCCTAAATCTGATTATATTATGGAACTCCCGAGAGAGACAATTACTTCTATAGGTTTTGCTTAATCTGGAGATGGACAAGAAACAGGTTTGTGGGGAAACTGAACTCTTTAACATGAAAACCAAAAGTAAGGAGTTATGCTGCTGGTTGCAGCTGAAGTGCGTCTGCTAATGATTACAGCTTCCACGTTACTGCCAAAGTATTATTAGAACTGCTTATTTGCTGTGCAGCTTTGGGGAAAGAAAAAAGCCAACGACAAAAAAAACCCCAACACCCAACCATAAACAAACTTCTTCCATCCTTTATTAATCTTGTCCTCATCTGACACAACAAAAATGCACCAACGGTCTTTTGCTTACTTTGAAAAACAGGCCTGAAAGTCACCACAAGAGCTAAGGCTTTCTTGATTAACTAGAACAAAGGGCAGGAGATGTCAGTCACTATACAATAAGTTTATTCTTTTCAGGGTTTATTCAAAACCATTTCAGTGGCCTGCTTTCTTAAAGGAAAATTTGATACAACAAAAACCTATGAAAGCAATGCTTTAACTATTTTTTTAATAGTTAGTCACATCCCAAGGAACATAGCCTGCAAGTACCTACAGGACTCATGGGAAGGCCTCACTTAATATCCTTGTATCTCCTTGGCCTCAGGTAGTTTCTCGCAGCAGTGTTGAGCTGGTGACCTATTTGGCTGATATAGGAACCCAAATCATTAGAAAGTTTATATATTCTAATATGAAAAGCAGATTTTCCTTGGAAACATTTTCTTGGGGCAGGCTTCAGGGTTCTGAAACTGGCAGTGACTGCATAAACAGAGAAGGTAATGAGTAAAGACTCCAACCAGGGATGCTGTGTAATTTTTTTTTCCTTTTCAGCCTGCCATCCTGGGCTCCAAACAGGGTATGCAGTGGAAACAGAGAATTTAACTATCTGCCTCCAGTATCAAGTCTCAGCACAGCAGGATTAGATGAGAAGGGGAAGAGCAGGGAACTTGCAGGCAGCTGGAAATTTCAGAATTGAAGTTTTCAGAGACCTGATGGAAAGTCTATTATTCATCAGTACACGACTGTTGTGGCAAGCTCAAAAGTAGCACTGCTTGCTGTCCTGGCTTCTCCATGCTTTCTAATGCATGCTGGTCCTCCAAGGCTAAATTGTCTTTACAGAGACAAGTAAGTCTTCAAGTTTATGGTTTCAGTGGTCACATCTCACCGTCTCCCCAGCAATGACACTAACAGGGCACTCTCAGAAGTCCTGGAAGAGATTTCATGTCCACTGCTAGGAAACATGAACTACAGACAGGCTTGTTCCCTCGCCTATTTCTAAGAGGGGGTCTTTAAGGGTCTCAGGCCCATGGATATGGGGAAGTCAAAACAGTTGCAGAAAGTAAATAATCTTTAAGGGCTGACACTGACTTTTCCACCCTTTGAACACTTCTTGTGGTTTGGAGACTAGAAGAATCTCCACACATGCTGATCTGGCAGCCTTGTACGACCTCTTTCAATCCTGCCCACGTGAAAGTTTTGCCTCTGCAGATGCACTTCCTCTGACAGATTGGGAAGGCATGGGAATTCCACTCTCTGGGCTCCCATTCCCAGATGAGATATTAGAGAGCTGTAGAACTACAAATGTAGTATTTTGTTCCATATCAAGCCAGGTAGAGGGAAGTTTAGAAGGGAACCTGTCTACTTCAGTGGGATGTTTAAAAGGCAGTAGATGTGAAAAATAGCCCTGGAGATACTAAATATATCTGGAGATTTCCTATTTGCAGCGATAAACCTTCCCCTTAGCTTAGGGAAATTTTGGGGTAGGGGAAAGCTGTCCCAGAAACACTGTATCATCTAAAGGAGAGACAAATGAATACAGAAGACAAAGTGGCTGGACTTCAGATGTCTCCATAAAAAGGAAAAAAATTAAAACCCCACATAACTGAAGTAGCTTTGTCAAGATTAAGACAAACAATGAGAATAGGACTAAAAAATTAGTACAAACCACACACTATAACCCAAGGCATTTGAGAAAATATGCTCTAGAGGAATGATTTAAAATTGGAAGTTCAGTTTTATTGTGTCTATCTGGAGAGATGTTTATTTAAAGCAATTTAAAAGCAAACACTATATAGTGGGGACCTGCTAGATACTCTTAAGCAGGAGAATGCTTGAGAGGAATGACCCCATGACATCTCGTGTCCCTATTATTTGTTAATCATTCTACTTTCTCTATAGAAGAATGAAATGAGGCAGCATTGTTTTGAAAACAGTCATTCATTCTGTACTACACCAAAAATTTCCATGAAGAAACAACACTACTACTTAAAGCCTTGCTAAAGTTATGAATGTGCTGATGGTCACTTCACAATGACATTCGGCTGTTACCAATTCAAGTGGGACCTGAATAAAACAAGTCACCAATCAACTCCTGCATCCCAGCAACCAAAACATCCCTACTAGAGCAGAGTTCCAGAGTAGTCTGGAGATGTCCCAGGAAAGCTTCAACAGAGTTAGACATGGTAAAGGGCACAGTGTGACCAGGCAGCCATATTTCAAGTGTTCCTAATGAGCCTGTCACCAGGTCAGAGCAAGTACACACACTGCAGGCCAGTGCCAAGCAAAGGAAAGCCAAGCATGAATGTCTATGAAATGCAGAAAGGCTTTCCAGAAGATGGAAATACAACAGCACAATTAAAGGGACAATCTCTCTCACCATGTTACAGGGCTGGAAAAAGTATTCTCAGCAGAGAAGTAGGAGCCCACCTCTATCCTTTTGCGCAGTTCCAAAACCAGAGGTATTTCAGAAGTGATAGGGAGCAACCATAAACAAATTATTAACCCTCCTTTGATTCCCGTGCAGAGAATTACCTTCTGAGCTCAAACACAGAAACAAACATCACTTGTCATGTAAATTATTAAGTGAGGAAAGTCATTTACACATCACAAGGTAGCAGCATGAATATTACCACGCCTTCATAATGCAAGTATTTTGTTTTATGTAGGAACCTCCAAACGTCTGCTGAGATGTTGGTGTGGTGGTGCCGAAGGAATAAGCAAGTCTAGCAAGGTCAGACTGAAATTGTTTATAATTGGAGCCTGTGTACAAGGCTGTCTTAAATTGCAGCTCTGAGGTATCTCCTTCAGAAATGTTGTGGCATGTTTCCTTTCTGGACACAGTAAATCTAAGTTAAATTCTTGAAACTTAGATGAGGGTTTCAGCCATACCAACATTCTTCTCCTGCTAAAAGTAAGAAAAAGAAAGCAGCCAGCCTCTCCTCGTCCTTGCAGAGACACATATTTTCTAATCTGATTGGATTAAAAAAAAAAAAGGAAACCCTCCCAGGTGGTCAGAAAACAGCTTACAAAACAGAATCACCAGAGAGGTCAGGGTAGGCAGGCAAGGGCTGCTTCCAGCTTAGCACATCTGTTAAAGCCATTAGACAGTGTCACCCCACCCTTGGGCTTCCACGGGCAAGAGGCGAGGAAGGAGGGCTCCTCCTCATCTCCTGCTGACCTGGCTGTTTCTGGTGTGAGTGGAAGTTCTCTCTCTCCATTCAACATTCTGCTAACAGGCCACTGGAAGAGGGAGTGCCTGTTTGCAGGGTTGGTCAGGCACTGCCAAAAAAGGTCTATCTCCGGTTGGAACTTGCTCTAGCAAAGTCATCACATCCAGTTTTGTCACTCTCCTATAAGCTTATCTCAGGCTTCCCCTGGAGCCAGCATGGAGCCTAGATTAGTCTTAATGTTTCTATCCACTCCACTGACCCTATAGCACCCAGGCTCCCACCACAGACACCAGCTTCTGGACACCTGAAGCTTCAAATAAACCCCATCCTTTACAACTAGACACACCAACAGGATGCTTTGTTCACAGCATTGCAAAACAAAGCCATAGAGCAACCAACCTTAATCACTACCTCCAAAAAGCCTGAAGATACTGGTGCAGTAAGACAAGCAAGTGCCACTGAGCATCCTTATCCTCACAACAGACGTCTCTGAAAATATGCCCTCTTCCAGCCCCTGAGCTGCCAGTGTCTGAAGGAGGAAAGCAGCTCTGCTTTGCCAGCTATGTCCTTACTCAGATGAGAAACTTTCACAAACACTGTTTTAGGACATTAAACAACTCCTAGACAAAAATTCCTGATCACTCACCCTGCCTCCTCCAATGACCAATGTTTGTCTGTCTTAGTACTTAAACTGGGCAGAAAACTCTGGTAAGACAGGAACTGATTCATAAGCAGATCATGTATCCTTCGCTGGTGACAGACTCAAAAAGGCAGGCTGCATGGCATGGCAGCACTGTGCAGAGTAGGGCAAAGCAGTCCACAGCCCTTCATTTTTACAGAAGGGGTTTAGGGTGATCTTTCCTTAGACTCTGCTTGTTTAAGAGTTATGAACACTAGTCCATACAGGAATAGTTACACAAGTATTAAGTGGTGGTCACTCAACTAAATCTGTGCTAGAGGAAAGGTCTTCTAACCTACGCAAGTGTTTGTTTCTTCTCATCAAATTCCAGGTACAGCTCAAGGACTGATGAGGAGGAGGCTGCTGTATGAGGGAGTATTTTTTTTTTTTTAGTATCATGACCACAGTCTCTCACAAGGTTTATAATTTGAATACACATGCTGGGAAGAAATGGCAATGCAGAGAACTGAAGTAGTTTTCTTAGAGCAAACAGTAGAGCATGGCTGAATGTACAAACAGAAATCAAGTCCTATCGCACATCTGATAGATCACACTCTCCTGAAATGCTTTGTCAATAAAACAAAAGAGCTTTCCAGGGAAAGCCACCATGCACAATTACATCTGAAACAAAGCATGATGGTGGCAATGAGGTGTACTATCTCTGGCAACACATCTGACCAGTGGATGCAAACACTCATAAGCAAACATGGTAACTGCATTTGCAGTTTGGTGTAGAGTTACATCCACATTTGAAGCCTAGGAAATTGCTGGTGCATCACTTATCTGTCAGAATAAACAGAAATGTACTGGGAACAGCTTTCACAAGGTAATACCAATGCTCAGAGACATTTGCTAGCAGGGCACAGAATGTACATGTACAAAGGGATGACTACGAAGACAATATCCTTGAGAAAGGAGTTAGCAGAAAGCAGATGTAAGACAGGAATTGAAACCAAAACCCTCATCAATACTAAAGAAAGGGGACCAAAACCAACCAACCAACCAAACAACAATGCTACTTGGAAAAACATACATGGCAGAGGGGATATAGACCTGAGTTGCAAAAAAAACCAACCCCAAACCAACCAGCAAACAATAAAAGAGCCCAACAAACAAACAAACAAACAAAAAAACCAAAACCCCCAAACACCCTCCCACCCCCCATGTTGCTCTGTTGTTCTGTGCACAGAACACTTTAGGAGTGTACCTTTAGCCGAGATGTAGTAGTTAACCATGAAAATTTGGCCCAATTTGGTACCAAGTGAAACCCTGGAAAGCAACACCTTCAAATAAAGCGTGCTGTGTTCCTCATGAAGAAAGCTTCAGAAAACTGTCAATCTAAGGAGGAGTTTGCAATAGGGAAGCCACTGCACACCTGAAAGTCAGTCTAAAGAGAGCTGTGGCCACTATGTCCACCTCCTAGATCATGACTGCTCCAAGTGAGCAGCGTAAGTGAATTCCAGTGGTGCAGCAGAGCGCACTGTCAGGCACAGACTGGTCTCCTGATGTTGTGCAGATAGCTGACAAGTCTCAGGATCCATAACCCAGGGTACCTTGATGAAGAGAAACATTCCTTGTGGTGATACTTCAGTGCCACATCTCACATCTCAGCTAAGAGAGTAGCCTCTCTTTCCAGACAACTCTTTGGGTCTTGGTGAAGCTACACTAACCATAATAGCTTTGTCTTACGTATTGCATATAATATAATATTGCAAATTGGTCTGCAGTTATGTAATTACAAAGAAAATTGCTATGGTTCTGCTCAGTGCAGCTGAAAATGCCATCCCAGGATGCCTCCACAATAGATAAGGCTCCTGAGGGCTGCAAGGGAAAAGTATCCATCCTGCCTATGAGCAGAGCAGCAGTGGAGGCAGAGGTGCTCAGGAGAATGTTTAAAATTCACTGTCAGGTTTTCCATTGCAAACACTACTGCCACAGTTTATAGCTTGACCATTTCAAGCCATATCCACACAAAATTCGGCGGTGAGGGAGCTGCTCTGGCCCAGTCCCTCCTTCTCCTACCTTAAAGAAATCTTTGTTGGATTCCTGCTTTAAAGTTACATTTCTTTTCTGAAGTAGGAATACATTTAAGTCAATCCACAAGGCTTTTTTGGTTAAGGTTTAAAAGAAGTCTAAGTACTTGACAGAAAACTTGAGTCAACTAACTATTCATATTGTTATTTTGAAAGAGCTCAGAAATGTTTAGATAGTG
Source organism: Ramphastos sulfuratus (assembly GCA_013399055.1). Classification (NCBI taxonomy): domain Eukaryota; kingdom Metazoa; phylum Chordata; class Aves; order Piciformes; family Ramphastidae; genus Ramphastos; species Ramphastos sulfuratus. The sequence continues at coordinate 657,129 of WBNM01029838.1, forward strand.
CTGGGCGGTGCAGGTTGGTTACACAATGCCTTCAAACAAATCACAGTCACTTCCAGCAGGCAACACAAGCCCTGAAACTACAGCCTGTTTCCAGACACCATCTGTAGAGCCTGCAGACCTCCATTTTTCTCCTGGTGCATGTGACCATTGCTACTGCAGGTTCCTTCTCAACTAATGAAAAAAGAAAGAAAAAAAGATATATGCATCACACTCAACAGGCATACTGTGTGTTTTCTGCTCATGTCACCAAAATTAAGGTCTGGAGAACAATTTTTATTGAGCCAAGTGCCAATGTCTATTATTAAATAATTTGTTCTGAAGTACAGAAATCCTGCAGGTTTCTTTCAGTCTAACAAGGTTTGTTTCTGTGGCAATGGTAGGAACAGTCAGGTTACAGTGATCATTGGGCTTCATAGCTAAGGTGAGGGTTTCAGAAATCATGCACTCCATATGCTGCACTGACCTTGCTTTTAAGTCATAATACTGAACAGAAATTTCAAATGACAGTCAAATGATAACTTCAATTGACACAATGATTAAGACAACCTATTTCAACTCTCTTAGTTAAACAGAAAACTGAGTATGAGACAAGGTCATACCAAACAGGCTTGCACACATCTGCCTGCTGAATGCCTTAAATACTGTCTCTTGTAGAGGAGAAAAGTAACAATGGATAGTACTACAGTAAGTGCAAGACATTTACTTAAGAGTAATTTAATATGGCTTGATTATAACTAAATAAAACTACAGTAAATCAGATTTCACACACACACCCTCTACCTCTGCCCTATACACTGGCCTTTGAAGCTTACTCCCTTTCAGGGGGGTACATAATTTGGAAGCAAACATCAGAAGAGGTGGTAACTAACTCAAGACAGGCTCTAGAATTGTTCAGAAGAAAACATCCAGCAGGGCATGAAACAGGCACCATTGTTCAGAAACTAGCTTTTAGCTTCCTTATGTAAAAAACAGGACCATTTGACAAGTAAAGAGAAGGTGTTCTTCCCTACAGAGCTACACAAACAAAAATTAAGGGTTTCTCCCACTCCAGGAAACCAAAGAATTGCATAAGTGTCCCTAGCCATTAGCAAGCAACCCTATTCAGGCAAGGTTTTAAACATCCATCAGTCATCTGTGCCTTTTCATACCTAGCTAGACCCCCAAATCAGACATATGATATGCTATGTGTATGTACACACAAGGAAGTTCACAACACTGGCTGGGCAGCACATCCAGTGCTCACTGGTGTCTGATGGAACTTTCCAGTTACACAGCTCACAAGCTACCCAGCATTCTGCAATAAAAGCAGTAACTGTCCCTGCTGCAGGTAACATCCACAACACCTTACATCACCTGCATCTGTCTGGATCAGGAGAACAAGTTTAAATTTATACAATCACAGCTATAGTTTCACAACACTCATCAAGCCAGCACAACCATACAGTCAGATAAATTACTACACATGTACATTGTCCAATAATCTTGTTTTCCTGAAAAGGATATCCCTATGTTCTTAGAAGTCATAACCACATCTTCTGAGTTTGCTTGCCTACACTAAAAGATACCTGAATTCAAATAACTCAAGAGTTTTAAGAGTTTACAGTTGAGATTTTTTTGCCAGTTTCATTTCATGCCATTCATAGCTTCAACTGTAGTTGAAGCTACAACATTAAAGTCATCCCTGTGGTATCTCTAACCTAAAAGAGAGTGAATGTTTGGAGTCCTGGTCGTGGAATAAATAAAACAATTTCCCTGCCAGAACAGTTTTAAACAAGCCATGACTTATGTCATGGCAATCCATGACTTATGTCGGTTTTAAAAATTCTGTAACTTTATTTTATACATATATATATATATATAAATGGAAAGATCATAGCATGGAGTTCAGACCTTCACATTTCCTTCCTTGTTTACATGAAGAAAGCTGGCTGCTAAGCATTGGAATATGGTCTTAACTGTAATCCAAATTCAAGGATGTTTCCTTAGAAAAGTCACATTCCTAGAGCCACTAATTAGACTCAAACTCTGACACTCTCCATTTTTATCTCCACATGCCATATATGTTCAATACAGTATGATGCAAACTGTGGGAGACAGAAAGGCCACATTAAAAGAAAACACAAAAATAAACTGTAATTTGAAATTCAGACACTTCTTGCATTATTTAACAGTCCAGTTCCCTTGGCTCCGTAAGCCATTATCCAAGGCAGGGGTATCGGATAAGGATGTAAGTTGCAACAATAACCAAGATTGCTTTGACAGCAGCAACGCCCACTATTGTCAATGAGGAACCCTCAGGCATGGAAGGGGGAGGATGCTTGTCCACTAGCCCAGACATAGCTTAAGAAGAGATTCCCATCATTGTCCCCTCTGTGCTCCCCTTTCTGTCATAATAATTGCTTTAAGTGGGGCAGAGGAGCATTTTGACCTCTATAGTTTTGCAAGTGATACAGTCAGTACCCAGGAGACAGGTACTTCTGTTCATGCTAGCCAGTGCATTTCCACAATCAATCCTCTTGGACACTACACTAAATCACCAGCCAAAACTGATTGCATCACTTCGAGCCTTAGGCTTTCATAGAGCAGAGAAATTACCACTCCGTTAAAAGAGGGAAAAAAAAATCAAAACAAAACAATGCATGGTCATCACTGTGGATAACCTGACTCAAAGCTCTGGAAGATAAGATTTGAGTCTCAGATCAGGGTGCTCCGGTTTCCCTAAGCTCTGGTGTGCTCAGAACTCTCCAGAGCCAGCTAGCCATGAAAGCCCTGAAAGTGGAACAACCAATGATGTGAGCTTTTGCTTGAATGGCTCCAAACACGAGCAGCTCCTCTGGATGAGGAGACACAAGTCACGAGTGGACTGGAAATCAGTCCTGGACAACGGCTCTGGATTAGTACACAAGGATCACTGAAGGGGAGGAGGGGAGCTGCTGAAGACAGGCAGTTATTCAAACCAGCTGCTAACCCACTCCAGCCACTCACGTACAGTCTCCTGCATTTGTTCAGCCTGACTCAAAGCTACCAGGCATCCAAGAGTTAAAGCATACAAACGACATCTATGCAAACACTTGCCAACATCTCATTTTCCAAGTGGAAGCTGGTTGTTCCACAGACAGCAGAAGAAAGGATTTCATCTTGCTTTCAGATGGCACCCTCTGCCTCCTTCCCTCAAAATCTGCCAACTAACTACTCCGCAAGAAGGTTTGAAACTGTGCATAGCCACGTATTTATCTGCGGACTTTCTCTCCCCTCCCTCCTGAGCTCTGGTCCATGGGCTAAGCTGTCAAGCCAAATTTCATCCCAAGCAATTTTTAAACACTCATGTTATAAATCCTTCAAAAAGGGAGTTAGTAATGGAAATGCTGACAGAGACTTGAGACAGCAGGGCAACTATATCAGCCTACTATACATCACTTTCATTAGCTACAGATTCTTCTCTACTTCACCTTCATTTTCCATTAATGTATTTTGGCTAATTAATGCACAAAACCTATGAAACATTCTTACAGGAGAAGGCAACATTTGGCCCCCAGCCCAAATCAACACTGGGAAACTTCAACATCCTTAGCCAGACACAGTAACTGTACCAGATGGAGCTAACATACAGTCAGAAGTAGTGACGAGGAAACCAAAGGAGGAGGAACACATGCAAAAATGGGATCAGTGGATGAGGGAAAAACAGCAAACATGTCTTACCACTTTCGTTTTTCTCTATGACATCCACGACCTCTCCAGCCTGGAGGCTGATCTCAGAGTTCTCCTGCTTCTCATAGTTGGACACCACCACATACTGCTCCAGGATCATGGGTTCAGAGCTAGCATCAGCACCTGGAGAAGGGAAAAAGCAAGCTGTAAGCCAGCTTCCAGCCATGGCTCCTTGAAAGCGACCTCCGTCCATCTGATTCACAACAGGCCAACTTGTCACTAAAGCCAAGCGAATCAGCAAACAACCTTGGCTCACAGCATATCCCCAAATGGCTGGCCATATAGAAACAGCCTCCTCTGGCCCACAACTCAGCAGCACAGAGGGACATTGGAGAGAAGAAAAAGAAAAAAGGGGAGGAAAAAAAAAAATATGAAGAGGAGCCGAAAACAGTGAATTAGTTGCAAAGTTTCATGATGGATGCTGGAAATAAACATCGTCCCAACATGGTTTCCACAATCCTTGCTCCCATTCAGAGTGAAAAATCCTCAGCAGAAGCAGCATAAATCCACAACTGAGCCATCCCCCCACTAAACCCAAAGGAAAAAAAAAAAAAAACCCAAAAAAACAAAAACAAACAAAAAAACCCCCAGCTCTCCCCTTGGCGGCTCAGCTCTTTCTCCACTCTAAAAGCTTGAGCTGAAAGTCAAGAGGGGGCTGTAGATGCCAATCATATTCGTCTGCACTGCAGCCCTTAAATAGAAACACATGAGCGGGACTGAAAGAGAGGGAGGTGGGGTGGAGGGAGAGAAGGGAGGGCGGGGAAGAGTGTTTACTTGAAACAGAAGAAGAAAAAAGTATAGCGCCAGATCCCTGCTTAAACAGAGCCACCCCCTGCCTGCCCCCCGTCAGCTCCACAGTTCCGCATTCCCCGCAGCAGAGCAGCCCCGAACAGGACAGGGGCATAGCGCACTGCAGCTTCTCCATCTCCTTCGCCCTTCAGCGCCTTTTTGGAGCCCTTGGAGCCAGCCTCTCCAGCCGTTCGGTTTCTCTTCGTATCAAGGGCTTTCGACTGTCAGAGTAATTTATGAATGAGAGCAGCCTCTTACACAAACGGGTGTAAAAAGGTGCAGAATAATCATTCTCCTCCCTTCCCCCATGCTTCTGGAGTTTATTATTGGCTTTATTTGATTTCTGACTTTTCCACCCCCAAACCAAAATCACACATTTTGGGGTGGAGCTGTGAGGCAGGCATGCTGCAGTGCCAGATGTGGAGGGAGCCCTCCTTGCACTGCTGCTTGTGGTAGGAGACACATCGCTGCTCTCTAGTGCAACATAAACAGTGCAAATGGGGCCTCTGCACTTCCAAGCTCAGGCACAGACATGGTGCTCTGCCTGGAAAACCCACAAAATCCTTTAGAATACCAGGGTTTCTTAATTTGCCCTTATTTATACACTTTCCAAAGTGTCAGACCAGCACAAAAAAGCACATGCAACCTCGAAGAGCCCAGATGCCTTAAGGCAAAACTGTATCACGGGTTTTCCAAATCACAGCAATGTGTATTAGGGCAGCACAGTTTGGGCCAACAGCATTATTATATATTTTATATACTGAGGCAGTTCTCGTCTCTCTAGATTAAGATACAGATGGAAAGGGGAGACAGAAGCAGATGCATGACTTGCTGAAAGTCCCATTTCACTTGACACTTTGGCAGAACTGGGAGTAGACTTCAGGTCTCCTGAATATCTGATGACAAATTGGCTACAGGAGATGGGAAGGAAGCAGCAGGGTCTGAAACTGTCCGCCAGACAAGTCAGGGGACTGACAGCCAAGCACAGGATGCTCAGTGTATTTCCAAATGCAGCATGCTCATATGCATTTGGCCTGAGTGATTCTGCAGACAAATAATTAGCATCCCTGCCAAGAAAGATGTAAAGAATGCATCAGCCATCAAAACAGCATCCTGTGAAATGAAAATCCTAGAACAAAAAGCAATTAATTCATCCATTTCCTGAAAGGAAATGCTATCACAATGTCTCCCTTTGGACCAGAGTTAAGAAACTCAGAATATCAGAAGACTTCCTTGCTCCCTAAGCATGTCTCTGACTCTCCTCAGGTTACAGAGGTTAATTTTTTTAAAGAGGAGTCACCTCCTCTAAAAATTTGTGTTTAAAAGATTCTGTAGTTGGTTGAACCATGGCCAGTAAGAGGACCGGGGGAGAAGACCATGAACTGACATCGCTGAAGCGTATAGTAGTTTTCACCATAGCTATTCATTCCAAATAAGGATCTTCTTTCTGTTCATGGTGAATCTACTTGACTTGTATTTTCTGGTTTAAACCATCATTGCTTGGGTTATCTAGAGTGTGATGAGATGGTTTCCCTTGTTTCACACCAATTCCCACACAGTCCCTTCTCCAGTCCAGGGTGGAGCAGAATTATCTTTCTTCAACCTATTCATACAAGTAACACCTACATACTCTATTTCATTTTAGTCTTCCTAAGACATATATAATTTGAGAAGCAAAAGCCATCACGTCCTTATGTTTATGCACGTGCATCAGCAGAGAATTCAGTGTATGGAAAGGCAAAAGGAGGGACCAAACAGTGACAAAGGGAGAAGGGGACATGCAGGAAGCCACCAGCTAAAGAGATATCCCAAATAACCTTTTTCCTCCAATCTCCTAGACAGTTTTCATGGGAGCAAAAAAAAAACCACAAACCCACAGAAGACAGGTTTGTCTTGGTGGCAGGAGCAGTACTCATGTGAAGCACATGTCACTGCTGGGACCAAGGACAGGACCTGGCTGGATTGCAGGCTGGCAAACATGTCACTGTCAGCCACTGAGACCAAGCCATAGATCATGCGCCAAGGGAGTGCGCTCACCAGGAAACCTGGAGATGCAGCACTTCAAATCCACCTCCAAGACAAAAAAAAGAGTTTACAGTCTGGCAAGATAGGCTACATCTGCACTCTTACTCAGCAGGACTTTACAGTGCTGTCTGCTATACAATGCTCTTGTCCTGCCTTGGGTAAGGTACTGACTACAGGAGGATTGCATTGTCACTACAGTGGCTGGTGCAACATACACACTTAAGAGATTGTCCTATAACAGAAGCTTGTATAAGCATTACAGGGTTCCTATTAAGGCCAGAAAAGCAGAGGATAAGTTTCTTGGTCTAGGAAGTACCCAGGGTCAAATAAACTTGTTCATTTACAGATACAGCAGATCGTGCCTAGAGGATATCACCATTTGGAGAGGCATGGGGTTCCCGTGACTTCCAAAGCAATACTCACTCAGGGTTTGGCACTGCACAGTAGGAAAGACTTGGGTAACAACAAAGGAGGAAAGAATCCAAATGATCAAAAGACTTTAACATTTTCTGGGTAGCCTGATTTAGATTGTTACTCCCTTCAGGCACAGTCAGTACAGCAGAAGAACACTCAGGATGACCACTATATTATTGGAATGTTATGTCACACTGCAGGTTTTCCACCACAAAAGACAGAGAGCACAGCACCAGTTACAGCCACTGCTGTGGCTGTTTCTCCATCCCTGCCAATTAGTTTAGGTCAAATTTGTAACACAGGACACAGCATGGCATTCAACAACAACAGCCTGCTCAATGTGAAGCACGGCAGAGAAGAGTGCCCAGCGACATCCCAGCAAATTCACATGCACATTGCAATGCACCCCGACACTATAGCCCCATTTTTAAAACGTCCTCATCCCAGGAGAGCAGAGGATAGGATAAAGCTGATATGCCAAATTCCCCACTCCTCCCCCCCCCAAATAAGCAAAATTAGCGTTCTGGTTTAGCTCCAACTTGCAAGCCCTCCCCAGAGCAGAGCACATGATAGCTAACTGGCTGAAGTTAAGAGTTTGCTTGCCTCTCTGTTTCTTTTTGCCTCGAGTCCGTTTCCTGGTTAAAGTCTTGAGGATACCCCTCCTCCTCTCCATAGGGCTCCACTTCACAATCCTCCCGCTCCTCACCTCAGCGATTCCCTTCCTGGAGCTGGGCAGAAATGTCATCGGAGCTTGTCTGTGCCCCTCACAGCTGGCACTATTAAGTGACACAGTTGCACCCTATCCCCCTCACCAGGCAGTGAGGTGGGAGCATCATTCTTCCCGCTGTACTCAGAGACCAGCAACTACTGTAAAAGCCTCCTAAAGAGGAGTGCAGAGCACCCGTTACAAGCGACGTCTTCCTCCTCCTCCTCCTGTGTTGCAACATCTAAGACCTATGATGGTTTTGCAATAGCCAAAAATCAAAACCACCAAGTGGACTCCAAAAATAAAATCATCTGGATATGGAAATCTGAAACTCATGATCTTTGCCAGAGTACTCTGTTGTTATCAGACTATAAACATGTCTGCTCTTTTAATCTACACAGCACACAGACTTTTATATTGCCCTTTTGTGATTATCAATCAAGTGTTTACAGATTCAGACTAAATGAATTAGTACTGGGCTGGTCAGTGGAAGTTTTGCAGAAGCAGCCAAAACCACAGAAACGGTCAGTGAACACCACAAGGATGATTCACAGCTGAATAATCAACTGCCAGGTAGCTGAGCTCTTCCAACCTGGGCACACTTGCTGAGGACACGCACAGAGTCTGCATGAGAGGTGTCTGGCAGAAAGCATCCCCGAGTGCCACAGTTTCCCATATGACAAAGTCAGAGCTTTGTGCTTCTCCGAGTACAGGGAGGAGTAACTGTGGTAGCTTGGATCTAGAGCTGTGGTTTCTTGTTAAAGCCAGTTATTCAGTAGCAAGTAGCAGCAAGACTACTTAAAAATCCTCAGATCTGTCTGTTCCCTCACAACAACCACAGCTCCAAACACAAGGATTTTCTCCTTCTATGAACTTTACCTCTTTCTTTTCTTATCAGGAGGACCACAGCACTATGATAAACAAACACGTTCAAACTGCATGTTTTCTTTGAGCCTTCCACAGGTGACCTATCCCCAAGTATTTTAAGACAGAGAGCTTAGGTCTGCCTTAAAACTGGACTAAGTGTCTATTGCACACAAGATAAAAAACAGGCTTTACTATGCAAAGCACATGAGATTACACAAGAGCTCACAACCTCACAGGGGTCTCAGAAAAGCAGTTCCTAAAATAACCAGTTCCTAGAGCAAGCAGTGGGATGAGACTGATGAAGCCTCCTAGAAGTCTCCTTGGGGAAAACATGAATTCAGATCAAACCCAGGTTTCTAAGCCTAGGACCTCTCTGCTGTCCAGGGAGTTTTATTTATTTTGGATTCATTTGTTTGGATTTTTTTGGTTGTGTTCTTAATATGACCTAAACAAACCATCAGGGCTTTTGACTCATCCCCTGGATATTCCTGCACTTTTTTTCAGCCCCCTTCCCACTTATCAAAATTCAGGCTATATTTGCACATCAATTATTTTTAGAGGTAAAAGTTCACTCACAGCTTGTGGCAATAGGAAAAGGGATTCATATCCACCCCTTCTGACAGACAGGAATCCCTTCAGTCCTAGCAGTATTTAACTTGAGAGATCAGCAGCTCTTGGGGTAGTAATCCTGAGCCACAAAGCTTTAGGGATAGACAGAAGTTCAGCACCACTCAGTGCAAGTAACTAAAGGAATTCAGTGCAAGTCCAGTCTCCGTATCTTTGCAGTAAGACAGTGTTGGTGAAAATCCCCTTGCTTCATTATAGTTGAAAATAATCTGTGTAAGTCCTTCAGGTGGGTTATTAAAACACTATCATTTCCTTAGTTCTTTCCTGAACTTTACCAGATAGTTCTTTTACAAAGAACAAATCAATTCTGTTGTGTTTTCAAAAAAGAATTTCAGAAGCAGGAGATACTTGTTATTAGGCAGAGAGGATTGGAAGCAAAAAGGAAAGGGCTTGGATCTGATTAAGTCATTCAGAAGATCCAAAGTTTTGCCTAAAATCTAGTCCAAATCCCAAGCAATGCTCATGAATAAAACAAGGTAGAACACCATGCACCCAGGGATGACCAGGTCAACATGCAGACCCTCTCATCCCAGGTTAGCAATCATGATTAACATACCAGAAGTTTTTCCATTAAGTGAACATCTATACATGTACCTTCCTCACCTTCACAGTGCTTAAGTGCTCTGCAAGCCTTTCAGGGCAATAGCTTTCTTGCAGAATAGCTAACACTCTAACCAGGAAGATAACAAAGGCTAGACATACAGAAATCTGGTATTGATGGTAACTCCGTGAGCTGCATCAACTCTCTCCTGAGCTGCTGCTACACACACTTACAGGGAGCCCAAACCAGCAGCATGCATTACCACCAAGAAGGGAACACGGCCAGCAATCATAGTACCAGAGTATTAACCTGACATCTTGATTCATTTCCCAGCATAAAGGTGTGTGCAATGTTTTCTAGTGCTTCTAAGAACCATAATCTGAACTTCAAGACCCTGGGACAAGGGACAGCTTTAAGGTAGTTTGTACCTTCCAGCACTGAAATGTATGTCTGACACACTGCTAAAACTAGTAGTAAGACACAGTCCCCACAGGGAACATGTCAGGAACAAGTTTGGCCCATAGTAAATGGCAGGCCCTCCCAAGTGAGCACTCCAGCTCAGTTCTTCCTTCTTTACAGTCCTCAGCAGCACTTCCAACAAAATCCTGATGCACGGAGAAATTCGGTGCTGGCCTTTGCCAAGCAGAGCTTGTTAGTCTCGGGATTTTTACTTTTTGTTTTTGGTCTGCTAGGTTTTAAGATAGAGCCAAGAAAAAAATTAGAGGCAGGAGAGTGAAAGGAAAAAAAAAATTACTGAGTCCTCTTTCCACTCCTTCTCAGAAACTTGGCTTTCTGAACAGCAACTCCAACCAAGTAGGTTACAGGTAACAACAGTTAGGAATACTTAAGTATTTTGCACGCAAATACGTTAAACTGCTTGGAGATTTTCACACAGCTTCTAGTCAAGGTCTCCCACCAGGTTGAAGTCACCTATATACTCTGGCATTTACCCTAGTCCCACTCAGCAGTGTAACACATGGCGAGCAGCAGACTAGCCAAGGAATTAACAGCAACTAGGGTAATTCAAATTCATGCCCCAGAACAGCACCTGTATGGCACCTGGCTTTTTCCAGAGTAGGAAATTAAACCACTTGCAATCCTTGGTTAGTGTCCCCATGGCATGGAGCTAGACCTTAGGCAGTATGAACCTGGTTTCCCATCTAGTTTCCAAACCCCAGCCTAGGACACAGCTGTACTATGTGGGGAAAGATTGTATTCAAATCCAGGTCTGCTCTATCAGCCTGCCACATTAGGCTACAGCCCGTGGCAGGTCAAGAGTACTTCTACTGAAGAGTAGCTGTGTTTGAAACTTGGGGTCCATTTGGATGAGAAGTAAACTGAAAGGCCCTGTGAGCTGGAAAAGAGAGGTCCCAGAGGACTTCTGAGCAGGACTACATATCAACATTTGCCCTATCATTATGCATAGATTTTTTTTTTCCCCCTAAGCTGAACTAGGGACATTCATTTAACTAGAAGTCAACAGAAGGGAAGAAATGAGTATCTGTTAAAGACTTCACTTCCTTGCTCTTTAAGAAGAATGAAAACCTTGGCAATCAACTTGTCATTTTACATTTAGCACCATGAAACAGTCTCTACAGATGCAGGGAGTCAGGGAAACCCAACCTCGACTCCTAGCCAGGTAATCTGAGGGCTGCTTCTCATTCTTCCCAAGATGCATTACTACTTCTGTCTCGTCTTCAACACTTTTCACTCCTGCTTACTCTCATTCCATTTCTCTGTCTGAACTCCCTGATGACTTATCAACTGCTAGGCTCCTGTGACTGAATGCTTCAGATATTTCAGCATTTATATCCAACTACCACCCTGAAATTAAACCTACTCTGTTAAGATTAGGCAGAACACCCGCAGGGATATATCCAACTTCTGTCAAGGACAGCATTTCTGAAATCACAGCAATCTTGCTCACTAAAAAAAAAATCTCAGACAAGCAAGCACTCATCCATTGAGGGTGGTGGGTATTTGTTCACATACTTTAAACAGAGCATGAACTTGTGTATTTATCAGCTCAGCTATGGAAAACAGCAGGAGTATTTCCATCTTTCCTTGCTTTGAGACCTATGTGTGACCTTAATCATCTGGGTGACTTTGTCATCCTGTACAGAGTGACAGCCTCAACACACACGATTTGTCCCTTCTGCTCCTCCTCTCTCCTCCATTCCACATGGAATAGTAAGAAAGCAGCTATAAAAGTACTATGCTGTGGCCAGGGGTCAACTCACCACAAGAAGGAAAGATGGAGCATGGCTTTGAGTTGGACAACAAAGATACAAGACAGCAACTACTATCTACTGCTAGCAGCAACAACAAGGTGAGGTGGTCAGAATAGCAAAAGTTCTTCCTTATCAGAAATCTTACATCATGAAAAACCAATATACAAGTAGGTAACAGATCCCAGATATCCACTGCCAGAGACTTAAATTCAAGACAACTCCAAAACCACACATATTTTGAACTACAAGCTTCTCTTTTAGTAGCATGCAGAACACCAAGACAAGAATTTACCTGGAGCAACACTCTTTTTTGGAGTCTCAGACAAACTGGACATCCAAACTTGAAATCCAAGAAGAGGGCAGCCGTGAAAAGAGAAAGTAGAGAAACAAGAAAACAGTCACATCAGAAAGATCGAAGTTAGTCAAGACAGCTTTGAAAGAAACACTTCAGTTTTTCAGAAGAGTGGTGTTAGCATGATGGGGACTCAGTTAAAATCATAAGAACTCTCCAGTTAACTTTTATGTTTTAGGAGACTTGCAGAACTTATGAAACTGATCTGTAGTGACCCAATTTTAAGACCTCAGGGTAAGATATGCTCTGCGCTTATCCCAATATGACAGGGAGTGCATACCAAGAGTCAGTTTGACTTATTAAGCCTCAGACCTGCAAAAGTATTTAGTTTTGCAGCTGTTAATGATCCCCAAAAGACCAAGAGGCAACTCGCAGAGACTGAGCTTAGCAAACACATGCAAGTTTCTACAAGCATTTTATTTTTGTTACCCTGGAATAGCATTAAGGAAAACAACAATGGGCAAATAGAAAAAGAGTACAAAGCTCCAATAAAGGCACATCTGAAGTATAATAAAACATAATATTTTTTAGCAAATGAATATGAGGCAGAAATCTGATTAAGGAGGTAGCCAATCGAGTTGCAACTGATAAGGTCAAAGCATTTCCCTCCCCCCTCCATGAAATGAGGTGCAAACACTTGGTTTGGGATTCTGGGAATAATCTTCAGAGGTTAACTGATTTTTTTTTTAAATTATTTTGGGGTTTTTTGTTTCAATACACATTAGCATGTTAGGAGTTATTACAGCTGTCCCCATTTCAAAATAAGAACCAGTAAACATTCCCCTTTTGTGGGATGAGTGAGGTAAGGATGGCTGTTACTCTGACATTGCCCAGAAGAAGAGGAGTTTATACAGGCTAAGAATCACTTGGAGAGTGAGGAAAGCTATACTGGTGGCCTTGTCCATTTGACTTGTCACTTTCTTTTGACTTGCAGAATATCATTAAGACAGCCAAAACTTAGTAAAAGATTCCTAGTACATGTGTAACTGAGAAATTGCTAGCATGATAGAAAGCATAAGAAACAGCTTTCAAACCTTCCCACTGCAAACCAGAGGTCCAAGAAACACATTGCTGCATTTCCTCAGCACTAAGGGAACGGTGAGGTTTTGAAATCTTCTTTAAATTAGACACACAATTTTGACTGCATTAGAGCACAACTGGAATTCTGATTAATTCAGTGTTTTGCTTACTTTTCAGTAAGTTTTTAATAGCAGCAGTCTGGAGAGAAACCTCAAGTCTTCAACCACCTAACTCTCAAACCCATGCACTGCACTGTCACAATACATTGACAACATACACTGTGGTAAACTACAATTCTTTAATCTGGATTATCATTTAAGAATAAAATTTTTTTTAAAGGAAAGAAAGAAGAAAAAGGCTCTGCACTGGAAGACTGCAGCAGGAAATTATCTGGCAGAGTAACTTGTGCTCCAGCTTATGGAGGGAATACAACATGTTTCTATCACAGACTTGGGGCATGCATGGAAAAGGGTGTGAAGGAGTTGTCAGCAACTTGTCTGTTTGCTTTTGAATAGACTTCCACTACCTTCAGGAACAGGATTATGAACTTCAGTGAACTGTCAGATCTTTCTCCAGACAAAAGAACCTGACTATAGCAGCAATAAATAAAGCAGACGAGGTATTGCAGGAATACCTGGGAAGATTTCAAACAGTTTGCCCTGATCCAAGACACCTGCAAGAGGCTGCAGCAGACAATAATTAAAGATAGAGGTATAAACTACACTTAACACAAGTTTAGGGCTACTCTAGATCTGTCCATCTAAGAAGTCAGGCAGTTTAAACCTAGATCCACAGCATTATCTACAAACACTGTGTGAGATATCAAGGAACCAAACTCACCATAAAAAAACCCCAAACCCTAATTATTTGAGCTACTATATCTTTTTTTTTTTAAAAAAAAAAAAGTATTTTCTCTCCTTGCAAAATCATTGGTCTAAGACAGAATAAAAGGTTAATCTAAGTATTGACTGGAAAACAATCCCACAAGACCCTAAAGTGGGCTCCCAGGCTGAAGAAGCAGCATAAAAGCAGCAGCACTCCTCAGCTGCCTCAGCCTGACAGCAGCTAGATGTGGATGAGGTTGCTTCTGAAGCAGAAGACAGCTAGCATATTTCAGCTGCTCCTGCACATCTGCTTAGCATTAAACTTCCTTCTGGGGATTTTTTTTTTTAAGATATATTCCAAGACGCTTAAGTTCTAATTGCTACCAGCTTCTAAGAGGTTCCTCCTACAAATAATAAAAATATCAGACATTAGTGATGGATTCCACTTCACAGAAAGCTCAAACGAAGAGCTGTGGAGGGAGCCAGGATATGAGGAGGAGGTCAAAGGCCCCAGAAGCACACTGTGCCCAAGCCAGCAAAACTCAAGCTGGTTTCACCTTTAGGACAGTTTTACTGGAATCTTGCACGGGGTTTGGAGCTCTTTTCCAGCCAGATTGGTAATGGTAAATGAATGAACCCTTGCTTCCTGCCTCTCCTCTCTCCTGTCACTGCACAGCTGAGCATTGGCTGATCTCAGATGACTTGGAGGTGGTGGGGGGGTTGGAAATCTCAATATTTGGAAGAGAAATTAAGGTTGCCTGCTCAAAGCAGGCCACTCCTAAGGCAACGGCATCCTGATTCCACTCCTAGCACCAACTCCCTAGCCCTTGCTGCCAGCTTCAGCTGGAGTCAGAACAAACCCCTCTGACTAGAATTATTTTTAAAGGTTTGAAAAAAAACACAGGTCTGTAAATTACGGCTAGGCCATGGGACCAAGGCAGTTGTGAAGAACAGAGAGGAGGCTCGCTGCTGGAGCCACACTGCACAGAAATAGCGACAGAACAGGCGTGTCACTGGAAGTGGTTGCTGAACTCCATCCCATCCACCAAAATGGAGATGGACGTTCCCCAGATGGGTCAGCAGCACTTCTCAGGTGGGAAAGGAAAGAAAGGAGTTGAGGGAGAGGGAAGAGAAATACTTTAAAGATATAATGAAACTGCTGTTGTCATAAGTGAAACATGTGAAATAGATGCTTTTTAGATTTTGCCAGAAGCTTTTCTGCTGCCAGTGAGACTGATTTGTTTGCTGCTCCTTCCACTACTGGCAAAAGAACAGGTGCCAGACTGCTAGGGACCAATTTTAGGCTTGTGATACAGCCCCACTCATCTCATTTTAGTGGCAGCCTATTTGTCTTGTGCTCAGCTAGAAGAGAATGAGCTTCAAAGAAAACTACAAAAGCTAGTCTAAAGTTGAACGCACAAGTCCAATGCTACTGGAGTCCACAGTATCACAGTATCACCAAGGTTGGAAGAGACCTCAAAGATCNGTCCAGGAGATGCCATATTCATGATTTGCACCAGTACTGCATATCCCACTGGATCCTGATCCAGCAAGTGTGGAGAAACTGCAATGGGCTGGCCAGGGGGGTTGTGGAGTCTCCCTCTCTGGAGATATTCAAAACACATTCCTGTGTGATCTGGTATAGGTGATCCTGCTGTGGCAGGAGAGTTGGACCGGATGATCTTTCAAGATGCCTTCCAGCCCCTGATGTACTGTGATTCTGTGAAATTCCTCCCCTACTGACATTTCAGCAATAGGTACTGATGCAGGTTTCTTTTTGTCACTAACAATGCTTAAAATGTTCAGTTCAATGTTGAGTCTTGCATCCATTATTTAATACTGCTGAAAAGGCCAGAAGGAACACTCTCCCAAGGAGTCACAGGTTCTGCACTGTCAGGGCTATCAGGGACCTTAATAACAAACTTTGTTTTCCCCAAACTAGTGTCTGTATAGCTGGCTAACCAGTTAAGCTATGTATTGCACAACAATATTCCTGCAGGAGTTTTGGGGAATTGGATCACACTGGTTATAGTTATTACCATATGTGCTTATAGTTCTGGTCATGCAGTCCTTGCCCCAAATGATTTCTGCACATAGCTGAGAAGTTAGCAAGGGCAGAAGACAAGTCCCAACAAGTAATATTGATGTTGTTACCTTGCTTTGGAGGGGAAAAAAGTGTTTGTTATGCAGGCATGACTTGATCTACAGAAGCTGCCTTCCATAAAAGAGAATGGTCCTAGGTCCACTTGATTAATAAAACTTCTATTCTCTTGAAACTCCACCTTAAAAATTACATAGGAATACTGAAATTTGCCTGCAGGTGTTAAGGTGCACATTAAAACACTGGCAAAAGGATTGTAAGAACAAGCGGCCACGCTGAAGAGATGCTAGCATCTGAAACACTGCCCCTTTCCAACAGTGATCAATTTTGAAGGTCATTAGTCCTTTCCATGATGAGGTACTGCTGGCTCAGTTATTCAAGGACCACAGCAGTGAGTGCAGCTGAGCATTTTGCAGATTCATTTCCCAGATATACACCCTTCCTGTCTTAATGGGAAGGGTGGAAAGAGACTAAGCAGTACAATCCTAAAGTAAACTGAAACTATACTTGCTTCCTGGAAGTCAACAATCAGTGCACTACTCCAGAGAACTTCACTGGTGGTCCAGTAATTGGCAGTGATTCTTCAGGCTGGAGCTAGGGAAACTAAATGTTGCTTCTACTCATCACTATTGAAATTAAAGTCATTAGGGGAAAAATGGGGGAGCTGTCATTTGAACAGTGGTATTTGATGAGTCAGCAAGAAGTGAGCTGAGCAATGTGTACCTTAGAAGCAGCCTAGAGCCTTGTTCACTGCAATGTTTGTCACATATGGCAGAAAACAGAAATGAAGCTTTATGTCAGTCTCAGTTCTGCATACCAAGCCTGCCAAGGAATTTCAATGAAGTGCTGTGTTGTAGTCCCAGGTGCTCAGGTGGGACACCTTACTGCTCAAGGCAGGTAGGGAATCCCAGAGGGCCAGCCTCATTCTACCCAATTCCTCCTCCAGAGCTTCTTGCTGTAATTTTGTCTCTGTTTCTTCCCCCATCACTTCCTTTCAGACAAGAGGAGGAACAACCTCCTTGACTAACAAGCCAAGGTTGGCTATCCACACAACCAAGAGCAGGAATCTCAATGAGGACCCCCAAAATTGTGAAGGTTGTTTCTGCTGCCATCTGCAGACCAAGCACCATGCTCAGTGTTCCCCCATATTCCTGTAAGCATCCCCTAGACCCATTTACCCTCCCTTGTCTTCCTGTTTCCACTTTTCTCTAGCCCCTTTCCTCTCAGCTGAGGCTTGATGCTTTGGTTAAATGGGAAGGCAAAAAGATGCAACGGACTAGAGGACAGAGAGAGAAATGCTTGGTGTTGCTGATCTCCTCCAGGAACAGAAGTACTTCTGTCAGAAAATTACTGATAGAGTCTACACACAGGCATATTGTACCGTGGCTGTAAAACAGCTTGGAAAGGAAAAATGCAGATGAGCCTTAATCTAAATTGGAACTATTTTCACACATTGCTGGCTCACACAATTAGCTCATTCAATTAGGCAGAGTGCAACAGATAGCCAAAGAAATGGGAGGCTGGCACAGAAAGGTTGCAAGTGTTTTGATCTATTTCAAGCATGACTGCTCAAGGCACCCTTGTTAACTATGCCATTGATGTTACTCCCTCCAGGCTCCACAGGGGCCTAAACAAAGACAACATTTGTGTCCAGTGCCTGACCCAGAGTGGGCCTAGTCAGCCATTATGCTTCCTAGGTACCACAATGACAGATTTATTTGCCACTGTAATTGCTGGGCAAACAGCAGCCACCTCTGTCCATCACCAGAACAGCTTAAGTAAGCTTTCCTTGCTCTTATGCCTGTGGGATGCAGATGCATCAAATTTAAAGCAAGCATTTTAAGGCAGTGCTTGAAGGAATACAGAGACACATTTAATTTTTTTCCCACTGGGAGACTGTTTTAAAAGCAAACCTCTCAGCCCTGCAAAGATATCTTATTTTCTATACACTTGAAGCAGAACATCACCTTCATTCCCCATGCCATCCATTGAAAAGCAGTGTCTTAAGGAGCTACATCTTGAAAAAGTATTTGACTAGTAGATTATCAAACATACAAAACCAGCTAAATACATGAGTCAGAGAGCTGGCAGCAGGCATTAAATAAGGCCATTAATTTTAGTCCTATTCACTGAGCTCATCCCCATGATGAACAGCCTTTGCAACACTTGTACTCAGGAAGAGCTGCAGCATTTGTGCAGGGATGGGGGTGAGGGGCAGATGTGCTGAGCTGCAGTGACAGAGCCCAGCAAGCACCTTCCCATCCCAAAGGAAGCGACTGTGCCAGGAGCTCCCCGGAGGCTCCTCGCCTCCCCAGCACCACGCTGCAGACCAATCTCAGACCACTTCCACTTGCCACGTAAGCAGAGCTGCCTGGCGTATGCTAGACCCACACACACTGCTTGGAAAATGTTCACATCTGGCTTTCACGTGACTTGAGCATGCCTCAGAAATTCATCATCTGGATAACTCACTCCTGCAGGGGAGAAATCCACAACCAGAGAGTCCTTTCCTGAGTTGGAACAGAGCAGCAGGGCGAGAGGATCATGTGGTTGACAAACTGCACAGCAACGCACTCACCAGCTGCACTTCCACAGCCTCATACAGTTCTTTGTCCTTTCTAAAAGTACAATCTTGAAGAAAACTGAGTCCCGATTTTCTGCTCTGCCTGTTTCTGCAAATGTCCATCCTAATCCCATTCACAGACCCAGAAGTATCCAGGATTATTTAGTTTCTGTTCTGGTAGTCATACATGATATTAAATCTTTCCATGTGGCAAGCAAGGACTGCTTCCCACATGCTTCCCATGGTACAGCTCCTGCACACACACTTTTGCAGCAGCTCCTAGCTTTGCTGTGAAGTGCTGAGAATATCTGAATGCTAATTGACATCTACAGCTGTACAAACTGAGAGCATCGACCCTCTGAGGAGAAAACCAACCTCCAGCACTGCTGAGGAAGAAGACAGAGAAACTCCAGCCACTTGGAAGGTCAGAGTTACGTACACAGACTAGGATTCACACATGGTTCAACTGAAAAAAAAAAAAAAAAAACACCCAAAAAAACAACATAAAACAAGGAAAAAAAAAGTCAAATCCCAACTGCAAAGAAGCCACACTCCTGCCAAGCATGGAAAACGTACTGCAGCGCTGGCATGTCCAGGCAGGCTATTTTAACTGGCAACAGACTGAGCTGGCCAGTTGTTGCATACACCATCCAGGGTGGACTCGTGAGGATTTTGCCTGTCACACAGCCTGGATGCAGGCCAGCCAGAACGTGATAGATATAAAACCACGCACAAAGCTGGAGGCGCTTAAGGAGCGCTGTTTTAAGGGTGAGTGCTCTTAATGGTCTGAGGACACACACACTGCCATCCAGGTTTCCTTCCCACAAGAGAGATTCAGGTTTCAGGTGCTCACCAGACTGAGACTGAGTTATCTGAAACACTTAAGTAAGAGGTCTGCTCCTCACCCAGCCCTGTCTGTGCCATGTACGGATTCCTGCAAAGGCTGAGGATCATCACCCTCTACTCCAGCTCCCAAGTGCATTTCTCACCTGCCTTATCTAACAAGCCAAATCAAAATCTGATACCACACAGTTCTCTCTGTGCCAGAAAGAAAAAACCCACACAGGCAGTATTAATACCATCTGCTACCAAGAGACTAAGGAAGGGAGAACAGGAGCAGATGGAGAAGAGAGAACTCCTTGAAACCACAAGAAATGGCATTACATCTCCTGAGGTACCAAGTGCTTTCTCGGCACTCAGCTGAAGGCTCTCTGAAGCATTCACAAGAGTGCATGCTGTTCTGCCATGCCTGTGCTCAAGCCACACCTCATACTTGCAGTCCTTCCCTGCCTGCCCAGACTCCCTACCCTTTTTTCTCCCTGACACAGGCCTTTGTGCAGCATGGATGCTGAACTGGGAACGGCAGAGCACAAACACATTCCTTTCCCTAATCCTGCACCCTGTCCCCACACTTCAGTTTCAAAGCCAAGGAGCAAAATAAAAAACCCACACAGCACACAAACAACTCTTCTCTCTTATCCTGCCTTCCTTCCACCCCAGCATATGGGCCACCCAGAAGATGACAGTGATCCTATACATCTAACTGGCCACATGTCATGTCAGCAGAAAGTTAAAGCAGTGCAAATAAAGTCTCCTATCTGCTCTTCTCCTCTGTAGCCACAGGCAGAAATCCAAAGCATTTCAGTTTAAACAGTGGGTATACAAGGAGAAGCGTCAGATCACTTTCCTCCTGCCAGAATATCACAGGCTGGATTTGGAGTGTGGGATTGGAGTGGACAGATTCACATCTTGACTGAAGATGAAGAAATGGGTCACACACACAGAGATGCTGCGAGGAGATGAAGCCTGCCTGACTTAGCTGAAGTTCAAATGCTGCTCTGCATCATCACACCTAAGCACAGAGCAATAGCAAATAAAACACAGAGTATCGCTCCTTCAATGACAGGAAGAACTTGCCTACTCTATCCTTTTATTAGTCTCCTATTAAAAAGGGGAAAAAAAAGAGGCTGCACTATGTGAGAACCAAAATGTTCTGCCAGAATCTGCTGTTTTTAAATTCCATGCAGTAATTAGTAGATACAGCCAAGAAGGTTAATCGCATGATGGGGGAACAGATCCCAATTTCTGATCAAGAGCAATCTTGTTAGTACATGCTTGTGAAGTCACAAAATAACAGCTGGCAAACTACCTCACCCAGCCATTCTCATCAGCAGGCCAAACGGCACCAAGGAGCCAGTTTCTGTGCTAATTGTAGAAAGCAATGCAAGGAAGACAGCATGCACATGTGATTCATCAGGACACAAACAAGAGCACATGCCTCAGTCTGCAGGGATCATGTCATACCAAAGATTTCTTACAAGCATTAAAGACACCAAGCCCAAGCTATATGCTTTAAGATGTTCATGGGAGCTTGCCATGGGCTCGGACAAATTTACATCCCCGTTAACCATCTTGAAAAAGTTTTTAAAATTAACCTTGCAAAGCTGAAGCTCTCCTTTTGTACGGAGCACAGAGGGGCAGACTTCAGAGAACACATAAAAGCAGAATGACTGGAACTAACATTTGAGTTAAAAAGCACATTCTAGCTTTGTTGCTATCAGCTGGGTTCTCAGGCATTAAGCAAACCCAACTACTTGCTTGGTTACTCCTGAGCTTTACACAGGTAGCCCTATGACATCTGCTGCAATCACACTCTGACAAATGTGTTGTCTCATGCTGGGATTCACCATGTTAGTTAATTTTATTTTTCAACATCTTAGTAACACAATCTTAGATTGGCCCCTCTGAGAACTCATCTAAAAGTTTAAACTTCCTCTTGCTGAGGGGGAAGAATTGAGATGGGTTTAGCAATCAGCTGAGTAAGTTTAAGGCATGTCCACAGCATACTTGCAATTGCATTCACAGCTCTTCTAATATTAAAGGCATCCGTCACTCCAGGTGACATCCTATCAACACTGCCACAACCTCAAGGCAGGTGAAAGGCAGCACTGTGCCTCTCTTGGAGAGGTCCTTTCTTCTCCCTCCACTGGAGTCACCTCCCACAAATATAATAAAATAACTGCCAGGGCAGGAGGCTCTACGTTCCTTCCTGTCTCTAAGTAGCTACCATGTGTAGCTAAATGCCTGTTGCAGAACTATGAAGCTGGCAGACAGATCCACCTTCAGTTGCATCAACAGAACTTAGTCATCTCTGGGTCAGCACCTCAGTTCTGCAACAGCTACAGACAGCTCCAGCCATGCAGCCTTGCTGGTCCAGCTAATGGCTCACACATTTGTGACCCTGTTGAATGATTAAGTAGAGTAGGGCTAGTACACGCTATTCATTTTCCTCATATTGCCTCAAAGGAGGCAGTTCAAATTGAAGTTAAGAAAATAAAGCTCATTTATAAAAATAATGTGAGACATGCCATGGAACTGTAAGTGCAGGCTAGACACGTGCACTGTGACAGAACTAGAAAGGTTAAGCTCTGAAGCAATGAGCATAGCTCAGCTATAAAGATAGGCAAAGCCAAAAGTTAAGCAATTGCCCTTCAGCAATTACAAAGGAAGCAGAAAAATATAACTGATAATTCAAAGAAAGAGCAATTAAGGCAGCTCCCTGAAGCTGACAGCACATATCCCCAGTGTGCAGAAGGGCTTCCCTAGTAATAAAGGATTAGGCAAAAATCCCACTCTTGCTGTCAGCTCCACCCACAAGCCCAAGGCAGAAATCCCACAAAGTGATCAGCCATGAGGACCCTTGGTATTGTTACAGTGATATGCTCATTTCTTACTTGGAGCCTCACTTCTGTCATTGTTGAAGCTCTCTCTACTCATTTTCCCCATTGAGGGAAAAGAGCATTACAGATGTTTCTCAAAAAGTTTGAGAAGTAGCTTCCAAAGGACTCTAAAGTTTTCATTTATTTGCCAACAGATACATCCTACCTAGTTTTAGATTACAGGAGGGAAACGAAGCAGAGAGTGTTGCCTGAGGGCTGCCATAATCTGCTACTCCAATAATTGGACTTGAGAAACAATTTGAAGGACAGTTTTGTCTGCTGAGGAAGCCAAGCCTCATCAGCATCCTCACCAAGGCAACACTTGCTTGGACCAAAGTGTTAAGTTAATACTCTAAGTGCTCAATTACAGGGGCTATTTAAATAGACTTCAGCTGGCAGACTGCAAAAAGTACAGCCAGCTTGGTGCAGGCAGTAGTAATCAACTAGAAAAAAGACCTTGCAATACCGATGGAGACAATTTTTTTTTTTTTTAAAGGTCTATTCATCCTCACAGGAACATCCTACTGCATAGTAATAAGGTGCCAGAGAAAGCCACTGAGCTTGAAGCCAGCTGTGCTCCCAGCAGCAAGCAGGGCAGTCAGAGCAGTGGCAGTGAGGGTCTTTTGTTACGATTTCAGAAGGGGATGGCCAGCACTGCTCCTCCTAGTGCACACTGAAAGCAATAAGCTTAGCTACCTACAAGGGAGGCAGCAGAGATTCATCTCTTAGCGGGGTCTGATTCCACCATAGGAAGGAGAACCCTCTCAGTAACTGAGGAAGAGTGAGACTCAGTGTGAAAAAGCTGCAGAGCCCACACCATCTCCCTACCGACACCAAACACCAGGCTCCAGCTGCTTGCTTCGTCTTCAGAACTGAGAAAGTGACAACAATTTTGGCATGAAACTGGCCAGGAAATATTCTCAGTAGGGGAAGAGGGCAAAACCAACTTACTCCAGGAGTATGAAACTTTATCTATCCAGCAAGGATGGGGCGGGGGGAGGAGGGGGAGTGTGGGGGGACATCTCTGGGGTGAAATATACTCCAACTGGTTTTACAAGCCACATCAGGACTAGCAGATGTCTCAAGGGTTAATTAGTTCACCACGCACAGATGGTAGCTGGTAGGGTTTGCAGAGTGGATTAACCTAATTTGTGGTTTGTAATGTACCATGCAAATATCCATTAGTGGACTTGTAGCACTTAGGCCCTCGTTTTGATGTGAGGAGAGAAGAGCACACAATGGATGCTTGCGTAGAAGTAACGCCTGTTTGGAGTGACAAATGAGTTACTGTTCACTTGGTTAACGCAATTGACAAATTGGAGTCTGAAAAGCGATTCCTTCCCTTTTTTGCTACAGAGGGTCTATAGGGAGACCTAGATGAGACCATTTGTTGCAAGGGTAAGGAATACACCCACAGTAACCACTCCTTACAGTTGTGCTGAGGTCTTTTCAGCACTGACAGATGGTCATAGAGCACAATTCAATTGCTTGGAAATACGAAGGCAGCTTTCTGAAGCAGCTCTGCAGTGTGTCAAATAAAGCCCCACAAATCCAAGGTAACAGCAAATATAGCAGTTCAGACCACAGCAAATGCCATGCCTACTCAGAGCATCAGTTGCTTCAGTGAAGCTCTGCGCTGACTGCAGGTTAAAGTATTCATAATCATATCCAAATAAAGGGCTGTGTGTTTATATAGCACTTCGTACAAGAGGAAGACCAGCTCAGGGCTGGCATGCAGAGATGTCCCAGGTCAATGCAATCCTACCTTCTGTTTAGCTAAGGACATGCCACAGTATTGCGTTTGGTTCAGAAGGTCTCAAATGTTTACAGCCAGCATCAGCTGCAGCGATAAACATTTCCATAACACCTATTAAACTCTGAACTTATCCAATTTCTCCCTGCTCTAAGGGGCTAGCACAGGACTAGCTAGGCTTGCACTCTGGCAAGGCAGAGGTCAGGGTAGAGGTGATGTTGGCTGTCAGGGGCATTCTCCAAATGTTTCTGCAATCAGCCATGCTCATGTTGTGCCTGCACATGCCTGAACCACAGCAGCTGTGAGATTCCTGTTGGACAGCGTGGGACAGCTTTGCTTGCACCCAAAAGTCTCCTCCCAGCATATCTTTGGTCAAGACAGATGATGTGTTCACAGTTTGATTTGTTGGGAGGTGCTGGCATTTTACTGTCTTTAAACGAAAGACAAATGTGGACATTTATCTGCACCTACAGAGAAAGCTACCTTTCAAAGCTATGTGTCATCTTGAATTCACAGCACACTATCAACATCTGTGCTTATTTACACCATCACTCGTGCAAATGTCATTGTTCAAGGCTGTAACTACCAACTCCCCTGGCACATTCCTTTGTTGTGTGCATCCCAGAGTATCCAGCTCCAAACAGTAGGAAGCATTCCTCTGCTGCTCTAAGAATCAGGCAGAAAGATGGCTGAGAACAGAGTCCCTTTATGCAACTCACTTTGGCCAGAGAGATGCTTCACATTCCTCTTTGCATACAGTAAGCACAGAAAGAGCCTCCCTGAACTCCACTGTTTCCCTGGCCTTGCTGTACTAGGAGCTGAGCAACAAGAAGCAAAGAAGAGGAAATAATCCCAGAAGGAGACTCAGTTCCATGTGGAGGTGGGACAGCCAAAGGAGAGCCAAAAATGAGCCTTCATCCCTTGCAGGGATGAATGAGCCTGTCACTTGGGATGCTCAGGGCATGCATCCAGCCAGCAGAGTCCAGCAGGGCAGCATCCGCAAATGGCATCTCAGCTACACTGACTCAACTTTATCCCTCTTCCTCCAGTGTCATGGCAGATCAGCTCCAACTTCCCCCCAAAGCCACAGGGACAGAGAAGAAGCAGTTTCCTCACTCCCAAAACAATTACTCGCATCTCTTGGAGAAGTATTGCAGCTCCTGTGCATATCAACTGGTGCACTGAGCCCAAAGCTCTCTTGATTTTTCTAATGCAGTTCTAGGTCAGTGCTAAATTAGGCTGCCCCAGAGACATCAGTAATGTTTTTCAAAGGTCTTTACATGGCTCAAAAGCCCTCAGGTGCTCAGGATGTGGCACTGAACCAGGAGCTCCCACACTTGCTCCTGCCTTCTACTGAGTCACTTGGACACTTACAGTCGGCCACTCCAGAGGAAGTGCTGCTGCCGATGTAATTCATGGACAATTGTGAAGAAATACTTAACTTAATGGCACATTTAGGAGGTCCTAGAAGTGCAATCCAGACAGAAGCTTTGTAGGAGATTAGGAAGATGAAGTGTGCCCTAGTTTGTGTCAGGACAGCACCTTGTACCATTCTGGCCTCTTCATTACCACAACCTAGCTCAGAGAAGTTCAGGGCAAGGTTACCAAAAGCACTGGGCTGCAAAGGCAACAGCCATCTGATGCACAGGACTTCAGGGTCAAGCAGTGCCTTTGCTTTAGTGCATCATTTAGCTTATTACAGGACTGCAGCTTAAAAGCTCTCATAATTAACCAGCAAATCAAACGAGGCAGTTATTCATAGGAGTCCAGTACGTTAGATTCATCTTCCCTTCCTTCCTAAAGGCTAAACCATTGAAGCATTTCTTCACCATCTTAAAAAAGGCAAGAACAAAAAAAAAAAAAAAAAAAATCTCCTCTTTTTCCCCGCACACAGGCCACAGTTTTCCAGGAGTTGCTGCTATTGGTTTGAAAGGGCTCTTTGCATGCCCTGTATGCAATTTGGTGCACCCAAGACTCCAACCAAAGTCAATGAGAGTTGCAGGTGCTCAATGCTTGCTTGGAAAAAAAAAAAAAAAAAAAAAAGCGGCCCTGACACATCCAGCTCAGAGCAGCCAAACCTAGAGGTCCATAATTACATGTCCCTGCTGAAAACACATCTGTAAAAATCACTAAGAGCTACAGGGGAGGGGAAAAAATGGATTTATATAGTTTCAAATCAGGGTTTTATAAGACATCTGAATCCAAGATCTTAAAAACAAAATGCAAGCTAGAGCCCTTGAGCCAGACAGAGGCACTGAGAACATTTTGCATCAGAAGCCTCAACAGAGCCTTTTGAAAAAAAGGAGGAAAAAAAATAGAGAGGAAAAAAAGATTCAGAACAGAAAAGCATTCCATTTTCTTACAGAAAAGGACCCCAACTCTTGAGAAGCATTTTGACTCTTCATTCATGTAATGATCGACTTCAGTGAAAAAAAATAAAATCCAGTGAAAGAGAGATTTAGTACAATTACCCTCTCAGAATAGAAAAGGAGCTTCATAAATACAGTCAGAAGGGAGCAGTCATTTTAACTGAATGCAATGTAAGGTGGGCTTCTTCTCTTTAGGAGGAAAGAAACTGATGTCCACGTCTCTAGCAGGTTTCAGCAATAAAAAGTTTAAACTACTACAGAATTTCATGCATACACGTTTTCATGCAACACATGATAAAAGCAAGATTTAAAAGGGTGTGGGGGAGAAGGATCTTTCTATAATCATGCAGTGCATAGAAAGCCTGGTATCTTACCTGATTTTCTCTTTGAAGAGCCATAATCCCTGAAAAAAAGACAACAACAAATAGACATGGTTAGAGCTGGAAATGGTGGTGAGAGAATGGATGATTTCCAAATTTCCACCCATATGCTCAAGGGCTCATCCTGCACCCTCCCTCCTTTAAAGAGGAGGTGAGAACTGTAAGGCATTGACAGGCAGGGGCCGGGACGGATCCTGAGCAGCACCGGCTCATCAGCAGCAGCAGCTGGGGTTTCTGCAGCACTAGGGGCTCCGGGAGCATGTGATCAACGAGACAGAGCAAACCATCCACAACCAGCGAGGCAGGGGAGAAGGGTGTCATTTTTTCCCCTTTAAATTGAGCTATTAAATGCAGCTACTGAATTAACCCCTGATGCTCCCCTGGAGAGGAAAGGGATTATTAACTGTTTGCTGCAGGGGTGCGGCTGCTACAGGCTTATCTGGCATTGCTTGAGGTTCTCTTCTTTCAGAGGTTAATTAATTTGTGATTAACCTCCAGACCTTTCCTAGTTATCTCTGGCAAGCACTTGTATTCCACGAGGTGAAAAAAAAACACAACAAACCTCCAAACTTCATCATCTCTTCCAGGATGTGGAATACACCCTTAGTAGTCATCTAAAGGGTGCTGCCACTTCTGCTGGTGGCAGAACAACTGAAAGCTCTGACAGCTGCTACAGCAGTGGGAAGAAATCACAGAAGGGAGCTGCAAGAACTGATTTGGGATAAGGAAAACTGAGGACAGAAGTATTTTGCTATGGCTGTGCTTCCGCCCGGTGCTCTCCAGAGCCTCTCAAACCCAGCTCTGAAATGTCTGCACAGACAGGAGAGCCCAGGCAACGGCAGATGGAGTAGAGACAGCATCACTGTGTGGGCACAGTGCTCTTGGCATGGTCACACACTCCACTCAGCTGTGTTAATATTGGGAAAATCACCTGATGAACCCAGTGTAGAGGTAGGCTGTGCTTGCAGGAACCCTACTGGAGCGGCAGACAGCAGCCTCTAAATTTTGGGGGCCAGGCTGTCAGGAGTGGGGTCGTATCCCTTGCAGCACAACATGTACTCCACATGAATCAGAGAAAGATTATCCCAAACTATTTAATTTCAAGAGAGTTTGGAGATCACCTAAAGAAATAACATATCTTGAGGGCAGAGGTATTTTTACCCATAGATTCTGTTTCTGCCAGCACTTTGTGTGCATTCCATGCCCTACATCCGTAGGATTTGCTTGCAGCAAGTAATAACTATCTGGAATTATTTTTGTACCCTCATTCAATTTTCCAGTGTCATTTCTACTTCAGTTAAATGGCTGTTTTCTCAGCCATGTCTGCAGTTGCATTTGATACAAAGATCATCCTGCTCATGATAGGCTGCTTCTACAGAAGTGGTATCATCTGCAAATATACAATCATAGAATCACAAAATGTTTTGGGTCAGAAAGGACCTACAAAGGTCATTCAGTCCAACCCTCTCTGCAGTCAGCAGGGGCATCCTCAACTAGATCAGGTTGCTCAGAGCCCTCTTGAGCCTCACCTTGAATATCTTCAGGGATGGGGCCCCAACCACCTCCCTGGGCAACCTGTTCCAGTGTTCCAATATCCCCATGGTAAAGAATTTGTTCCAAAAATATAATTCCTGCTATGTGGTGCCCAACACAGAGATCCCTCAGAAGGGAAGGCACAATCCCCAAAATGTAGTCCTCTGAACCATCTCTGCTCCCATGCCTGCCTGGAGCTTTGTGGTTGCTGTCAATACAACTCTCCTGGCATGTGGAAGCCTGTGTTCGGTTCTGCCCTGAACTGCCTCCCTTCTGACAGTGCCAAGTGGCAATAAAGTGCAACCCTGCTGAGGTTCACACGTGTACCTTGCTGTAGCCTAGGATCTCCACTGTGCACATACTTGTTGATCACTTCAAACTTTTCTGCCTGTCCTGGCTTTCTGCAGTGAAGCTCATGGACCTTCTCAGTACTACATCTTGGACCTGGGTTCAGCTAGGATTTCCCTTTGTAGCGTGTTGCATCTTCACTTTGTCACCTCTCTCTGTCTTGTGCAAAAAGGCTCTACTCAGCTCTTGCAAATGTTAACAGTCACGAAGACCTTGGGAATATGGTGTAGCTATGCACAGTCTCTACAATAGAAAACCAACCATCTTTCCAGTCTTTGCTAGAAGACCTTCAGCACACATTTCCAGAGCAATCTCAAGCCAGCCAACCATGGTGAGGACACATCATAAGCATCCTAAGAGAGGTCACAGGTGAATAGAGCAGGCACAAAAGGGTGAAGGTAAGTGCCATTAGGGAGAGGTGAAAGAGCCTTCAGCCTAATTAAAGTTGCAAAAGAAAACCCAACTCCTTTTAATCATTAGGGGGAAAAAAAATCACCAATTTATACAATTAGAAGTGGGTTATGGGTGGATTGGTGTGAGTAATAAGCAACCAAAACCGGATAAAAATGTTGCTGAGCATCTTTGTCCACACCAAATCAGGCCAAAGTTGGTACCTGAGTTTGGAAAGTATGGTAGAAGATGTGCTCTTGGTTTGCAACAGGGGCAAATGCCATGAACAGCCCAGAATTCAAACCTTCATTCTGGGAGCCCTCCTACAACTTCCAGCCCAGTCTCTTGCTGGTTTTAAGGCTTGTGTGAGTGACTGCAGTAAGGTTTTAAATGATGCTTGTTCTCTTAATTCTAAACCATGACTGGTCCACACAGGTGGAGATCACTAAGAAGCAAAAATGTTCTTTCTTTCTACAGGCAGATCATGGCATGGCCAGCAGCACCTCCTGCTCCTTCCTTTTCTCCTTCCATGACAAGAGATACTACTCCACAAAGATCTTTTTTTCAAGTTTCAAGCATTTCCTCCACAGCAAAGGCACATTCTTTATGGAAGTGTTTTCTCAGACAAGTTCTGCAGTAGGCAGACATGTTTCGTATCACACCACTAGTCCAAGCAGAGAGTCCTCCTTACAATATAAACCATATTTTGGTTAATGGCAAACATGGCACCAACAGAGGCAGTAAGCATTCATGTAGGCCAGGAGCTCTGATCTAGCAAACCCAATCATTGCTTCTTGCATGGTGAAAACAAATCTTCAGGTTAGTTTGAAGAGGGAAAAAGCCCCTTACTGTCACAGCACAACTGAGCAATTTAGGGTCAGGGACAAGACGATGAAGCACCAAGAAACTCTCAATGATGTCCCTTTGAGATAAGGAGGCATAACTAGCATCCTCAGAGCATCAGTATGTGTTCCAAATCTTGAAGGCAACTGATCATACAACTTCTGGTCCTAGTTTCGAGTCTTAAGCACAAGATTGTCAAGAACCAATTAAATACTTAATTACAAAACACTAATCACCACCATCTCTCAACTCCTGAGGCTCACTGAGAAAACACCAAAACAACCAGCAACCTATTGGGCAAATTTTCATATTTTATTTTATTTTATTCTTTCTTTAAGATTCTTTAAGTCAAGTTTTACCAGGTTCTGATTTTGGAGTTCCTGAAGTTCATGTATCCAATGTCTCCCTGTTTTGTCACTTTTTTTGAACACCTACATTTCACTCACAAAATCAGGATGAAGCAGTACCAAACAAAATGGAGCTTGGCATAAAATCCTCATGTCCTCAGTAAAACTCCAAAACCCAAAACTTGTTCCCTAGGATGGGGAAAAAAAACAACCACCACTCAAATAGAAAGCAAAGAAGGTATAGCAAATAATCTCTCCAGCTCTCTGAAGAGTTCTTTGTATACATACTCTTCTCTTTTCTCCTAAGAAGAAAGCCTGTGCTGCTGCTTTGCAAATGCAGCAGCAAGGAGTCCTCCCTGACTCCGTGTTTATTTTTTATGTCCTATTATTCTGCATGTGATGTTTTGATCACTTCTCCCTCTCCCAAGTTACAATCTATAAGGTGAATACCTCTCAGCCTTACTATTTCCAGATGAACATTAGTGTGAGGCTGAAGCATTGTCTACAGAACAATAAAGGAAATGATTTACTATTTTTTTCTCTTAAGTAAAACAACTTTCAAGTAGAAACTCTGATCTTCTCCTGCAATATGGACTGCAACTGAAAACACTGCTAGCTCCTAAATTGGACATGAAACCTGATTTTGCTGGTTTCCTTTTCTAAGGAAAGGTACAATGGATGTACCTGCATTGTATCTGCAGCTACACAGGTAAGCTCACTTTCCCTTCAGCTCTTGCTCTTTTTATCTTCTTATTTTTATACACACACATATTTCCATTCTTACTCCATTTTTGTATAAGAACAGACACTGCCATCCTAATTTCCCTTCCAGCCATAGCTATAAGAACAGGAGTGAAACCAGAGGGGATTGAAAGTAGCTCTGGCCAAGTCCCTGCTTTATTAGCCAGGGTGACTCCATACTGTACAAATGCCTTTCACCAGAATAGTATATTTCTAGCCTTTTTTCTTATTAGTACATAGCAATTTTGTCTAAAGTCTTCCTGTGGGGCACTTTAGCTGACACTGAACCTCATTACTGGCAAGGGAAGTATTTCCTGCTGCTAACGATATTAAAATATCACTGGTGCCAAGCACGCCACACAAGCTGGACACACTCTTCTCTAATGACAAAAGGAGAGGGAGGTTAGATCTCCTTTCTCGTCAACATTACACCAGGATAATATCGCCCATTTGAAATTCAGCAGTGAAAGTGAAAGGAAGACCATGAGCATTGCTATAGAGCTGATTGCTTTGTTATTGCATTAAGCTATCCACGGTCAGTCTGGAAATTCGTGAAAGATAAAAATACTTTATGTCATGGAATTTATGCATCACTTGCAATCTAATTCAACTATTAAGGTTATATTAACAGTGTCATGGAAAAGTTTTATGGCGCATTCCTTCTTTAGGGATTGACTTTGCCATGGTATTCAGAGTATTTAATAAACACTGATGTGTGCATAAAATCATAGAATCATAGAATGATAAGGTTGGAAGGGACCTCAAGGATCATCTAGTTCCAATCCCCTGCCATAGGCAGGNGAGAGCTGCTCCAGCCCTCTGAGCATCTTTGTGTTCCACAATCCCTTTGGAAAATAAGTTACTCAGAAGGATGCCTGACTGTTGGATAGATCAGATTTTACAGAAATCAGTCTTAATTAAAGAAGCATTATAACTGCTCTGTTTGTTTATATGCTGTCCATTAGGAAAGAGCTTTTTCCAATCACATAGAATCATAGAATGGTAAGGTTGGAAGGGACCTCAAGGATCATCTAGTTCCAATCCCCTGCCATAGGCAGGGACACCTCCCACTAGTACAGTTCACTCAAGGCCTCGCCCAACCTGGCCTTGAACAC
The DNA here is from genome assembly GCA_013399055.1 of Ramphastos sulfuratus. Classification (NCBI taxonomy): domain Eukaryota; kingdom Metazoa; phylum Chordata; class Aves; order Piciformes; family Ramphastidae; genus Ramphastos; species Ramphastos sulfuratus. Next base: position 689,435 of record WBNM01029838.1, read on the forward strand.
CTCCAGGAAGGGAGCAGCCACAACCTCCCTGGGCAACCTGTTCCAGTGCCTCACCACCCTCACTGTAAAGAACTTCCTCCTAACATCTAGTCTAAATCTTCCCTCTGCCAGTTTAAACCCATTGCCCCTAGTGTGCATGCATGTGTTCTCATCTATCTAAAGACATACAGACACACACAAAGAAGCAGTGGCACAATGGGAAAGGTTTGTAACAAATGAAGAGTATCCTGACATTCCTTCCAAAAAAAGCCTAAGAAATGTACCAAGCGGAGGAGAGAACTGGAAGGAGGTGACTAAGTGCATCTGCAATGGACTACCTAGCTCTTTAGCTGTACTTCTAACTCAGTTTGAAACCATCTACTCCAGATGGTTTCTCCTGCATCTTCCATGGAGATCCATCAAGTCAGTAGAAGCTTTTGCCAGGAACCAGAAGAGTTTGCAGAGCAATAGTGCATCAACGCTGGGGTTACAAGGCTGCAGCTTGGCTCCTGTACAAATTCTGATCAGAGGTGATATATTCAGTCAGGGGACCTTGTTCCTGCAGTACCCATAATGCAAAGGCCCTTTTAAAAGATTGTCCCCGTTGCCACAGGACAGCAGACCCAGCAACCTCATCCTGTGGCATTCCTCCCTTCTCAGATGCATCACCTTTTAGCCCAGGGCCCCTGACTGTCAATAAAGCAATGCCTAGTTTCAACTCTGTTAGGAAAGATTTTAGACAGCTTTTGAGTTTCAACCATACAGAAAACAGTGCCTGTAAAGCATGAGGAGCTTTCAGAACCACAGAATCACAGAACTAAAGGGGTTGGAAAAGACCTTCATGATCATCAAGTCCAGCCTATCACCTAACACCTTCTAATTAACTAAACCATCACACTAAGTGCCTCATCCAGTCTCCTTTTAAACACCTTCAGGGATGGTGACTCCACCATCTCTGCAGGCAGCCCATTCAGATGGCCAATCACTCTTTCTGTGAAGAACTTCTTCCTAACATCCAGCCTAGACCTGCCCTAGCACACAGAGGAGAAAAGCCAGGGAAGCTGCACAACAGATATCTCATCAGACAACACAGAAGCTACAGGTAAAGTAAATCAGCTTCGTCACTGTTCCTCAGTGTATGCTGTCCAAAGGAGATGAGACAGTGACCAGCTCTTGAGTAAGGGAGGTTAATATGTATCCTCTAGAGTATTTTAATACATACATTTAAATTGCCCTGTATTTGTTAGCTTTTGCTAATTCATGTGCAAATACATTGTAGGCGGTTCTGTTCCCATGCTCCTGAATTCCTGTAAGTCTCCAGCGGTGTGGGCAGGCTGCGGTGGAGTTGCATGACATTTCAAACAAACTACTTGGATTATCATTTAATCACCAACGATTTGCCAGGCAGATTGAAAAGCACAGAAATGTTTTAACAAGAAAGTCCACCCTCCTTCTCAACACTCCCATGGTTTGCAGTCAGTAAATGAAGATTGCTTTTTCACAAAGTGTTTTTCTTAGTGCTGCTATCAGATTCTGTGACTGTTTTTAAAGTAAACCAGTACAGAATTACTTTACTACTGCTCTTTACATACCCAGAAACATGACCCTTGAGAATATATTTGCATCCTGAAACTCTTCTAACTGACTTTCCTCACCAGCAAGACTTACATTTTGTATTTGAGACAAGGCTCAAAATCAAGAGATATTGAGAGCTGTCACTCAATGCCTGCCTGTCACCAAGGCCTTAAAGAGAGGAGCCTGTGACTGCCTTTATACTGTACAAACACAGCAGCTATGTGGAGAGTGCAGGGTTAACATTCTCAAAGTGCAAAAGTTTAACTATGTGCATGAAGATATCTTGATTCCCATTGAGCTCTGAGACCCATGCAACACATACTTAAGCAAAATACACATTATGCATTAGGAACACAAACTCCAACCCATGGATACATAGAGCTATACATCCTCTGAAATCATAAAAGCATAGCTGATCTCCTCCTCGAGCCAAATAAACAGATGCAGGCTTTTCTCTCTCTCTCTCTCTCTTTTTTTTTTCCAGAAAATATTCTGCTCATTTCCTGATATAAATCGTTGCATTGTGGAACCCTCTCGAACATGAATCTGTCCTTTCTGAGTAGAGGTCGAGCTTTTGAGCCCTGTCAAAAAGGACTCCATTGTGGCAGTCCCAAGATTCCAGAATTCCTTGCCGCAAGCAAAAGGCACTTGAGGAGCAAGAAGAAAATCTGGTGATATGACTTGAAACCCAAACATTTCTTGCTGGCTGGAAGCAGTCTCTGCTTGCTGTTAAGAAGGGTAAAGCACTGTTGTGCTTCTCAAGAGAACAGAGACAACACATGAGTTTTGTCTTTGTGCCCCCTTTCTGTTGTCTTCATAGCATGGCTGCAATGCTGGCATAGAATAGGTAGCACAGCTTTATGTACTTTTGGTTAGGCTGCAATGATTTCCTCTGCATCATATAACAACAACGGCCCAGTTTGGCTCACTAGGACCCAGATGGAGGTCCTGTTTTAGTGCTGACTTCTGACAGCTTTCCTGAACCCAACAATGACAGACCAAGTTCTCCCAGAGAAACTCCAAGCACAACATGGAAGCTCATCTCTAAATGCAGAAGAGACCTTGCACAGAAAAGAGAAGGATGGAAAGAGATGATGTTGACTCCTCTCCAGCAATGCTCCTTGCACCTCAATCCATGAATTTTTATTATGAAGGGGAGCTGCAGGACAAGGAAAACCAGTGTATTTTGCTCGGCACTCAGAAAATCCTGGAGTTTGGCCCTGCACAGCAAAACTTGGGCTCCGCCACCAAGTCCAAGGAGGATGCAGACAGCTCCAAGATAAATGACATCCCCATGGACCATCTCAGCCCATGCCAACCCGGAATGTTTTGAGGCAGCTGTCATAATGCCTTTGTTTGTGTACAAAGGGTGTAGAAGGATGAGAGAAGAGTTCAAGGTAACCTGCTTCTTTCCTAAATGATTGGGGAGTGTCAGAGATTTCTGTCTCAAGATTCCTCAGCAGTGAAGTTGATCACTTGGCTCTAGAATGCAACTTCAGTATTTGGCTCAGGATGAAGAAATGCAGAATTAGCCTCTTGACTTTTTCACCATTATCCTTTTTTTATGATGAAATTATCCTCCTGGAGGAAGACAGGGCTTTGGAATCACACATTCAGCATTTCATGGGGCTGTGAGATACAGGGCAGGGTGGTCTGACAGCAAAGCCTGGCCTTGCCAGCACCAGGCAGAGATGGCTTAGCACAACCTGGAAGCTGCAGGACGCTGGGGCTGAGTTAACACCATGTGACCATCCACTGCAAGGCTTCAGCAGCCTTGAAAAAGACAACAGAAATGTTTAAAGCAAGCTTTTTCCTGGACAGAAGTATAAACACAAGATCTTCCCTAAGAGGCACATCCTCATCTGTTTTTATTTTACTTTATTTATTTCTTCAGATGGCAAAGTTCTCCATCAGACAGAAAAATGTATTTACCTTAGCAAGAGTTCTGGGTGGAGGTGCTCTTCACCTCCTCTAAACTGACCTTGCTTGTCCTTTGTGAGGAGGCCAAATTTATCTCTATCTTACAATGATCAAACATGTGCCACTTTATTATAGCCTATATTGCATAAATGCTGAGTGATAAAAACAAGGTAATAAAACCTAATCAGTCTCATATGCAGCTTTCCCAGTTGCGTTCTTCACTTTGAGATTATATTACATGCATCTACATGCAAAAACAATATATATTTAGAAGATGCATCTAATCATAGTTACAAATTAAGTACTGAGTATCAGAATCATAAATCCAAATGGATCTTATAAACCAGTCAGGCTAATGAGCTGCATATACATTCTATGAATCTGATTAAGACCTTAAGAAGGCAGCATATGCTTGTTAGGTTTTTTTGTTGGTTTGGTTTGGTTTGGTTTTCTTGAGCCCTTCTTAATTTAAGGGCAGGCCCCTTAAATTCTGGTGTTCATAGGAAATTTGGGTCTAACCTCTGGCTAGCAGCCATATGGTCCATCTGGGTTTCTCAGTTGCAGCCCAAATGGTTGAAAAGGCAGAGATTCCTTTTGCTGTCCCTCTCCAGGAACATCTTCCTTCTGCTACTTCAGACTAAATTTGCTTGGAGCTACATGTATGGTGGACAGCCACTATCTCCTCCATCTCACGGTGGCACTGCCCCTTACAGATAATCTCCCTGAAAGGACATATTGCCCACTGTCTGACAAGTTGTTCTTGCTCACAGGAGGCAGAATACTACCACCTCACCAGAGACAATAACAAGAGAATAACAAGTGTTATTCACCAAACTCTTGTGCCGGCGAGTCCTTGGAAAAGGAGAGAGAGAGAAAGAGAAAGAGGAGAAAATTTGGCAGATACAGATTGTCAAGCCTCAACCCCATGCTCGGGCTTAGCTTGTCCAAAAAGGCTTTTGCCACTGAACTTATGCACCAGAGAGAATAGTTGGAACACAACAGTTTGAATTAAACTAAGAGGAGAGCTTCTGCATGGAACACAGCCGAATCATGGTACTCACTGGTGTTAGACTTTGCTATCACCAAAACTAGGCATGGGTTCAAAAAGCAATGAGATAAATTCATGAAGGAGGGATAAATGGTGGCTTTTGTACTCCATGCTCTGATGCTTTGACCCAGAAAGTCCCATAATTACTGAATGCCAGAAGCAGAGAGGATACACAAGGGAAGCTCGCTCTGTATTTGCTTTGTTTCTTGTATTGGCTGTAAGCCACTGTTGGAGACAGGAGGCCAGATGGGGCCCTGGTCTCACCTAATTGTGGCCTTATAATATATTCTCCTGTAAAAGATCAGACTGGATTAGGATGAATTACATCCAAATCACACAGCATTACTCAGCACATTAAACTGTCCTTAATCACATACTTCAATGGTCTATATCCCTGTTTAAATTTACCTCCTGTGCATATTTCTGAACACACCAGTGAATTTCAACTGTACATAACCAGCCTCTAATGAAAAGCCAATGAGGCTCTTTGATCAAGCTTTAATAAGACTCATCATGGGGACACACTCTGCTGTGGCAAAATGTTTTCCTCATCCTGTCTCTTTCAGAAATGTTCTGTGAGCCTTTAAAAGCAATTCAGCTCTGATTTATGTTAGCTAAGTGACTTCTGTTGCAAATGTGAGTTACAAGAGAATGGCTCTCATCTCAATTTGCTATACTGCTCAGGAAATCAGTTATAAATGCTGCAGTGCTTTCAGTGTCTCTGACTTCAATACAGCGGAAACTAGCAATTTGAGTAAATACTGCATCATTCCCAGTTCTCCCATCCAGACCATCCTCTACTTGACAAGAGACAACATAGAGCACAGGGTTTTTTTTTTTCATAAAGGGTACTGAGCTTCCCCTGTCTCCTCTAAGCTGTTTCCAGATGATATCGAAGGAAAGAAATATGTACTTCTTTAGTAGAGAGCATATGAAATGTGTTGATGACTATCTAATAAAAATCAAGCGTGCATTCAACTGGAGTGAGTCACTTCATCACAAGTTTAGAGTTGAGGGACATAGAAATGATGACTAAGCAAGCTCATGAAGTAAGTCAGCAGTGCAGCAGCAACCCAGAAATTTTGATAGCCTGACTTGACCTGCCAGTGGCATCCAAACAGCCCTGGGCATAAGTTAGAGCAGGTCTCTTAACACCAAGGAACAGACGCCAGTAAGGTGGGAGCCATTGTGAAGTGCCTACAGCCAGGAGGAGTACAGCCAGTGGTGCTAAATGCTACTGTCTGTCCTGCTTTGCTTATGCTCTCCAAGAAAGTACCAGTGGTGCAAATGACAATGGTCTGGGCTTCCTTCCTCCTGCTTGTAGGAAAGTCTTTGGCATGAGCAATCCCCCTTGACCCACATAATTTCATCAGCCACATCCCACCTGTGAGTACGGTTCCCTATGACAAATCTGCGTGGGCTGGTGACACCAAGCCCTAGGAAGCTCCAGAGGAACAAGACCCTGGAGGGAGCCCTCCAGGAAGGGAAAGCAAAAGAGCTTCCTGTTTGTCCTTCTCCTTTTGACTGCCCAGGACATGATATCCTGTGACAGCCTTGCTTGAACACTCTCCTTTGCCCTCTATCAGCCTCAAAACCACTCCACAGTAGGTGCTGGGTGTCAGTGTCACTCCCTGGGATTCCCTGCAGTTTGTCCCAGTGCGTGTTGCAAGAGCTGGCATCAGCCCACACATGGAATTCCCAGGCTGCCACTGGCATTTTTGACATTTTAAAGGCTCTAAATTACAAAAGTAAGAAATTAATTACAGGCATTTCCAGACATGGCCCAGGCCCTACTAAATCTCTGAGTTCCCAGTGTAAAAGAAAGGGTGCCAGATGGTTGGTATTATATAATTCTGCATTCCTTTCTGGTGTTGTTCTTACAGTGTCTAGCACTTCTGCATACTCAGCTGGCTTTTTAGCAACATGCTGCTTGGACCTCTCTGCATAGCTATTCCTGCTGTGTGTCCAAGGGCAGTAGGACCTGAAAGATTAAGGCCACAATGTGCATAGACAGCAGATGGCTATTGCATCTGTACTTACTTTGCACTGCTAAATACCCTATTGCCCTAGCTAGTTTTACATCCACTTTTAGTGGCAGATCCCTCTCCCGACTTCTTATCATCTGTTGTACATATGGCCCTAAGACTGGTAAACATTTTTTCCAGGAGAGGCAAAAATTTAATGCACATGGGAAGACAAGATTAAGCCCACAGTATGAACTCCAACTTCTTCATGTGGTGACTGTAGTCTTTCCTTTCCTCATTACATTTCCTTCAGTTAGACCAACAAGATTAAAACATGGCTGATTCCCAAAATTGCCTCAGCAGCATGCCCTCAGTGAACTGTCTTGCAACACAAAATGTTTTTTCCAGCATACTAAAAAGTAATATGGTTCACTATAAGATACCAGTTTTATATACCTTGGAATTGTTTTCTGCCTATTTCTACAAAGCAGCACATGGAAAGCTCTTTCAAGTCATCAGGTTCTTTAATTTACTAGTCGGAGACATAAATCACAGCATGTAAGATCTACTGCAAGTTCATGAACTCTAGGAAATTTTTCTGATCACTGCCTTTTGAACTGAGCTTTCTCAGAAACTATAAAACTCCAAAACATATCTAGTAAATGCAACCAGTAAATTTTGCTGGATTGGCAACTACTAAAAGCATTCTTGTCTTTCCTCAGTACCTACCAGCAGCAGGCAGTCTTAAAACATCCTCTGTGATTCTAACACTAAAATATAAAAGACATTAAAAAAAAAAAATTGAAGTCTTGAACTTGTCTTGCCCAATATAACTGCTGGGATTCATGAAAGCATTCCAAATTACCATTGGCAGGCACCAATTAAGCCAGAAAATGGAAGACAACTTCCCAAAGACAAAACCTTTCAAATACTAGGGTTACTTTTCAAGGTAATGACCATAGCCCCTTCCAAATATCCAACACTGGTAACAGGTCTCATTCTTGTCTGCTCCCTAAAAGGTTAAAGAACTAAATTATGTGACATTTGCAAAGCATCACAAAGTTTCCTAAGTACTCCACCTTCGGAATTATCAGATTTGCTGAAGAAGGACTTATTAAGAACTCCATGAGCGAATGCTGATGCTATTTTTCATACTGTGGGCATGAAATAATAATAAAAAAACGCCCTGTACTTAAGATGGAGTAAGATTGTTTGGGCCTCACTGCTCATTACATTTTGGGAAGGAAACAAAGAAAATAGCACAGATGTTTCAGTCTGGGTCAGTATAAGCTTCCTGAGACTATGGATGGACAGATATACCCTAAGATGTATATACTCATACTCAAAATTATCATAACATTTTGTTTGGTTGGTAATTGATCACACAGAGATTATAACACTGAACTCAAAACTTGCTTTGCAGAGGCAGATGTTTTTGCTGGTAGGTGAAGGCATCCATATTAATACCTCTTATTGAGCCTTACTCAGGTAAAAGGGCAAAACCCCCCCAACAAAACGCTGACTTCAAATATATGCCTATACACTTGCTTCAGAACATCTCAAATCATATCAAATGACTTTCTAAGGTGATTATAATTAAATATTAATAACTCTGGAAAGCATATGTAAGAAAACAATTGGTTTATGTGCATTTAAAGCATATGCAGACTGTAGGCTTCATGGCACAGAATGCCATCAAACACCACAAAACAGTGCCATGTTTGAGCAGACCAAAAATTCTGCAGTCCAGTTAAGATACGAATTTGGACATTTTTCAGATCTGCTCCTGCAGAAAACAGTAAAATTCTCCTTGTTCCTTTTATGTAATTCCTGTCCAATTCTCAGTCCAGGCATTAACCTTTAATTCACCTCGTACATCTCCAAAGGGTGTGTCTGTGTGTGGTACTTCCAGTATCTTTTTCCATGTTCTGTGTTCATAAAAGTGAAGAGGCATAATGAATGAATTAAATTATTTCTATCCATTCAGCTGGTTATAGATGATGTTTTAATGCAGCTAAAAGAAATTACTCATTCCTGCAAAATTAACACTGATAGGGAGAGTATTTCTGACCTGCTACACATGAAGGATCTCTATGTCTTCAGAGCTAAATGGCCATTGGCAGCTTATTCCTGCTGTAACTGTTCAAGATATCTGATACAAATACCACACATGAGAGAAGGGAAAATGCCATGGATTGTCAGGAATTACATCCCACTTTTAGTCTGTTGATCTCATTCACTTAGTAATTTACAAGCTCACAATATCGACAAAGTTCTGCAAATGTTGTGCCCTGCAATCAGCTTTTGTGTGCTATTTTCTCCCTTTGTTACCTGAAAATGCCAGAAGCTGGATGACAAAAAAACATCCTCTCAGCAGGAACATTGCCACTGGAGGCACGCCGTGCTGTGCCTGGTGGTGAGCTCCTCCCCGTGGAGCTATGTCTAGCACAGGATGACAAGAGCATCCCTGAGGTTCTGGGGAGGTTTGTGTATCCTGAAGTCCACACTGTGGTGTCCAACCAAGCAGATACACTGGATGTCATATTATACCACCATTGTGCTGCATAAACCTGACTGTAAATGTGAAAGGTCAGCACTGCTTTTAGCTCCTGTTACTGAGTCTGAATTCAGGGCTATTTTGATTAATCTCTCATGGCTGTAAAATGCTGCAAGATTCAAAACTAGAATCTGGGCACATAAGCCCAGTATGAATCAGAGCACAAAGTGGAGGGTCCTGCTGCCAATAATCTACCTATTAACCATTTTTAACCCAGCCATCCTCTGGGACTGAAGCTAATTCCTGGAACCTTATGTTTTGCCTCTGCTGCCGCTCTGGCACCAGCTACCTACCCATCCTCTCCTCACTGCTTCTGGCTTCATGCCTCCCTCCTCTCCCTATAACATGCACCTCATCATAATGCAAAATTTCTCTGATCACTACATAAATATCCCAGGCCCTGCACAAAAACCAACTCTGACCTACCTAGCAACCATGTGTGCAACACCATAAACTTAGCTCTCTGTCTTACCAGCTAGAACAAAAAACCTTCAAGCTTCACTGTGCATCCTATCCATTAGTGGCGTCTGGGGAGTGGTCCAGAGATGTACTTCATGATTAGATAAAAGCTTTCCCTTCTAAATCACTGTCTAGAAGAAACCAAGGGTCTGGAAGAGTGGACTCCAAGCACATTAGAGGCTGGGCACATTCCTTATGCTGGTTATTTATGTGGTTTTGTTTCAAGCAGAAGAATGCAAGGTTTTATGGTAGGGAATAAGTTGCTTCATTTATTTACCATGACAGTGATTACCATGACCCTTTTCTCTGTAAAATAACAAAAAAGTGTTCCAGTTTTACCTGAGGAGAAACAGTTTTTTAAACAATATTGTGAAAATCTTTGAGCCTTACACATACCAAAATGAATCTGTGATTGTGATGAGAAGGAAAGTCAGAGGTCTTTTCCCAACTCTCTGCCCCTACTCCCCCAGAGTCTGCAGGCCACCCCATGCCCAACAGGTCCCAGAAGTGCTCTAACCAGTCCCAAAAGCCAACATCATACCCTGTCCCTGATTCCTCCTTCACCTGCCTTGAGGGCCTTCCAAGTGTAAGCTGTGAAAGCAGATGACCTCTGAGAACACATGGCATCATGCCATGCATAGAGATGGGCGATACCAAGTGCACACGTTGGGGCTCATCATCAGTTTCAAAAGAAGTCCATCTCCCAAAGAGGACTTGAAACAAATAATGATGCCAGAAAGCTGCAGTGTGTCTCCATGTGCAGTTTTGCTCAATGCTTAAAGTCAGGAACATCTCAGGACTCAGAACTGCAGTTCAGGCTGGGGACAGACCTAAAAGACTTCAAGAGTACCTGGCTACTAAAGCAACCATGGCCATGATATCTCTACAGCTGAGCAGCCAGAAACTTGTGTGGATTTCTCTCCTCAGAACCAACATACCAGAATATGGACATACCATATGGACAACATACCAGAAGAAAGCTGAACAAAGAGCTCCTAGTCCAAAATCATAAAGAAAGAATGGAGGCTGGGGTTTAATTTCTCAGTCCCTTAAAAGACTCCGATGGGACACTCTTCATTTCATGCCACAGTGCGAGTTTAAAAATACATCACTCCTCTTTTAAATCTGTCATAGCACTTAAATGCAAGAAAATCAGGTTGTGGGTGGGAGTAACTGCACTGTACATATATATATAGACATATACACATGTCTATATATATGTATTTTTATTTTCATTCTGAGTAGCAAGTTGTTTAAATTCCACTTTATGAAACACGTATTTTTTAGTACTTCAGAAGTCAGTTATTATCAAAGGCTGGAAGCAGAAGTGTTTTACAAGGGTAGGGGTCACTTTCTATTAATTTTCTTAGGAAATACACTTTTCTTTTTTTTTTTAAGTTCTGTTTTTTAAAAAAATAATTATTTTATGCTCAGTCACAGATTTTTACTGGTAATGTCACGCCCAATTTAGAAGATATGAAGGCTAAATGAACTGGCACAGGGATATACTCAAACAAAGGAAAAGGAACCACTCACAATTTCTGATACGCTTTGATAGCTGTGATTTAAAAATGCCAGCATTTCATTCCAGTAAATGTTACAATAACAAGCACAAGACTAATGACCTGATGCCTTGTCAGAGATCTTCACAGGTCAGATAAAACCACCACAATTATACCTGCAGGATCCAGCCTTTCAAAGACAGCCCTGTTTGAGCTTCTCCTGGGCTTTGATCCCCACATGCCGTATGTCAGCACTATCCTCCCAAAAGCTGGCCTCACGCTGAGGGTTTTTCTGCTGACACACTTTCAAACCTCTGAAATATGTCCGGGCTGTCCTACCTCCCATCCGTGGCCATCTGAACCACTTGAGCCGTTTCCTGCATTATGAGGAAGGAGCGAGAGAAGAAAACATTCAGCCCACATCAGGCTTTGCCAAACAGCTGGCGAAGAATAACCTTAGAAAAACTGATACTTAAGCAACTGCGGAGATTTGTCGATTTAAAAGGAGCAGGGTGAGATCATCTGTTGCCTTCTGTTGTCTTTTGGTTGAAAGCAGCCAACGGACAGCTGGATGGCCCCTGATCTCACACTTAAACATGTTTGCAGAAATATTTGCATTTCATCATCAAGTTGCATTTTTCTCTTCTTCTCACAGACCTTCCCTCAGCTTGCTTCAGGGTTTCCAAGCCTGTACCACGTCCCTTCACACCTGCTGGGATCTGTTCACATTTAACGCTGAGCAGATTCTGTGAGCAGTAACAAATACCTTTCTCAGCATATTTAGTATCTCCTTTATTCAATACAATGTGCAAATTTTTTCAGAGTTCCCCATTACTTAAAATTATTATTTACATAATCTGGGGCTGGTCCATAGCTAGGATGCTCTGAGAAAATGACTGCAGGAGCTCAGAGGTAGAGAACTGTACTAACACACTGCAGCACGGACTTGGGCTGGTGATGCAGGCAGCATTTAGGCAGCACCTGCACTTTTCAATCACTTCACTGGATACAGAAAAGGCTTAATTTCCCAGGGAATCCTGTGGCACTCGGACTCTCTCATGGTGCCAGCCTGTGCTACCCTTAAAGAGGCTGCACAAGGTCCATGCAGGGAGCCCTGTGTGATGTGATGAAAATTGCTGTAGTTACTTAAAATAATCTGACAGAAAAATCAGGTTTTGCTGGGAGTCTTCCATCTGTCTTTGCATAAGCGTGGTTGGAATTTCTCCTTGGGTGCTGCAGAGTGGCAGCAGTAGCAGTACATGTTCCAGCCCTTTGAGGTGAACTGCAATCACATCTTCAGCTTAGGCAAATTGAGTTTCACCCTTCACATCTGACACATGTCTTTCTAAAAGAGAGAGACACATGTACAGGGTGCATTCACATGTCAGTATTGCACTGATATGTTGGGTATCAGCACACGTGATCATTCCAAGGCCCCCATTCTTGCAAGAACAACCTCTGATATTCATAGAATCATAAAATCATAGATTCTGCAGAGATCTGCACCCTCTCCCTGGATTCTTGCAGGGAGCCTGTCAAGAGACAAACGTCTCCCATTCCTTCTGTGAGATGCTAAAGAGCAGCTGATGCCTTGACAAAAACAGGCAGCTTAGGCTGACTTTACACCCAACCTTCACCAATGGGGCTATTACTAGGAACTTTTTCAAGAAGATTTAGCACTTCATTTCATTATGGTCCAGATGCTCCTCCTGGCTCATTTCCTGCTTTCTGGTCAACGCTACAGCAGGACTTGGGAATGTTTGTAAAACAAAGGACAGTCAGGTGAAATCTGTGCAACCCTCGAAATGGGACAGTAATCCTACTTTCCTACAAATGTCCCTCAGAGCAAGGTGCACAAGCAGAGGCACAGACTTTGGGGTGCAAGGGGGGCTCTGAGTTCCCCAAGGAGCCAGGGCTGAGCACAGTGCATGACACGCTGCTGCCCGATGAGGTTGGGGCATGGTCACTATTTCTGTCTGAGCACTATTGCTGCGGATGCCACCACGACAACTGGTGACAAACACATGTCCCCTCTTCTGGTAGCAGTTTAAATTTTCCCTGCTGTGACACACAGGCTTTTTAACCATGTGTGGCCAGCTCCTGCTATGATCAGCTTGCTTTGATCAATAGATTGTAAATGCACTTTATCCCTGGCCCTGGCCATAGCCTCTGAGTCTCTGTTGTGTGTGGAGGGCACTGACCTTCGCACTCTGCCCACTGAGTCCCACTGGGGCTCATCTGGTGCTGGTTTCTTTTCTTTGACCTGCTTCTCCACATTTCCTTGTCTCTCCATGTGTTAATTGCTTTGGATAAGCAGATCCACAGCAGAGTGAGGGGCAATGTTAATTCCAGTGAGTGCTCTTAGCATGGCTATCCTTGGTTTTCAGAGCAGATATCACTTTTCAGGCAGGTTATGGCTCACAACAAAATCCTGGCAGAACCCAGCTGTCACGGGACAGGCACTCAGACACATCATCATCTTCTGCATCTTTCCCCTCTCCAACTGGAGCCAGCCACAATGTGCACAAGCCCAATCCAGCTGTATGAGGACACCAAGCTTGGGTTCAAGCCCAGACACAGAGGGTCTGCTTTATCTCTGCCTCAGAATGGAGCACAGCAAAAATCAACTCTTGGGACACTGCAGTGACCCATTAAAATGAATGGGGTTAAACCATCCCGGTGTGAGCCACCAACTTCAAAAGAATTACACAAGGGATGAATCTGGATCCATTATTTTTCTTCTTTGTGCCTTTCAGAAAGATAATCTACTTTCCAGACTGCTGCACTCAGGCAGTCTTTCTAACTAAACTAACTATCCTCTCATCAGTCTCTTACTCCATGCTACAGTCCAAGCAACTCCAAGAATTGCTCACCTGCTCTGGTTTTTCCCATGTGAAACAGCCCCTGTATACTTCTACCTGGCCTAACTGATTTCCTCTTTCAGGGCCAAATAAAAGCAACAGCAGAAAAAAAAAATAAAAGACAACCTAAAAGGCCAAGTTTCACTAGAAAAAAACAGGATAGTTTTATACCCATATGGCACATTTCTTCTTTACCCTAATTTGCAACAACAGGTAAAGGAGCAGGTACAAGTTTGACACTTAAAAGTACAGTGCAAAAATATGACCATGACTGATGTATGTCACATATTTTCCTGTAATTGGAAGCACTTGTGTGAGCCAAAGATATGCAGGAGACCAAGACAGGCAGAGAAACCTGACGTGAAAAACGCGAGCTCCCAGCTACTCTGTGATCTGGAAGCCAGTCTTGCTCCTGAAGTGACTCATTCAGTAACACCACCAGTGGAGATGCCCTTCAATTCTTTCACAGAATCACAGAACCTTAGAGGTTGGAAGGGACCTCCAGAGATCATCAAGTCCAACCCCTCTGACAGGGCAGGATTCCCTAGGGTAGTTCACACAGGAATGCATCCAGCAGGGTTTTTAAAGTCTCCAGAGAAGGAGATTCCACAACCTCTCTGGGCAGCCTGTTCCAATGCTCTGTCACCCTCACTGTAAAGTTTCTCCTCATGCTGAGGTGAAACATTCCATATTCCAGTTTGTAGCTGTTGCTCCTTATCTTATTGCTGCTGACCACTGAAAAGAGATTGGCTCCATCCACTTGACACCCACCCCTCAGATATTTGTATACATTGATCAGATCTTCTCTCAGCCTTCTCCAGACTAAATAGCCCCAGGTTTCTCAGTCTCTCTTTCTAGGGGAGATGCTCAAGTCTCCCAGTCATCCTCGTGGCTCTCTGCTGGACTCTCTCCATCAGGTTCCTGTCTCTCCTGAACTGGGAAGCCCAATATCTGACACAATATTCCAGGTGTGGTCTCACCAGGGCAGAGTGGAGGGGGAGAAGAACCTCCCTAGACCTGCCGGTCACACTTTTTTTGATGCACCCTAGGATGCCATTGGCTCTCTTGGCCACAAGGGCACATTGCTGGCCCATGCAGAACTTGCTGTCCAACAAGACTTCAAGGTCTTTCTCCACGGAGATGCTTTCCCTCAGGGCGGCCCCCAACCTATACTGGTGCCTGTTGTTATTCCTTCCCAGTTCTTTCAGGAAAGAACTCAGTAACCTTAAAGCATGAATCAGAACTGTCAAAACTGGCAGATGATTTGACAGGAAGAAATTGCCTTCTGGGGACTGCTTTTTGTTTGCCTAATTCACCCAGATGCAAATCCACATATGGATTTCTAACCTATCCAGGTTTCAGTGGTGATTACAGCAGCACTTGTGGTATGAACCATGCTAGACACATTATTTTGGGACAGCTGAAGCATTAAAGGTAGACAGTGAAAAGCTCAGTGTATTTTGTCTGGGAGTTAACCCACCTCCATAGTTCCCAGGTACTGAGCTTTCAGGGTTTTGGCACAGGAAAAGACTTGGAATTCAGCTCCTTGAATTGGTTTCAAACTTTGCTGAAAGTCCGGAGGTGTTTGGATCTGGGATTTTGACTAGTAGCTCCCAAAAGAGGCTGCTAATTTCTCAGGGTGAGGCAGCAGAGGATGGAAGGAACCAGTGTTATTTCGCTTTGCTCTAAATGCAATGCAACCATCTGTGCAGCTGGTAAACCACAAGGCCTTGAAGGAACTACAAAGTAGTGTGACTGTAAAGTCAGTCACTGAGATACAGTCTCAGCCAGGCTGACACGGCCTGCTGGTCCTCCTCAAACCCTTGGAAGAAATGCTGCCTGACAGCTGCTTTCTATCTCCCATGCTTTGGCTCCATCGTGTCCCCATCAGCATCTTTTACAACCCTGGTTAGACATATACCAACAATGTATCAAGATGAGTAACGGACTAAATCCAAAAATACAGAGCCATCAGGAGCTGCACAAAGCTGCTTGTAAATCTTCCACAAGTGGCATGTTTCCATAATAAACAATCTGTTATCGCACTGCTCTGTTCCCACTTAGCAGTCTGCCGAGGGAAGGGAAGAGAGAGGCCTGTTCGCAGGGTGCTGCATTTAACAGACAAGCAGGCAGCCTGCAACGGTCCACACTCCCTCTGCCGGCTGCATCCTTTCTGAGCTCTCAGAGGTGATGCTTCTTGCTCTGACGGAGGCCAGGCATGACTAATTCTTACTGGCACTGTGGCAACATCTGTGCAGGCACTTCCAGTGAAGCGAAGTGCCTGCTTGGATACACACAGATAAAGCAGGCCCACTTTGCTTGGATTTACACAGATAAAGAGTAGAAGCAGCAGTGCCTATGTGAGAGATGCTGAGGTCTGGCTGGCACAGGGCTGTGAAGAAACACTCTCCAGCTGGGATCCAGAAGGCTGCGCTGTTGTCTCCGTAACAGGGGATCCATCATCAGGCACAAAACACGCACAAGGCACCTTGGGTTCCTGGGTGGCAAGCACCCTGGGAACCAAAAGGTTTACAATTCTGTTACAGGCAACACCTTCATTTCCCTTGCCCTGACAACATCTTTTGCCAACGTCCCTGAACAAGCAGGGCACCTTAACTGCAAAATCCACCTGCCTGCCAAAATGTCTGTTGGCAAAATGTATTCGGCAATACCTGAAAATACAAAGGTATATGGATACATGCAGCTGCCAAATTCAGGGATGGAGCATGTGTGTATATCCTTGTATTTCAAGTATTTCCACAGCACACACTTGATGACGTTACCTTGTCATCAGCAGGATTTTGGAAAGTCTGAATCAGAGAGCACAGAATCTTTGTGTTACCCATCAGCCACAGGCACCCTCTACTGGGAGTTGGCCTGAGAGCTAAAATACAGACTACGCAATGCACAGAGAGATGAAGCAGCTCCTGTAAAGCAAATCTGCAGCAGAGAGAAAATCTGAATCCAGGACTTCTTAACCCTTTTCTCCCACTCATCCCACAAGTCCTGCCACAGTCTCATCCAAAAAGGCTCCCTCTGTGCTGGCTATCAAGAGCCTGTGTCCATGCAATAGCAACACGCACGGCACCTCCATCAAACAGCCTGCTTCCTACTCATTACATCTTGTAGGCTAATTCCAGACTTATTTTTCCCATGTCACTTTTGATATAATGGGGGCAAAACAGCTCACGTAGTTTTTAAGCTATCAGGCAATTTAATTTCTTGCTTCTGAGCAGACATAACACTTTGGATGTCCTGCTCCACGTTTTAAAAGGATGTGGCAATCATGGCAGTTTAGCAATGTGCATGCAATTGTAAATGTCAATACAATTAATAGTGAAAGACTCATACTTGGATCACAAACCCAGTTCTCTTCTGACTCAAGCCCTCCTTGTAGGCTAGCAAGTAAGTGGGTCAGATAGCAGTACAAAAGTCCAGATAAAGAAAACTAATGCTTATATGGAAAAAAAAGATCAATTAAATTCTTTAAAAAGCCCTGACTAGGCACTGTCAGATTAAAGATGAGAGCAGCTCCCTAGCTATTAGATGGGTGGGTCAAATTTCATGTAGGATAACCTTGCCTTGAGTTACCCTGGTGATGTGAAGGATTTGGATCAGCAGTGAACTAGGAATGGGTTTTACCCTCGTGCTGAATGCAGCTTCAGGATTAGTGCCTGTACCCCCTGCAAGGTGCACACTCAGACAAGCACACAGAGCAAATGATGAAAAATGCATATCAAGTTTACTGCAAAACTCCCACTGAGGATCAAAGCTGCCGCCCCCAGCAATACTCACTGGCCTCAGCCATCTTCTCATGCTGCCTTTCTGAATTTTCTAACATGGGAAAATACTTCAAAAGCTTTGAAAGGCAAAAAAGCGCAACACCAGGGAATGGCACCTTAAGCAGGCAGGCAGTACTGCAGAGGAAGGGGATTTTGTCAGCGCTCTGCAAATACCACAAGCATAAAAACAGACAGTTTCCCAGAAGAGAAAGAAAATTCTGCATGGCCAGAAACAATTCACCCAAGCACATCTCCTTTGAGGTTGGCACTCCAGTAAGGGGAGCCCCAGGCACGGCTGGGAGTGCTTGGCACTTCTGAGAACAAACCGGTTAGTATAAATTTAACTGATTTCAGTACCTGGACTGAGACTGGTTCCTCTTCTCAAAAGCCTGAGGAAATTTCTTCTCCCAGGCTCAGGGCATTGCCCACAGGCAGCTGGCTCAAATCAGAGCCTGGTTAAACCACAGGTCCACAGGCTGGGCCAGTATCTCCATCACTTGGGGGTGTTGCCAGCCTTTCTGCCCTTCCCAGGTCACTGACCCACCTGCATAGGGTAAGGATGCACCCTGACTAGGACATGCAGCCTCAACTCCTCTCTTGCTAGGGGGAACCTCAAGACCAAGGCAGCAGCTGCCCAAAGAGGCTCAGCTGGGAACTGCTCTAGGTGCTGCTGACTGGTGAGAGGCTACGAGAAGGGCAGAGACTCTAAGTCTCCTAACAGCAGCTGGTCAGGGCTCTAAAACCTCGAGAGCTGTTGCTCAGGTTTTTCATAATTGCAAATGTATTTTCCTCTTAAAACCGTTCCACTAACAGTTCATAACTCTGTGGCTTGCAAATTGCCCAACTCTAGGTCAGACAGTTGCTTGCAATTGTAAAACATCAGAAGTTGCTTGTTTAAATCAGGTTAAAGAGGTCCCAGGCCCCTTGCCCTTCCCCCAGGAGCAGTCATTCTTTTCTTTACTTGATCACTTAAATCTTTTTCTTCACCAGTCCTGCCCTTACACTGAGTCTCCCATTTCACCTGCAAATGAAGAGCAATTTTCCTTCACAGCAGCATTCAGAGAGCTTTGATCAAAAATTTGTCTTTGTTCCATCATTTTTCAAAAGCTTTGTAGTTCCAGCTTCCTTCGAAATCCAGGTTAAAAGGAGCACTGCAAGGCAGGAGCAGGGCCTGGCAGGGAATAACTCAGCCTCAGAATAACCTCAGTTAAGAGGTTATCAGCTGCTTATTCCTGTAAGGACTATATGTGGTCCGCAGACACCACTGTGCTGGAGAGGGAGGGAGGGAGGGATGGAAGGCCAGATGAGAAGCATACAGGACAAGCAGGAGCAGTCCATTCCACCCAGCAAAGGGCTGTGCCTGGGAAGCTGTGGAGGGAAAGACCTTCTCTGAGCTTAGTTAAGGAGCATCAGTGTGGTTAAGCAGCAACCCAAGGGAGCCTCAGCAGATGTGGGGTAGGGGTTAATCCTTCCTGGGCCAAGCAGGCAAGCCAAAACCTGGATTAATGCAGTGTGTCAGGCTGCACATGCAACGCACTGGCAGTATTATCTGGACAACAGCAAACACCCAGATTAGTTGCTGACAACTCCCTAACAAGATCATGCAGGATCTGGCCATTAAGAACTGTCACTCTGACTTTCACAGCCAAAAATGTGAGCAAGCCAGTGACACCTTCCACAGTGAAATTCCATTGAGTGCCCTTGCACAGCCAAAGCTGGGGATGAGAAATGCTTCCCTTTCTAAGTTGGCTTTCTACCCTAGTGGAACAGAAGCAAGGAGAACCTGGTGAGCAGCACAGCTTCCCAGGCCTGGAGAGATGGTTCAGTCCAGTATTAAAGAGACAATTAGACAATTTTCTATCTTTTCTATATGCTTACAAATGTCTGTTCCAGGTGTGGCTCTAGAATTATTATCTACTAACTTCCAAGATTGCAAATCTGCTTCTTTCCCATTCCCTCGTCAGATGCAATGTAATTAAATTAAAAAAAAAAAAAACCAACCATCATATGACCAATGGAAAAAGATAGAGCTGTAACACCTAGTAAGAATCCAGGTGGAAAAACTATATCTGTCCACAGCAACGTCACAGCTTTCCCACTGTCCTAAAGGAATTCCTGCTCCCTGAGATGTGAGAACCAAGAGAAAGTCAGCTTCACCAGATGAGCATGGCAAGGGGGTGAGGCAGGGCACATTTCTGTAGAAACCAGAACACATGTCCAAGATCCACATAAATAAACGGCATTTTCTAATGGTTCAGCCTGTGCCTTTTGCTGCAGAGTAAATGCATGCAAAGCATCATCTCCCCACCATGTGGCAGTAGCTGCCTGCAAAGCTCCTAAGAGGGCCTTCCCATGCCTGGACCTGTGTCACAAAGTGGAACTATTTATAAAGGCAGCAACAAGCTGTGCAACAAATAAAGCTTTGGAAGACGGTGGGAGAGTTCTGCAAAAACATCAAGGGCAAGCCTTAAAAATGTTAATCTTGCACATCTCATTGGTGAATTCTTTCAGCCAGGCTAATCTGAAGGTTTGTTGCTTGTGAAGTGTGAGCATAGCCACTCTTAAACAGAAAGTCAGAAACAGGGGTGCTGAGCTATGGCTATGCTAGGACTTCACACATCTACAGGTCTAAACACATGCACACAAAATACTGTTCCCTGCATCAAACAGCTTTTGATGCATAATGGACTTTCGGATGTTTTGTGTGAAAACCAGCCAGAAAGGTCTGCCCTCTGGGACAATGCTGAGCACAGAGCATTTTGTGCATAGTGGGTGGACATGCCTGTTAACATCCCTACTTGCCCTCCAACATGATGAAGTGTGCTGAAAAGTCCCTCTCCTCACTTTCTGGGAAGGGAAGGACACTGGGCAGGTGAAGCCCTGTCTACCACCATGGGAGCTCAGTTTGCTGTGCCTGTCATTGCTAGCAAAGGACAGGGTGTTAGAGAGAAATAGCCTATCCATGGGAAACTCTTTGTAAAACAGACACTGGAGGCAAGGAGACACTAGACACCAGCTCAGTTTCACAGCAGACTCAATGTAGTCTGCAAGTATAAAGGACAGGACACACTGAAAGCTTATGCAAGGATGAGAAAGGAAGCTGTTCCCTCCCTAGTGATGCATTCTTCTGCTGGCGTAAAGGTCCAATTAATTCCCTGGCACCTGGTCTCCAAGAACACAGCCTTCATGCTCTTGATCTTCAGGCTGCTCTCCTTGTGAGTCCTCCTTGCAGCAGCACTCATATGACATCAGCGCTCTCCTGACACTGCTCCTGGATGACACTTTAGCCCACCTGTACCTTGTGCTGATGAGCAGTGCCCATGGGTGGTCCTAGATGGGATCCTCTGGGAGACCAAATGAGTTGTGTCACCATTGACATAAATAACTGTTGGAATGAGGGAACAATAAAAAAAAAAAAAGGCAACAGAACAGCCAAGGTGTTCATCAAGGGGAACCCAATGACAGCATCAAGTCACATTAGATATCAGCGCAGTACACATTACAGATGTGGGATTCAAGAGCCATCTTCAGCCAGCAAGATTCAGGAGAGGACCTATGGACAATCCAATGTTCCTCAGGCTTGGGAAGCGGTGATGTGCAATCAGCATCACCACCACCTTGCCCAGGTGCTGCCACTCTCACACTGAGGATGCTGTGACATGCTCCCTCTGCAGCACTGTGTTCCACTTTTAGAGCTAGGGAGGCTTTTGGGGCTCCATTCTTAGACCAGCGATGTGCAACTGTGCAACACAGGGACTGCTGTGCCTTCAGTTGGACCTTCCAGCCCAGCACAATTCACTTCCCAGCTCCCATGTAACCTGCCCCTCAGGCAAGGGGTACAAAGGAACACATGCTCCTGTCTTCTTCCACTTCACACTGGAAATACGAACAAGGACTGAAGAGTGTTGAGACAAAATCTGGGTAGGGTTAGCCCTATGTATTGGCCTCTGACTTTCAGAGGAGAACAGGGTCTTGCCCAAGAAGCTGCTGTTCACAGCAGGCAGAACCCAGACAGGAAGCAAAGCTGTTCACCATAACACACACAGTCCAAAGAGCTCCCTGGCAGCACAGCTCAGCTTTCCCAACACAATACCTGCAGCAGCAGAAGCCGCTCCGCAGGCAGCCAGGTGCTAACTTGCCCCTCCTTGTCATGTGGCTCGGATGGCATTTCCCTCAGCACTGCCAAGCCCTGAGCCCCTGTCTATTTGGGATGCATGGTTATCTGCAGGCAAAGCTGGCAGGGCCATATGCTGGAGTCAGCCAGGCTCCTGTGCCACTGGCAAGATGTGGAGTGAGCAGGGCAAGGGCCACAGGAAAGCGAGACAGGCTCCTCTCCAGCTGCCCTCATCAAGGCTGTTCTCTTGTGATAAGAACCGACCCTCACATTTGGCTCCACTGCAGGAAGTTTGTTCTTGTCACCCCATTTCCCACCTCCCTCCTCTCTCCCTAAAGGCTGGAAGGTCACAGCCCTGGGACATGAAGAGGAAGGAGGCATATGGGAGCAGGCTGCCCTTGCCATCCTCTCTCTAGCCAGCCCCTGGTGTCTGTGGTGGGAGCCACCAGCAAAGCACATACAAGGAGGAAAGCCTAAGAGCAGCTCTAGTGGTTTGGTTCACCTTTTGGGCACAAGCCTGCAGCAGGCTGATTGTGAACAAACTAACCATCCCTGTTACAAATCCTTTGTTTGTCCCCTTTCCTAACCCTTCTGCCAGAGGGTTTGGCCCCTGTGCTGTGTGGGGATGCACAAACAGCTGATTCCACATCCAGAGTGAGAGGGGAAGAAGTGGGAGTCCTGGAGCCACCCACATTTGACACAAAACTGCTGGCAAAAAAAAGCTTCTCTCCACTTTGGGAGCCCCTCTCCCAGCATATCTCCCTGCAAAGTAGATCCTCTGCATTCCCAGGTGGTTTTTCCTGTCCTCTCTTTGCTGCTAAGCAGCAAATTAACATTTCCATTCCATCTCATATGGCCAGCCAGAGGAGAAATCCATTGAGAATGAAGAAAAGGGCAGAAACAAGTGGTGGGGATGATCCTCCTCAAATGATAATGAAAGAATAGATAGCTTTAAGCAGCCCAAGAGCACTTGGAAACAGCTTAAGAGGACACACTTCATGCTTACATTCAGACCTTCTACTCTCACTCCTGCCTTCACACATGACTGTTGAGAACCAGCATGGCTCAAACAGTAGCATGTCCCTCCTGGGTTCAGATTTAAGCATCACACACTGAGGAGGTTTGACAGAGCAGCAGAGGAAGGGAAGCTGGTGGGTTATTCCAGCAAAAAGCCCTCTCTGTGACACTTCTCCACCTACTTACCCATTCTCAGGCACACTCAAGATGCCAGTCATCGGTACCAGTGATGAGCATGGATGGATATTGCAAGTGAAAAGAAGCTGCCAACAAACCCTATGACAACAAATGGCACTTCCCACACATTTGGCACTTTCCTTGCCAGAACCTCCAAGTTTTGAAGGAGTCAAGTAGCCAAGTGGGCTCCTAGTAAAGGCCATTATTTTCAGAAAAGTTGGATGAATTTAACCTAGTCTCTTAATTTTACAGGTGGGCAAGTCCCAGATAGTAAAAATACTGATTTTTTCCAAGGTGTGCCCTAGCTTTGTGTGCCCTCACACACTCCAGCCCCTGTTCAGGCCTTACATCCCAATGAAAAGAAATCTGGGGTAGCATTTCCTATTGGCAACACACTTTTAAACACCTTCATAGAGTAGCTGATCAAGCGGCTACAACACTCCAGGACTCTGGAACTTGCTCTACATTTCCAAAACTCCTGACCTTCCAAATCTGGGAACAACCAATCCAATAAATGGCTCTCCCTAATACCTGTTTTCAAATATCAGGTCCAGTGGCAAAATTTGCTGCCGTGATTCCATGACCCACCTCAGATTCAGATGACGTTCACCTAAGTCTGTTTGCTCATGGTCACCATTATCTTTGCCTTCCAGTAAAAGCAGGTTTTGTGGAGCAGCTGGACATGGAGGTGGAAGTAGCATGACAGCTTTTAGTGGGAACAGGACTTCTCCTCCTGAGGAATCACCAGGCTGAGCAACGGGAGCAAGAAGGTTTCTGTGCTGCTGAGTCAGCACTTTGCAATGCCTCTGCCTCTGCTCTGCCTTTGCACAGCCTGGTTCTAACCTTTCCTGCAGGTGAAGGCAGCACCACCAACAACAAAAGAGCAGCAGTGGAAAGTAGGATGCACACCACAGTGTGGTGCAAAGCTGAGTAATAAACTGTCCCACCTCATACCTCCAGATAAAACGAAGGACTGATGTATCCCCAGGGTAACTCAGCTGACATCAACAGTGTTACCACACATGGTGTCTGCCCTGTAACGTCATACAACCCATAAGAGGTTGCTCAATGTGCCAAACACTACATGGCCATCCAACCATCACATCAGCAAGTTTCAGGATCCTCCCTGAGTGCAGGACTTTGCTGGCACCCTGTGGGGAGGTGGTTCACAGACTCTCCCACAGCCTGAAGGAAGTCCTCAAGAACAGTACAAGAAGAATTTCGGGTGTATGCTGTGTTTGGTAGGCCATTTTCATGACGGAATTTTTATTTTCCTATTATTTCCTATTTCCCCAGTTCACCTAGTCAAGATGAAGTGAAATGCATCATGCAAGCTGTAGCCCATCACAATCAGTGTTAGTGCCACCTTTCCCACATCTTTGTTTGACCAGAGAAGTTAACAGCCTCAAGGTTGAAGAAAGGAGAGTGCAACAGAGGAGATTTCTTCCGTAAATTATCTAGCTCCAAATGCATTCATGCTTTAGAGGTCACAAAAATAATCTCTACCCAGAGAAAGAGGTTTTAAAGGTTCTGTCACACCCAACAGATGTCCTCATTCCTTCTTCTGCTTCTTCTAGATGTCAAAATACTGCAGTGTCCACTCAGAGTCCCCATGCTCCTGAGGACCATGTCTAAACCATGAACACTTCCATATCCAAGTGGGTTGCGGTATGCGCTGTCACTTACTCTCCCTGCACACAGCATCCAGCATCAGGTATGTGCCAAAAGGAATTCTCTAAGTATAGTTGCAGTAGCTACCTGAGGTTTTGCTCCTATCTCAGCATAACCAGTAGTAAGCCACATTTTAATCCTCAGTCTGAAGCAAGAGGGAAGAAAGAGAAAGCCATTCATTTTTCAAGCACTCTATCCCTGGCTGCCCATTTTCTCCACTTCTTTCTTTTTAATCTGTTTTTCCACTAGTGCCAACATTTGAGCCAACACAGAGAGGACAGCTGAATCAATTTCAATAAGATGCAAACTAAGAAATAAAAAGCAATCAGAACAGATTTTGCAGTGTCAAATTCAGCTCTCCTGAGGCAAAGGAATGGCTAGCACTCCTGGCCCTTCCCCCATTCCTCCCAGTCCCAACTCTATCTGCTCTCCCATGCCTCTGTGAAACCTTCACTATTTCAGCATGTCCCCCAGCAGAGAGCAATTATTGATGGTATATGTTACATCAGCCTTAATGGCCAATCCAAATAGGAGCCTGTATGTCTGCTGCAGAAACACAAACCTGCTTGTTTCTGCCCCAAAACTTGCATTCTGAATAGCCAGAGAAGGCAGGGGCAAGGGAGCAGAAAGCCCAAGCTGAAGAAAGCCAGTATTGGTAGCAAGCTCAGCTGCAAGCCCATGTTTTTCTGGGGCCACTGTGGTTACTAGTAGAAAGGAAGCTAGAAGGAGAGCTTGGAGCAGAAAGCCAGCTGGCCGAGTGAAGGAAAGCCCACAGCTCATCTGCAGGATGTTCTCTGAAGGTCCCAGGTCTTGGCCTGGCTGCTGTTAGGGTTGGCTAAAGCCTGGCTGGTTTTCCTCTGCAGTTTCTCTCCTCAATCCAGTTGGGCCAGAAGAAAGTGAGGATGCAAAGCAGCAGGTTCATGGCACTGCTTCAAGCAGCATGCATGTTCCTGACGTGCTGCTAAGGCTATGACACAGAGAGGAGAGGTGGCCTGGTCCAAGTACCACTTCCACACTGCTATCCCCCAAACACAAGTTTCTGTACATGCCTGTTTCTGTCCCTGCTTCCAACAGATGGAGTCTGCTGGCTAAGTCTGCCTGACTCATGTTTGATCAAAGAGGAGCTGTAGGCTCAGAGGGCAGGGAGTATCCTCTTTGCCATCTCTCTGAAGGAGCAATGGAGCCTTGGCTCTTAGATGGAGTCTGTAGGTGTTTCCTCACTTACAGGTGTGAGGGTGACTTTTGCCCTGCTATGCGTCCACTGATTCCTCAAAGGTTTCTCCTGAAACCCACCAGCATCAGACTTTGCCACACCAGCAGCACAGGGGAAACAGAGCAAATGCATGTGAAATCCAGGCTTTTTTATTAGGTCCAGAAAGGAGAGATTTGCTGCAAGAATGCTGGACTGAATTCAACTACTTGCAGCTCTCATTTCCACCCCTGCAACCTCAGATCAAGAGGCATTTAAAAACCAAGACAACAGTGCTGAAGCCACCTAACCCTGGAAAGCTCGAGCAAGAAACTCATCTCCAAATGCCAGCAATGGCTGCCCCAGCTCTAATGATCCCCTTGGAGGCTCTTCTGCATCTGAGCTAAGCACAGTAATACTGTGATACGTTTATTCAGACCATATGTAATAGGCACAAGAGCCCATAAAAGCTTAAACAGCACAATAAACATTTGGAAAAGCACAGTGACCAGATTTACATGGTTTGGACACCTGCCAGCATGACCCACCAGAATCTGAGCCTTAAGTTTTTCTCTAAGCCAAAGACAGACACACAGCACAAACATGAATGTCCTGTTATCCTTGGAAAAAAGATAAACAGCTCCCCAAAGCCCATCCCCAGCACTACAACCTGACATCCTTCCACTGCATCTTATTGGACTTAGTTTAAATCAGGGCCATAAAGGTGGTCTTGGCCAGAAGAAATAAATGCAGCACAACAAAACCTCACCCCAGAGCACACAGTACAACTGAGAAAGAGGAAAAGACGGAAAGATTTAGACACACAGTTTCCATCAAAGGGACGTGTGCCCTGCTGCAGAAAGAGAGCTGTGCTTTGCTGATTTCCAAGATACTTTTGTGCTAATGTTCCTCCACAGGGATAATGTGGGATCTCCTGTGCCACCTACCAGGCTGGAGGAGGGGGTGGGGGTGATGGATCAACAGAAGAGAAGAAGTGTGAAACAATGATGCATCTGAGGAACTGCAAAACATTTGATCCCAAGAATCTGCAAAAAAGCCTTGAGCTTTCATTTGCCCAAAGCACTTTGGGATAGTGGGATGTAAAAGTTCCTCTCTTTCCCAAGGTGAAGAACAGTTGGAACAGTTTCAGTTTCCTGGATTCTTCAGCATTTTGTGTATTTTCTTCCCCCTGCTCTATGTTTTGTAACATTTATGACTAAACACGATGTTTTTCACACATACAGCCCTCCTCTTCCAGTTCACCAAGACACTGCACAACCAGGATTCAGTACAGTTGTGAGCATCTACTGCTCAAGACAGAAGCCAGCAGTCTTGGCAGGCCTAAACCCAAGGCAGAACCTCATCTTCAGACTTAAAGCAAAAAGAAAGAGATAAAAGAGCACCACAACTTATTGCTTCTGAGAAACCTGCCTCATTTGTTATGATGAAGGAGAGCATTACAGATTAGCTGGCAATACATGGAAGGAGCTGCCCACCTCCCACACAAAATTTCCCAGAAAATGTTTTTTACAATTTTAAGATGAGCTGCTACAGAAAGTGATACAAAAGAAAGACTGAAGTGTGATGACAGATTTACTTACATGAGGCTCAGGACGCGAAGATGCCTTTGCTGTTAAAAAGAAGGTCAGAAGCCCTGCTCTGCTCTGCCTAGCAAACTGCAGAATAAAGCTGTTTGTGTTTATCTGCTGCTCCAGGAGGTGGGCTGTGCACTGAGAACAAAAGCTACATGCAAGGGCACATTCTCTCACCCACTGGCACGGGCACGCTCAGCACTGGCTCTGTGTAGGACAAGGTCTATCTTCAGCACCAGTGGCTACAAAGGAGGACAAAGCAGGGGGTCTCCACTCAGACTGCTGCACAGCATGAATTGCTGAAGGACCACACATTTGGTGACTGCAAGATCTAGTGGGGAGGCACAGAGTAGTAAAGGGTCCTGTGGGAGGAAAAGATGTGTAGAAGCAAGGGTTAGGATGGCGTGGGTAACGGAGCACACACTAATGGGAAGTCTTAGTATCTCCTGAGGGGGAGGTCAGGCAGTTAAAGGTCTATCCAAGGCAGATGTGCTCGTGTTAGCTCACAGTCAGTAGACACAGGAGTTAGGGATGGGAAAGACAGGACTGGGATGGCAGGGAGAGAACAAAGCCATCAGGAAGAGCAATGCACTTTTGACACATGCCTCCTCCATCTGCTTGGGAAGGTAATTTGGACCAGGGAAGCCCTGATTGAGCTCAAAACTACAGAGCTGCCTGACTGCTTGAACAGTCCCAGCTAAACCTCCCTGTGCAAACAGCTCAGTGGGGTTGGAGGCTTCTCCAACACAAGCTACCATCATCAAACTCTGCAGTAAAGGACACAAGTGGTGGAGGAAGCAGCCAAAGAACATAGGACATTAAAAGACATCCAAGGCTGACTCCAGACAAGGACCAGCAGATGGAATAATCTGGCTAGCTGTCACAGAAACTGAAATGACAGGAGCTGAAAAAGTGTGTAGGCTCTGAAAAATTATTTCTTTTACATCAGAGTGTGCTTCCAGTACTCGCACAGGTTGAGAGAGAAGGAGACCCAGGAATCCATCAACTCTCCTCCCTTTCTCCATACTTCCACCAACTCTTTCCAAAACTGCCATGGGGCAGAGTCTGTGCACAAAAACAGCTGCTTCATCCACATTACAGCTACAGCCCACCATGCTCTATGTATGCTCTCTTGGCAAATGAAGAAATATGGACTAGTTTTTGTGTCTCTTCTGCACTGGTATCTGCTGTTTATCTTAGGAGGATGGCTTCAGATGAGATAAATCACTACAGTTTAGGGTAGGAAGACAACAGAGTGAGGTTGATCTTGGGGATCTTTAGATCTCCCTGAACACACTTCCAGGCAAGGCATAAGTGTGTGTTCATTTGAAGTACTGGGGGGCAGTGGTTGAACCAGAGAATTTAAGGGTACCTTGAATCCCAGTCCTGCTGTAGCCTAGGGCAAATTATTTTAATGTTTCTTTGCTACGTTTACCTCAAATATAGCATTTTCCAAAAATTGATATGGAAGTCCTTCAAATCCAGGGAGTTGTATATCAGCAAGCCAAACTGTGTTAACAGTGTTCACAAAGGCAAATAACGGTAAGTATGCTGAGCGCCACAACATGAAGCTAAAATTCAGACTTTCTGGCTCCTGTTCCAGACTTGGTGACCTTTCAAAACCAGTTTTGTGTGTTTGCTTCCCTGGTTCAAAAATAAAACCTGTAACTCACAGTCAAGCTGAGAGTGTGGGTTCATATTTGGGATACACCTTGAGATACATGGTGAGGTAGCTCTATAGAAGGGCAATGTAGTACTACTGCCATTACTACTGCTGTGCAATTCACATGATGCTTTCCTTTCAGTATTATTCTTAGGAACAATCTCTGGGAAGATTTTGGGTTTGCTAAAATAAGAAAAAAAAGATAGATTATAGGCTTCTAGGGACAGAAATAAACCCATTCCCATGCGGTTTGTACTGTTTAAAGGGACATGACACCTATTTTTTTAAAAGCTTAGTGTCAAAAGACAAATGACTGTCATCTGTCAGCACAAAAAAAAGTTGGGAAAAATGTATATAATATCATTTTCCAAAAGGTTTAGGTGTACCTGAGATGACCCAGAGTATGACAGTAGGAGGTGAAGCATGCCCTGTGCAACAGACCCCAGCCAGCTCTCCAGCAGAACACAAGCAGGGAGTAGTTTTTCCATTCAGTTTTTAGAGGAAGATCTTGGTTTCAAGCCAGGAGGTTGAAGGGTGAACACAGCAGTACAGGACTGGGCAAACAGGGAGAGTATTTTTTCCCATGTTCCCACATTTCTGTTCAATGTCCTGGCTATGGTCAGGTGGGAAAAACCACGATGCCATGTATTCAGCATGAACTGCAATTCCATACAATGGAATGGGTTCTCCTCTGATGCAGTATCCAGTATTTGGAAAGGAGCCACTGCGTTAACAACATCTGTGTCTTGCAACAAACAACAGCTGGAGGCACCAAGGAACTAGCAGATGGTGGGAATTTTCCCCAGACAGCACCAGACAGAGCAGAAGAGTCTTATTCCTCCTCCACTCCCACTGTATCCTCCATAGCTGTCTGCTGGGGAAAGCCATCCACTTGGATCCAGAGCTGCAAGGATGGGCTGAAGTAAGTGCTGGAGCTGAAAGATTTGAGCAGATAGAGCAGAGACTGCAGGAGGAGCATAGGGACAAAGCTAGGAGTACTGGGATTTCAAAACAGCGAAACCAGGGCAGGATCACCATTGGTTCTGGCACACTCTGACCCTCATGGTGCTGTGAAGCATTAACCTTGTCCTGAACAACATCCTGGAGGTAATTTAGACATGTCTGCAATGTGAAAAATCCCAAGCTACAGTCTCCAGAGTTAGTTTAGGTGCATTTAGATCAATTTTGTGTGCTCTGGGACCATCTCAAACTCCAGCAGAAATACTTGATAAAAAAGCAGCCAAGAGAAGGACAAAAAAAGTTTACTATCACTAATAACTGGCAGAAAATCAATAAGGGATATTTCAGACACAGCTTCTTCAGAGGGAGATGCTCAGCACATCATCTACTGCTGGCTCATTTATTCTGAAGACTTAAAAAGATTTGGAGCAAGAGCAAATAGGACTAGGCTGAACACAGAACAGTAAATTAGGTTTTGTTTGTCTATAATATTAATAGGAGCATTATGTAATTTTCTTGGCTTACTGATGCAGCAATTCTGGTTACAAGATGGGATGGGATTTCCTTGAGGTCATTCCCCCAAACTGTGCGAGTTGTTATTTTCCTGGCTCACCCACAAACAGGGTGGTTTGCTCTTCTGAAACACTAATGTCCGACTGTTGAAAGGTCTTGCCAATCAAAACATTGTGGCCTTACCCCATTTTAATAATCTAAGGCATCAATCTCCCCCCTAGTATTTGTTTGATGTGTTCTGCACCCCGCTGAAAAATCCCCTCCAGACCTCCCTGAGTTCAGGCTCTGACTGAAGAGAAATGCCATGCATCAGGCCTGCAGCTTTCTCTCTGAAACATTTAGCAGGGGACGGTGGTAAAACGTATTTATTTTCATGTATTGAGGAAAGGCCATATATTCCAGCCTTTTTTTTTTTTTTTTAAACTTTTTTTTTCCATCACTCAGAGATGGGCCTGAGGCCAAAACAGTGCTGCTAAGCTTGTTTTCTATTTAAAATCTTCATTTTTATTAATAACCCTTTACAGCCTACACACCAGCACTGCGGGAGTTGCATTTCCGTGTTATGTCATGGTGAACTGTTATGTATTTAATTCCTGTACCCACAAACCCATATGGACATCATTAAACATGCACTGTACAGTATTAAAACTGTGTTCCAGAAAGTGTGATTTAAAAAAAAAAAAAAAAAAAAGACCGATGAAGGGGGGATTTTTTTTTTTTTTTTTTTTCCTAAGGTCATGGGAAAATGAAGGAGTAAAGGAGAAAGAAAAGGTTCAGCAGTGCTGCAGGTTAGCTTACAGCTCACCCTGCCTGCAGACCAAAAGCCTAGTTTGCCTTATCCACCACAGAAGATTAATTACCCAGTAACTTCAGGCCAGAGATGACGAATTTCTGTTTGGCAGATCATAGACACAAGTTGTGTAAAAATTACAGGTTACAAACTGGCACAAGACCTTGATGACTTTAATTCTGCCAAATTAGGTTTCCATCACTTCTCCTGAAAGAAGTTGCCTTTAGTGGGGCAAAAGAGTAGGTTTCCTCCTATTGCTGAGCGTTAATTAGGAGGGCTACAAACACGGGTGAGGGCAGACCCTTATAGAATCATAGAATGGTAAGGTTGGAAGGGACCTCAAGGATCACCTAGTTCCAACCCCCTGTCATAGGCAGGGACACCTCCCACTAGTACAGGTCACTCAAGGCCTCGTCCAACCTGGCCTCGAACACCTCCAAGGTGTTCAAGCACCTTACCCCAAGCGCAACACGGGATTGAATCCCACCTTCCATTATGGCCCTCAAATTGCTTGTCCTGGTTGTAGTCTATGACAGCAGCAAATCAAGCAATTAGGTAACTTCTGCAAGGCAGCGAGGGCAGTCTTATCCTCAGGATCTGGCCTGTGCCCTGGATACTCCTATCATCCCTCTGTTATCTCTTAGGTGGGATTTGAGATTAAAAGATATGGGAAAGAGAGAAAGTGATGGAAGAAACACAACAGAATGCAAATAAACCAAACATACAGACTACCAGTGGGACAAATAGAAATGAGTGTAGCGATGATGGGGGAAGCAGGATAGGAGGAAGAAAACAATATCCAAGACATGTAAAGAAAATGGGAAAATAACTCCAACAACACAAGAAAATATATGTCAATATGAGGCAGGGAAGCTGGTGGAGTCAGGCATAGTAAGAAAGCAAAAAGAAAGCAAGAAATAAGAACAAAGTAGAGTTCTTAAATGTCCAGTTAAAAGATTTATGTAAATATGTAAAATAGGAGGCAATAACTCAATTGCCTACAACACATACTAGATAATTTGCAAAGGCCTAGTCATTTATACTGGAGTGTGACCTGCCAGACCCCATTTGATGGCTGAATTCCCTCTGATTCTGGAGCAAGCATTAGCTGAAGTGAACCAATCACAGTGAAAATGGTATGTGACAGGATGCTGCAGCCAGCACAGCCACAGAAAGGCATTCTGCATAGCCCTGTGCTTATTGCTTTGTCTCAGAGGGGTTGCATGCACTTTTGGAGACTGTACTGGTGCTCCATGAATTTACAGCTACACAATTAAAAAGGCCCTCAAAGATACAGATGAAGATACAGACCTAATTGCTCTCAAGCCCTTTTTTGTTTTCTTTATGAAATATTACTGAAAAATAAATGCATAAAGAAAGCATTCAGGACACACACAAATTATCTGCTGTATAAAATGTCTGAATGCTCAGATCAGTTTCTGGTTTTGATGTGTTTTGGAGTCTCTTGGAACAGATGTTACCTACCCTCATCCCTTGAAAGCTGGTGGCTTAAGTCAGATGAAATTTGTTGTGTTGGCCCCAAAGGCTGTGTGCAAGTACTCCATACATATCCATCTCCAGGAAAACGACAAGAGTTAACATGATTTGCAGAGGGCATTACTGATGAATGAACATCCTTTATATCTCAGCCCTCTCCAGAACTCTACACTCCCATCAAAGAAGCACACACATGAATAGACACACAAATAACTTTGAATGCTTGTGAGTTGCTGTTGAATTCAATACAGTTATTTACTGTGTAGAGAACTACCCATGTGCATAAATGTTTGGAGGAGAAGAGCCACTCTCAGGATAAGGCTGACGGTAAGTCTAATGTTAGAATCATAGAATAGTAAGGTTGGAAGGGACCTCAAGGATCATCTAGTTCCAACCCCCTGCCATAGGCAGGGACACCTCCCACTAGCACAGGTTACTCAAGGCCTCGTCCAACCTGGCCTTGAACACCTCTAGGGAGGGAGCAGCCACAACCTCCCTGGGCAACCTGTTCCAGTGCCTCACCACCCTCACTGGAAAGAACTTCCTCCTGACATCCAGTCTAAATCTCCCCTCTGCCAGTTTAAACTCATTGCCCCTTGTCTTGTCATTACAAGACCTTGTAAATAGGCCTTGTAAAAATGTTATCTAGCCACAGTATTTTGGAGGTGAAATGTTTTTGACGTGTGTCTCTGTAGGGCTCTGTCCTACTTCATTCAAAATCAGGAATTTGCTTTGATGTTTTGAAAATAAAACAGAAGCAGCAGACAGGACTCGCAAAACTTCTTCAGAAAATTTGCAAAGGGCTATTAAAGCCCTAAGCTCTTGAATGGTCTATTTTGGGTCAGTGCTTTCTTAAACCAATAGTCACATTTTCTATTTATATATTTCCCTGGCATATGCGTTATCTGAACTGAGCGTATTTGAAATGGAGGTAAGATTTGAGATTTCCTGAGCACATATTAGGATAGACAAAATCACAGCAGAAAGCAGCATTTGTTTGTTAAAGCCAAAAATTCTCTGTTTGCTGACATTAATTCAGTCCTCTCCCACAAACATTATTTACCCTGCCAGGGATCTGGACTTACTGGGGAGTAAACCAGGGCTCAGTAGTTTATATGCCTGTCAACAAAAAAATTAAGTATGAAACACTTGTCATAAATCTGCACCGATAAAACTTCCTGATTTATGAGGATGATGAATGATTGAGGCAAGAGTGAATTTTTAAAAAAGCCTTAAGAGAAAGCAAATAAAAGAGAAGGGGGAAAGGCAGTAATTATATAATGCACTTGAGAGTGGCCTTCCATAAGAACAAGGGAAAGGGACTCCTCTTATGATGCCTATTTCATCCTTTGCCCAATAATCCAAAAGCACCTAACTTTTCAGTATACTGTGTTTTTTTCATAGGCTGGAAGCACCACAAAGCATCCTTCACCAGCCAGATTTTTGGCAGTTTTCCTTCTTCAAATGCAAATGCTACATCTGGAAAAGGCTGGAATCCTCTCTCCTGCCTGAAAGCCTCTTTTTATCTCTGCTCTCTGCAGAACTCCTATTTCTTGCAGCTACTCACTCCAGTATACTGCTTTATTGAAGGGATTCAAGGCTTTCTCCTCTGCTGAGTGTTTGCCTCTTCTTAAAGTCCCATCTCACCTTCGGAGCCTGCTCCCTAGCTATGTGGCTCACTCTGCCATCCCTCAGCCAAGCATTGTAAAACAATCCCCACGCAACACACAGATGGGCATGAAAATGATAACAGTGAAGATTAACAGAAGCTTATTTGTCAGCCCTGGCAAGAAGAGCATCTCATTAGCTGGTATGGCCTGTGCAGTTCAGCTGCCCTGGGTTCCTCCTTCCCCCAGGGGATGACACTGATGCATCATGAACACGAATATCATTGTTAGTGTGTGTGTCCAACAGAGCCTTGCTTTGTGCCTTAAGATGACCCAGCAAACAATAAGATACTTTTCCACTGACCTCTTGCTGAAGGAGTTAAAAAGCTGTTTGCAGGGATGTGGACAACTCTTGCAGCTTCTCCCTGACCCTTAGCTTCATTATAAAGATATGTATGGAGGTGAAGGAACTAATTCAGTCCTAGCAAGATGCCTCAGCAACCAGGCTACTGGTTGCAGGAACTGCAGAGGAAGAACATTGTTTGGACCACATAAAGGAAAGTGTTCAGTTTTATTACCGTATGTTTCTCCAAATTTGAGAGCTGTATTGCAAAAATGTCCCATCCTGTAGGAAGAGTTGTAGAACACCCACAACATGCCCTGATCCCCCACTATAAAGTAAAAGCTACCCCAGTTACTCTGTCTGTATACCTTATTTGCCTTTGCCTGTATCTTCAGGGCTTAGATGATAGCCTTACACCTCACCTTCTGGTCCTAAATTTAGAACAGCTGAAATTACTCTCTTCACCTGGGGTGAAAATTCACTGTGCCGTTACTGGTGCCACAGTGCTGTGGCTGGAGATTTTCACAGAGAAACTGTTCCTGGCTCTCTTTTTACTGAGCCCCAAACAAGTATTGCAACAGGGCTCGCTCTTTGATGTGTTCATCAGCCTTTGCTTTGCTTGCCAGATGCTGGTAGGGGAGAAAGGGATCAAGGATGAGATTGATGCTGTCACAGAGTTGCTCACTGGCAGAGTGAGGCTTAATTAGGCAGGACCAGACACACCACAGCACTGTGAACAGCAGATCAAGTCCCAGCCACGCAGCACCCAGAGACTTGAAGGGGTCACCTGCAAAGCCATCTGTTGGATGTCTCTGAACCTGTACCTGTCTGTTCACTCTACAGTCATCCTGCTGCTCAGAAGGGATGATGAAGCTGTGGCCTCACCAGTGCTGAGTACAGAGTGACAGTCACTACCAGGGTGCTGCTTGTCACACTACTCCTGATACAGGCCAGGATGCTGTTGACCTTCTTGGCCACCTGGGCACACCACTGGCTAACACTCAGCTGGCTGTTGACCAGCATCCCCAGGTCCTTCTGTGCCAGGCAGCTTTCCAGCCACTCTGTAGAACTGTCTGGGATTGTTGCGACCCAAGTGTAGGACTTGGCATTTGGCCTTCTTGAACCTCATACAATCGGCCTCAGCCCATCGGTCCAGTCCTTCTAGGTCTCTTTCCTACCCTCAAGCAGAGTAACACTCCCTTCCACCTTAGATCCAGCTAGGGTGCTCTCAATCCCCTCACCCAAATCAGTAACAAAGACATTAAGGAGAAGTAGCTCCAGTTCTGAGCCCTGGGGAACACCACTTGTGAGTGGCCACGAACTGGATTTAACTCTGTTCCCCACCACTCTTTGGGTCCAGCCATCCAGCTTGGCTTTTTACCCAGCTGAAGTATCCATCCATCCATCCATCCATCCATCCATCCATCCATCCATCCAAGCCATAAACTGGATGGAGCCATTTCTCCAGGAGGATGCTATGGGACGCAGTGTCAAATGCTTTACTGAAGTCAGAGTAAACAACATCTGCAGCCTCTCCCTCATTTATTAAGCAGGTCACCTTGTTGTAGGAGATCAGGTTCACCAAGTAATCATCAGAAAAAAGACTGAGACCAGCAACGTATCCAACAGGGAGCAGCAAAGATGGCAACATGGCTAATTCACTAGTGAACCAGGACAGCTTCAAGTTTCTGATGAGTGCTGTCTCTGGTATGAGTCATTCACACCCCATTCCCAACACACTTAGATGGGAAAGGAAAAGGTTTATCTCTTAGATATGGTGTCCCTGTCATCCTAACTCTATAGCTGTTGCAATAGATCTCTTCTTATAAAGCAAAACAGACATTTTTTAGCCTCAAACTTTCAATATTTTCTTCTTTCTAATATATTTTCAAGC
Organism: Ramphastos sulfuratus; assembly: GCA_013399055.1. NCBI lineage: Eukaryota > Metazoa > Chordata > Aves > Piciformes > Ramphastidae > Ramphastos > Ramphastos sulfuratus. Next base: position 726,109 of record WBNM01029838.1, read on the forward strand.
ACTAGGTATCTCAGGTTACTAGAGATTTTTTATTCAGTGGTTCCCAAATGTGCCTAAAGTGCTCTGATTTTTCAAACCCACAAGACTGTAATTGAAAGAAAATGTAATGAGACATATACAATGTTTTGAGGTTCACCACAGTGCACTGCAGTCAGCATTACTGGAGTGGCTATTAAAACTCCTTGGAGTTGGGGCACTAATACAGCTTGCAAGAATCCACCAAATAACCAGCATTTATTAGATTAGACTGAAGTATTGCAAAGCCACCGTCAATCCCTCTATTCAGAATATATCTGAGGTCTGTTTAAATGACCATCTTTCCTGAGCTTAGGCCAGTTGTTTTAAGAAATGTTAATGGAAACAAGAAACGAATTATGCTTTTAACACAAAAAATTCTGCAGTCCTTACACCAATGTAAATCTCAAATAGTTCATTACTGTCAGCAGGGTTGTTCCACTCGAACTCTGGCATAACTGGAAAAAAAGAAAGCAGCCTAAAGACAAAGGGCATCTTTGAGCCCAGACATGCAGCTCTAAGTAGAGATAAGCAGTAGCAAACCCCCTTCCATAAACCTCCCAAACAAAATGCAAGCATTAAAAGGGGCAGGGGGGTGTGCTTAATTGAATTCCCACTGGCACTTGAGTCTGCACTTAAAAGCAGGCCTAGGGTTATCTGTGAAATTTCAATTAAATCAAAAGCTTTGATAACATGATAAGTCACTCCAGAGTTTGGAGTCAAAACATGTTGTTATTTGATCCTCTGCTTGTGTTTCTGGGAACAGCACGCAGGAAAGACACTCAGCTGCAGACCAGTCAAGAAGATTGAAAGGGTGGAAATTAATCTACCAGTACATCACTGTATCACCTACAGCCAAAGCCACTTGATGTCTGGTATTTTTAAGTCCTTGAGAAGGCACTCTATTCTTCAAGAGACAGAAGGACAGAGCAAAACAGATCATCTCAGATGTGAGCAGTGCTCCAGGAGATTGTTCCCTACTGCCACAATATTTGCTCTTTCCAGCCTTGCTGGAAATCCTGGAAATCCTGCCCGCCATGCAATTAACCTGCGGAACATGGATGGGAGCTGAATGCAAACCTGTGTGGACACGAAACACCAAGCCCGGCCGAAGCAGTGAAATGGATTTCCAGCTCAAATCCTTTAGTGGCATGGGGTGAAGAGGTGAAGCAGGGCACACTAAACAATAATTCTCTAACATGCTGTTATGATACAAACAAGCCAGAAAGAAAGCCCAGTTCTCTTAATCCAGAGCAGGAAGCAGTGGCTGTCCAGAGAGACCTGACTTGCTTTACTTGTTGTTTAGCACTCTAATTACTAACGCTGTCTCCTCTCTCTTCAGTGGCAACTGCTAGATGCAGAGGGCAGTACTAGAGACTCTCGTAGTTCAAAGTCCTGTTTACTAAATAGCATCACCTCTTCTTCCTGATGTTTAGACAGAAATGCTCCACCTTAAATAAAGCATGTTTTTCACCTACACCTGGCCTGTAGTCAACAGCATTAAACCACATTTGGAGTAATGCCTTCCCTTGTGACATAAAGTACAGCTTGATAAAAACCTATCAAATGTAACAAGCTGTCTTACATTGTCTCCAACCACTCCAGAATCATGTATAGGGTTGCACTAGGCTCATGTACATGAGAAACCCACTCTTTTTATAACCACTGAGGCTACTGATCCTCAACGATAGTAAAAATAAAGAGACCTTGCAGATAAGCAATGTCAAAACTCCGTAGTAAACAACAATAAGAAGCATAGAGTACTGAAAAGTCTCATCTGGCCCCAGGCACCACTGGGGGATAATTTGTCACCCTGGCAGCAAACATGCCATTGACTGTGTCTGTTTGTTGCACACTCTTCTTCAGAGTGGAAAAAGATCTTCGTTAAACAATAGTGTGACCACATTAAATACAGACATAGCAGTGACAAGCTTGACTCTTCTCCATGTTATAATATTTCTAACATAAGCTGCCTATTCTTGTTTTTCAGGGACGTGACACACAGGGGACAAGACAGACTATATTAAACTCTGTCGTGTTAGTGAAAAGAAAACACCACCCAGTCTCCTTCTGCCTGGCAGGTCATGAGTCGACTGTGATAGACACCTCGGTCCGCCATGCAATTAACCTGCTAGCAGGGGCTTAGGAGAAATCCAGATAAGAAAAGGAAGTCCTCATTCCTCTTTGTCTCCTCAGTTCCATGCTTACTCACAAAGTACAGCTGAACTAGACACCTCCCTTCTGTGTGGATCTAAAGATCTCTTTTGTGCTTATCGGCATAGGCAATTCAACTCTGTGGGCTGCCCTTATTCTAGGGTCCCAAAGCAAGCACCACCAGTCTTTAAACAGAGACTTCCAGAAGAGCCTGTGGCACTGAGCCAAGCATTTCTAGTCCTAAGGGTTCAAGGATGAAGGGTGCCCCAAATCCTTCACAAGCTTGATAAGCTCTGAATCCAGTTATTTTGGTTTTGTTCCAATTTTGCCTCATTAGCCCAGGTTTCCCCCAGTGCCAGATTAATAAATTTGTTCTTTTGGCTCCCTAATTGGATTTGCATATAGAAGCACCAGTAGAACAGGCTTTCCCTACAGGTTTTGGAAGCAATGTTTCTTTCAGCACTGACTGATGATTTTAAAAACAAATTATCTTTCTAACTGGTCATTTCTAGAACCTTTTTAATGGAAGAGACAGGGTTTCTTTCCTAGAATCAAATCCTCTTAGCAAATCTCTGAAACCATACCTCCCTAATCACACTGCAGATACAGTCACGAGATGTGAGAGGCCTTTCTAACATCATAAAATAAATCAGTGAGACAGTAAGGAACAGATTTCCCAATCTCTTGCATTAACCACTAAACTTCTTTTTTGCAGAAGCAATTAATTTTACAGGTTAAGTTAAACATTAAGCAAACCGTTACTTTCTAATCTACAAAATAGGCACCTACAAAATATCAGCAGTGATTGTTCCTCCAGGATATGAACAAAAATTACTGGACAAGAACAGGCCCTCAAGCCAACAAGCCTGGCATTTATTTTTTTTTTTCTAAAGCAAACATCTCCGCATTTCAAAACACCCCTTCAGTCTCAACACCCTACAGTGAAAGAAAAAAATTAATAATAATGAATTTATGCTCATAAACAATAAACTTTTACTAGCACTAACACTACCATTGCATTTGGGCGCCGCAAGGCAGTGTTCGCTGGAACTGCTGAAGCAGCACCATGTCAGGCAGGCTCTGCTCTTGGTCATATTCTGATGGATTTCGGATAAGTCTGGTTATTCTTAATCTGTCTTGTGCCTAGGACAGCATGCTGTTTTTAAACCCTGTAGCATGCTCATAACCAATCCAGGCAAAAGCTATTTCTATACACTCAGCCTCCAGTGTCAAGTGTCAGTATATTAAACTATCTGCCCCTCTCAGCCCTATGTCCTTTCACAGTCAGATCTACAAAGCACAAGAGCAAATCTAAATGTGGTATTCAAGACGAGGAATAAAAGCTCTTGCTGGACAGTAAGAGCAGTAATGTATGCTGTTCCAACTGCCATTCTTACACATCTTTTTTTGTATAGCTGATGAAACTATTTCACTTAATGTGCTTTCTGTTTTCCCCCAGGTTTATTGCTTGATGCTTATCTACCTATAATTTATTTTTTCATTTTCTGGATGAGCAGCAAAATGATGTGAATCTTCTCTCATGATGGCAGAGTTATTTGCTGGTATCACTGATGCTGTAGCCAGTAGCAAATTTCAGTATCATCCATTTGATATTCCAGCCCAAATAATTTATGTGTCACAAACAAAAGGGAAAAGCCTTATGTGAAACTTGAGGACAAGTAAGTGTATCTGTTGGCTTTTTTTTTTTCCTATTTCCAGAGACTGCCCTGTCCCTGCATTGGCTTACTTTATTAAGATAACAATCTCCAAACAAGACCATCTCAAAGATCATAACAGGCACTGATCAAAGGCAGCACACACTGCTGGCGTATTCTAGAGCCCCACCTGACAACAGCTGAGTACCAGAGACTGAGCTGCTGCTCTCTGGGTCAGAAGGGGCACAACTGGGAATCAGCCACACTTCACTCTGTTTGTGGGACTCAAGGCTGCCTGACCTCTCAGCCACACTATAAGCACGCTACTGTAAATTGATTCTGTGATTCCAGAGCCAACAAAACATCTTCAAGACAAATTTAGATTTTGGGGGCAAACATTCTCAAGTAAATATAGTCCTAGAACAGACACATTTGAGAAAACCAAACCAAACCAAAACATCCCACCCCACCTCCCCCAAAACAAAACCAACAAAAAAAAAACCCCACAGATGCTCTACTACACTCAGATGCTTAAAGAGCTGTGGTCCCTAATTCCCACTGAAATCAATGAGAGCTGTATGACTAAAGAGAAGTAGTCAAGCAAGGCCTTTGGCAAAATCAGCATTAACAGGATAATGCATCCTTAGCTACCAAATTCTCAGTGAAAACGAGTAAGTAATTCTTTGAAAATACTTTTTCTTCCCTTCAGAACAGTGAGTCTTAACTGCCTTATCCTGTCATCTCTATTCCAAATTCTTTCTGTTCTGTATTTTACAATTTAATTCTCAGTTGATAAATCACACGGAAGTAAAAGTTCCATTTTTTTCTGACTTTGCCTTTGTTAGGGAATTAATTTCCATTCTGCATCTCTCAAGTGGAATGAGTTTCCCTAATAAAATGCATGCATGGAGCAGTCACAACACCACTGCCAAGTGCAGACTGTAGCAGTGATTGTAATAAAATGGTGCTGACCACATTCCTAAACAATGTGAAAATTGTACTGTAAGTCCTGTAAGAAGCAGCAACCACAAGAAAAGAATGACAGCTTTCCTCTTAGCACATCTGCTCAGAGACTCAACTATCAAATGTGTTGGGGAAACACAACTCCAATGGGATGAAAGGGAAATATAAAGCAAGAAATATGAGAGATGAAATCTAAGAGAAAATATTTGCATAATATCAAACACATCAGAATAAATACAGATATTTCACAGATGAAAAATTTTCCTCTGCCCTCCTGCTGCCAACAGGTAAGTGAATTGTTATTACAGGGCAAATCAGACTACATTTGGGAAACAGTCATATGGAAACACATTCATGCTTGTAGATAGGAAAAAGTGTATTAGGGAGCTGTGCTTTAGCACTGCTAGATTCATACATGAAAGCATGCCTAACATGGGCACTGCATTACCCTGGTAACTTCGAAGTTTCCTTATCAAGAGTTTGTAGCATGTGGAAATAAAGGCAGAATCTACCTTCCATTTTACAATGACTGCCTGGCATCTGAGTATCTGAGTGTTACACCACTTACATGGTAGAGATACGATCAGTAAAGCTCAGAGCTACTGATCACAATAAAGTATTCCTATTCTTCAGTAAAGGTAACTTCAACACCAAGTCCATTTTCTGAGTTACCCCTAGGTATATATACCTAGCAGGTTCCCTAATTTTCCTGGATTTGCATATTGTTTGAAAATCACTTTATGATTCTTATAGGAATAATATTCTCAGATACTGAACACTGTTTTAAATTCAGTTGTAAATATTACTAGAGGCGGTTTAAAAATAAATCTCATTTGAGCTTTCATGCATTTCTGCAGGAGGAGTATTGGAGAATGAATCCTTGGCTCTTGGTCTGCTTATTAGACTAGATCCAGACCCAGGAAGAAAAAACAAACTGTCATGAGTGGTCTGGCTGGGATATTTCAAACCCAACTGCAAAAAAGCCCTAAAAGTAGTGAACCATATGCAATGTCTAATTGATTAATCCTACTCCTTGGGCATTTCTGTTATTCCTAGTAAAAAATAATCATTAAAAAAATGGTTTCTGAGATTTTGTTTGTTGACTATGAGCCCTGGCCTGACCTCAGCCTTGAATTTAAATCCCCAGTAGAAGTCTGAAATTAATCCATCTCTGGCTTAGTTATCAGTAATTATAATTATTAACAGAAGTATCCAGTACATGAATGGTTTTCAGTGACATGAAGTTTTAACTTAAAATAATGGATAAATAAAAATGCACTTCCTCCTTACCTTAGAGTATCTTTTCCCATAACAATGCAGGATCAGGTCCTTACAAGGGTATGGTGATAGACACAAGCCTGGCCTTTTGCCTACACACATGCATTTGCTCAAACACTGAATTCCACATATTACAATCCTAAGAAGGTGAAAACTGCTCCTCCTGTACCAGGGTGGATGGTTTGAGGCTTGCTTTCTCTGCATCTCATCAGTGAAGCAGAGAGAGAACAGCAAAAGCCACTGTCCTGGGAATACTGCCACTGCAGCTCCACACTGCCTGACATCAGTGCTTCCAATGCATGCCAGCTCCCTTGCAAATGCCATGCTTTCACCACGTGAAACGGCCCAAGAAAGCTCCCACATTATCCTTTGGAGAGACTTTGTGTCCTCCTATGGTTCCTTCCATGCAACATAAAGGAAACTTGCTGTTGGAACCTATCTGACCTGGAGCTAGCTGCACTGGCAGGGGCGGGCTCAAAAGAGAATGTCAGTCAGTTCGAATGCTGTGATTTCTCAAGACATCTCTCCAGCTATCTGTTTGCAAGCTGCTGTACCCAGAGGAGGTTTAATGGGTCTGAAAGTAATACCTTCTGTCTATTGTCACAAGACTCAAAAGCCTGGACCATCACCAAAACAGGAAACAGAAAGCCTAAGCTGTGAATCCAACTGAACAAATTGGCTGGATTATGACAGTGCTGGGAAAGCCCAGCTTTTATTAGAGCTGGACTGCTGCTGTTCGGCACTGCAGGCATCCAGACCACAGCAACACTAGGAAATGACCCTGTAGGGAACAGCCTGCACACCAAACACACCGTAAAGGACAGCACACAGAAGCAGGGGGGAAGGCAAGGGTAGGGCACGTGATGAGTTCTAAGGAAGAAGACAGCAACACAATTGCGTAAGTGCCTAAGGGACCACAGGGAAATGCTGGTTTCTTTTAGGACAATAGAAACAGGAGGGAAGGGCACAGCTTCACAGCTGAATTACTGCAGCAATACAAAAAATACTGCATGTGCATCACCACGAGTTATGGTTCAGCAATTAAGGGTATGGATACCTCTCTGCACATCCCAGCTGAGTGGTAAAAGACACTTTTTAGTGCCTTCTCCCTTGAAGTTTAGGATTCTGTGTTTATTCTGGCTGGGAGTACATGCTTGGTCACTGCTCTGTTGACATGAAATAACTCAATGGACTCTCTGGGCTCAACAACAAATGCCGATGGGATTAAAAGCTACACTCCTGAAAATTAGCTAATTAAACTCTAGCTCAGGCTTTGTCTTATGAGCCTGAGCTGCTGCAGAAAAACAGAGTAGGCAATTGTGAAACTAAAGACTGTCTCATTGTGCACAGAGAGAAGACATGAAGGTGGTGCAAGCAACTCTGTTCTGCCATTCCTTGGTGGATTAATCTCTCACTTGGCAATATTAATTGTCCTTTAGCCCAGATGGTTGAAAGCCACGTCTGTGCTGATATAACCATGTTTGAACCACCTCTGCACTAAAGGCTAAGAGATGCAGATGAAGAAATGGATAAAACAATTAGGGTAGCTCCCAGGCTATGTCCCTACCACCCCTGTGAGAGGAATGATGGACCATCAGGTTCAGGGAAGATTTAAAGCATAGGACACCACTGGATCACTGTTTCTGGACAGGTTTGGCAGAGTAGTAAAATAAAGAGATAAAGAGTTGCTTTCTCTGGCTGATTGCACTCCCTCATGCAGTGACTGTTGAGGATGAGAATCGCCCTGGAGGTGTCCTTCCCCCGGACCCTACACAGTGGTCCAGTGAGTCCCAGATCTCCCTTCCCCCTCAGTTCACAGAAGAAAAACACTAAGATGTTTCCATTGGCTTTTACATAGTCTTTTTGTAGAGACTAATCTTCAGTTTCAACAATACATCTTTTGTGAAGTGCTCTCAGCAGAAACCTTAGACACCTTCCCTAAGATCTGTTTGCTTACAGAAGATGAGGTAGGATTTGTTTAAACCCAGCTAGATTAATGTCTTGCAGACATTAGTGAAGTGAGATTTAATCAGGTTATTGCTCTACATTTTCCAGGGAAATAAATCACACTTATTACTAGGTTGGAATAAGATGCAAGGCTTGGGCTGAGAACATTTAGTCGGTTTTGTTTTTCTGGCAGGGAGCAAATGGCTAACTTGAAAATTGCTGCAAGGCTATCAAACAGGGACCTCAGCAAAAAGCCCTCAAGAACTCGTAGGAAGAAAAAGAGAAAGCAAGCCATAATGGCTAGTGCAAGCCTGGGGGTGGGCCATGGTCCCTGTGCTCTGCCTTCTGGAGCTGTTTCCTGACTCTATTTCGCTCAAGCCTAATGCTGCTGGGTCCATTTCAGTACAGAAAACAGAGAAGAGTGCCAAACAACATTTAAAGCAGACTCCTGAGGTCCATCTGAGATCCTCCAGGTAAACCTTCCTCTAACTCTGGAGACTTTACTTCTAGGTGTCTGTTTCTGCCTGACACATGGGGGTGTTGTGAGATGAAGCAACCTTTGCAAATCGCCTTACAGACCCTAAATGGAAACTGTGATGCTCAGCAGGTCTCAAGAGCATAGGCATATCCTGCTACAGTGGTTTCTAAGGTTGCAATATGTGTTTAACAATGAACATGCATCTGTATTTATTCACCCCAGGCATTTTTCTAAAACAAGGCTGGCTAGGGAAAAAAAAAAAAAAAAAGGCAGCTCTTCTTCCAGATTTTTGATTTCCAAACTTGGCTCTCAGCTATGCTACTAGTGTTTTCTTTAGTATTAATGTTAACATATCCCCTCATATAAAATCATGTATGTGCAAAAGACAAAAGTTTGAGATATTAGGCTGAAGAGACTCTTTCCTCTGCACCAGCGTGGGTACAGACAGCTGAAGCCAATACAAATCTTTTTACTAACTGTATGCTTTTGTGCACTCAAGTGCCAAAATGCAAATGCTTTACATCCATTTCCCCTTACCCAATGGGCTGTGCAAATGCTGAAGAAAGCAAATTATGGTAACACAGCCCAAAATCAAGTTTCAAATTGTGCAACAAAGTAGCACAAAACACAATGGGACCAAGTCAAATTCTTTTTGCAGAGCACAATAAAATATATCCTGTTTGGTATTGAAGGAGAAAAGGAAGTATCAGGAAAGGCATCAGAGGTGCTTGTAAATACCCTCCTGCCAACGCTTTCCCTGGGCAAATTAGTCTGAACCATGATTACATCAGCATGAATCAGCCTGTCTGCTCCAAGGTAATGGCTACAATTCTGTTTCGTGTTCAGTGGGAACTTTGCTTAACTTTTTTTTGGCTTCCTGATTAGAAAGAATAGACTCTCCAGAGACAATTTTGGATCTGGACCACAATCTTGTGCCTTTCAGATAACTAAGTATCTCTGGGCAGGAGTACATTTAAAGAGGCAGCTGGTAATTATGAGCCAAGTGCTTACTGGCAGGATTTCCCCCTGCTGCTGAGCCAATGCTTTGGGGAAATAAACGAGTCTTTGGTGATAATTATCAGGTAAAAACCGCAAGCTAGGGGAGGTTCCCTCATTAGAACCATCAGCAAGAAACAATGCAGAGGCAGGGAGGAGGATGGCTGAAAACTGCCTCTAAGGATTGCCTGAGTATCCTCCACAGACCCGATATGGTAGGATGTAATTGCTGGGTATTTTCTAGGTAGGACTTGAAAGCTACAAAATGTGTTCCCCCATGTACAGTAGTAATAAAAACAAATGACCTTTTCCTTCCAGCTAATCAAAATGAACCGAGCAGCACTGGAAATCCATCACAGCACTTACTCTTTTGGAGGGTTAAGGTCTTCTGGACGAGCCTCAAAGAACCTGAAGACTTCATCGCACTGTGAAATGTGAGGAGGAAGTCGAACCAGCGCCTGAGGGGGGGAGAAAAAAAAAAAAGGAGGGAGAAGCACTTAGAAAAGTCAGGTTCAAATCGTGACCTCAAACATTTATTCTACCAAGCGAGAGGACACAAAACAATCCTGGCAGGGGGAAGCAAATACAAAAGGAAAGCATCACGCCTGGCTACTAACTTGAGAAAAAAGGGAAATAGTGTATCTTCACTGCAAATAATATGTAGAATGCGATGAATTCAGACAGGCAATGGTCCTTGGAGTCAACCAATTTAATTTTTTTGCCATGTGTACAAAAGCAGAATTTGGTCCACAAGTGCAAAGCCATACAATGAGTAGATAAAGCACTCTGTGGCTGGGACAGTCTCTGTGACATGTGCTTGCACAGCACATCAAACAATCCACTTAGGATTTACACGCTTCCTGTCAATGCACACAAATTCAAGCAGTGAAAAACTACAGACCCAACACCAACTAATACAACAGATTAATGTGCTTCATAACGTTTTCCATTAAGCACAGTCAATAGGAAAAAAAGAGTTGGCTAAAACAAACCCCACAAAAACCTCAAGCCAAACCAAACTCCTAAATTAACAGGAAAGGAAGTTTGATTAAGTGTCTGAAAAAAAGGAAAGCAGAATGGCTATTTCTGCATGAAGAAGGCTTCACAGCACATCCTAGCTAACAATGTCTTTGCATGTGGCAAAGCACAGGTAGGTAGCACTTGTCACATTCAGCAATGTGAAGAAGCAGCCACATTATGTTGAAGTGTACTGGGAAGTGAGACTTCGAACCAATGAGACAAGCACATAAGGTAGAAATGTGCTATGAATTTGCTGTTCAGAATCTGGAGCTTGATGGAGCCAAAAGAGGCCAAAGAGCTGTTGCCAACACACAGAAATGGGAAAGCAGATCTAAGCGACATGACTCTCAGATTGCCTCCAGAAATGATCAGCAGTTGAGTAAAAAAGGCTGGAGTTCACCTCCTCCTATGGTAAGTTATGTTGAAAATAGGCCACGGGTTAAATATTGACCAAGCTTCTTAGAGTGCTGTAAACCTGTTTGACAAAGTAAGATTGTCTGGCTCTTCTGCTAGTTGAAAGTAGGACAAACGATCTTGAAAGATGATGAAAAACTGCACCAGAGCTAAATTCAAGTCCATTAGGGCAAAGTGGTTATACTAATCCGTGAGACATCTGATTGATCTTAGTCAGACACAACAGAAGTCCTAGTCAAAGCATGAAGGCAGGACTGCGCAGTTGGTTACCCCCACAGGCTTTAGAAGTGGCCAAAGTTGTTTCCCAGACTGCTTGGGGATGTGAAGGGAAAGAATGGAAAAAATAAAAAACCCACCTCTGAAGCTGCAGGTGTCCAGTAGCAGATGATGTGAGTCTTGTTTTGAGGTGGCCTAAAATTGAAAGCCACCTACAGCAGTACTTACCCTGGTGGAGGAATGTTACAAAAAGACAAGGAAAATCCACTGATAACAGCAGGCATGTGAAGAGTGAGGTTCTGGCCTACGGTCTCTACTATAGAGCAGAAAAAGATACCTCACAATAAGGAAGAAGCATCGGATGCAGAAGCCAGACAACAGCCTGGTGGATCCAAGTACTGTGGCATGTGTACAGGGCACTGCTGGTTGCTGCACTAACACAGGATGAAACATAGCAGGTGGAAAATTCAAGTGCTTGAATCTGAAGGATGGATGCACTAGGCTCACTGCTCTCCACTCTATCTTGCCTAAAAGCATTAACAAAGGTGTGAGCTCTCTATCCTTATTCCCAGTGCGTATAAACATATACATCCAGCTGGCAAATCAAGGCAAGTCAGAAACTGTCTGGGAAAAGGAACAATCACACCATGTTGAAAAAGAGAAAAAGGAGAAAGAGCTAAATACTTTGCCAGCACGAACTAACAAGAACATAAGACAACATTACAACATGTTTTATTCATCTTAATCTCAACCAGGAGACAGATACACACAGAGAAGCAGTACTAGCTATCCAACAGTGGATGGGCTGAGATTTAGTGATGGCTCTATTACTAATGCCCTTCTCAGCTCAGGCAGGTTGTTTAACCTTTTCCCATCAAATTCAGCAGGGATATATCTTCAATTACTCATTTGCAATGCTGAGCAATAACACTTAGCTAATCCACAGAAAGGTTACAAGGCTCAGATATTTAATATCTACAGTGTGCTTTGAAATCTCAAAGGGCTTGATCTTGTGCAGTCAATGGGGCAAGAGCAAGCACTGCAAATGATATGTATCGTTACCAGAGAAACACAAATATCCAAGTTACAGCTATCGCAGGGGGGCTTGGGCTGATGCCTTCTCGGAGTCACCACTTCACTCAAGTCACAGGTGTTCATCCCTCCCAGAAAAACAAGCTACAGATGTCAGTATTTAGCTGGAGCGCGGATAGGTTTTCAATGATGGAGGAGCACAAATCCTACCAAGCTGCCATGGACATTTGTGCTTCTAAATGTTTAGGACTTTCAGAAAATCTGACTCCCTTGAATCAGTAGTCCCTTGCCTGGAAATCTCCATGAGCACTGTGGCCCTGCCAGGATGAAGGGCTGTAATTGAAAAGCACCTCCATGAGTCCAGGAGGTGGATAAAATTCACAGGCAGTGGATAAAAATCAGCCTAATCCGTTTGCACACCCAGCTATCCACCTTCCCACCCCATGGACATGGCAGCCTTGGGGCAGGGCAGGCTCTCCTGCTTCTGAATCACCATGAATCAAAGTGCTGCAATTTTCAGCCCAGTGCACAGAGGTGAAATGAAATCCACCCAGCAGTAACGTGCCATTGCATGTTTCTCAGAGCATTCAGGTGCAAGTCTGCAGCCAGTCGACCATTTCTTAAGGAACAAAATCTTAAGAAGAGGTGAAAAATGCTAAGAAAGTGTAAGAAAGTGCAAACAAGGGTGTAAAATGAGGCAGCGTTGGTCTTATTGATTTTGGACAGTGGCAGGGAACAGCAACACTTTCATGAGAAACAAGTGTCTCCTCAGCAAGCACCCAACATCCACCCAGGAGCAAGCCAAGTCCAATGTGATTCCAGTGAGTGAACAAAAAGTGCATTGAGGAGATGAGGGACACCGCTGTTGCGCTGCAAGGGGAAAATGCGAGTCTCTGGCATTTCCAGCAAGACAGTTGTAGGGCAGAGCTGTAACAGCCTGAAGGAAAGACTGTAAGGGTCAAGGAAAGAAAGGTAAAGAAAAAGAGGAAAGTAGATGGTGAAAGGATGGGGAAATGACATTCTTCCTGGGATGTGGAAAGAAGATATAAATGAACACAGCTACAAACAGCAAGCATGCAGAAACACATGGAATTTATACAGGAAAGGTGAGAGATAAAGCGTGCCAGGGAGCAGACCTCAGCCTTGCACAACCATCGAGCACTATCAGTAACAGCACGTTTCCTTGCTCGGCCTGCAAAGGCGGACGTGGACTGGTCAGACCTCACATGCTCCTCAGGAGATATGCTTCCGTGTGTTATTTCAGTCTGCAACCGCGTCTCTCTCTCTGCACTACAGGTTTCAGACAGTCTCACACAGGAGATGAGCCGATAGGCTATTAGAAAAGCTGTAATGTCAGGCAGGGCATGAGCAAGCAGCCCCTGGCACTGGGAACAGCTGGCTACTCACAAAGCACCAACCCAACTGCGGGCAGGCTGCTGCATGCTGAACACAGCACTCGAAGCAGAGCACCAGGTACAGGGGTTCATTGCTTAAGGTTACACGAACTGCAGACAGCTCTGTGGGACTACATTACTGTTGCAGCCACTGTTCTGCAAGCATCTGCTGGACGCGTGCAGAGCGCACGGCTTCTTAGATGACCAATTGCACACTATGTGTGCCCAGAACATCCTTACATGTTGGCACCCTTCGATTGGAACATGTTGCAGAGCCAGCCCTCCTGCCATGCTGGTACCTTTCACTGGGAGCATGTGCTAGTTTACATGTGTGGTGGGATTTTACTGGTGGGGTGTAAGAGAAGAAAGCATATAGAAATCAATTGATTCAGGCAATAGATACTTCTGCTTCTCCTACTTCTTCGGTTAGGGATTTCAGCTATGGCTTTGGTGTAGGGATGCTGCTCAGGACTTATACTGCTACTGTTAGCTACTTCACCTGTTAAGGGCTTCCAGGACTTCTTCTGCAAGGGACTCTAAGACTCTGTTAGTTGCTTTGTCTGTAAGTGGGACTCTGAGACTCTGTAATGCTGGGGATTTGTCAACACACTAATAAAGGACTACTGAGAAGACTTGTGAGATTCTTTGCCCTCTAGCATTTCTGGAATTCCATTATGTGATGGGATTGCTATATTTGTTGCCCAAATGGCTCTCCATTTTAGGGGGATTACTATGGCTACATCAGCCCCCCTGAAACAGGCAACAGGGAGGGGGTTAAGATACATTACAGCTCAAAGGCTTCACAAAATATGTGCACATGGGTATAAAACCATGCAGGTACTTGCAAGTACTTAGAAAGATGCACTTGAGTGCTGTCTGCTACATTTTTGCAGATAAAGTTATAAAAAGCAGGCACACAGATATGTGCACGTAGACATACATATGCACATGTAGGCGTGTGTGTCTACATGCACAGAATGACACTTGTTTTACTGAGCTTTTTAGATCTAAAATGGGAGACTAGTCATGCTTGTCTATCAACTTGCAAAATTGATAGAGATAGACCAGCACTTTGAAAGGCTGCTCTCTCTTCCCCACCATGTACATCTGCCTCTGGGTAAGGTAAATCACAGAACCACAGAATTGTCAGGGTTGGAAACAACCTCAAAGGTTCCAACTCCCTGCCATGGGCAGGGACATCTCATCACTGACTGTGTGTCCCTGCAGCCCATTGAGGGAGTTCAGCTACATTGCTCTTGGATCCCTAATGTTCGGTGGGGTTAGTCCCAGCTCTGCACACCAATACACAGAGACAGCTGACAGCACTGTGTTGTTATGACTCCCTGATGTTTCATATTAAGTACTCTATTCTCAGTTGTTCACCATTTTAATTAACGTTCATCACTAGCGCCAGACATTTGGGAATGGCAGTGAGTCCAGTAAGAGGGAAGGTGAAATTGAAATAGTTTGCTTTTCAGAATAGGGAGGTAAATTGTTTCATCTACATGAAAATATTTCCCATTTCTGTTTCATTGAGAGCCTCAAGTAAGACCAAGTTTGAACTCGAAGCACTGAAGCGTAGAGGTTGGATGGCAAACCTTGAGTGTCAGACAAAGACATAGATGAGAATACATGGTAGTGACTCAGACTGGAGAAGTGAAAAGAGGTTGAGGTGGGTTTGGGAGTTACCCAGAGGTAGGAATAAAGAGCAGAGGGAAGGGGGAAAATAAGGTGCAGAGTTTGGGAAGTAAGTGGGACACAGTTCCGGGCCTCTGGCATGGAAGGATCATAAAGCAATGGAAAGCAAAGCTCTTCTCCAGACACTTAGGGGCATTGCACATAATTAACTCTCATTACTGTAATTGGTCTAAATGCATTACAGTTCTGAAATGCAGATTTTTTTAAAATGACAGTTTTAAAGTTTTTCACTTCAGCTCTTTCCTTCTTGACAAGGACTATTAGTCCATCCTCAATCAACACTAGCCTGGTTGTACAATGGATAGAGACAGAAACACCTATGCATCTGTCTTGACATGTTCAAGGATAAATCTTGAAAGAGGCAGGACTGAGAGATCAAGAGGGAGGTAATTATGTTTTTGAAGTGTGGTCTCTCACACTGTGAACATTAATAAAAGAATAACCAATATTTCCTGGTACTGATGTGACTTGCTCATCTAATTTTTATTTAGGTGGCATGCACTTGGATTCTTAAGCCTCACAACAGAAAAGTCTGTAAGTTTCTACTTAAACCCACCTCCAGTCGGGTCTGCATGAAGGCATGTGAGAAATTCAGGTGAGTGTCTATGACAATGGGACTTCACATCTTAATAGCTTATCTGCATAAGCTATTTGTTTTCCTCAGGACCAACACACACACATCTGCAAGTCTGCACATAGTGGCCTCAGCCATCCCAGAGGGCTGTATAAGGACAGAGTTGTGGTTTTGTTAGCCACTGACCTGAGAGGTCCATCTTGAACAGAATGGTATATACTGGACCAGAGGTGTGTTTGTGAAATCAAAAGCTTAATAAATAAAATGCCCCTGGCAAGGCAAGGCAAGGCAGGGCTAGGCTATGAAGCTGCTCTTTCTTTCATATTGGCAAAACCTAAACAAGTTAAGAAAATCAAACCAAATGAGCCCAGAAGACCTTAAATCACACTAAAATGATTCCAGTTAACAGGGAAATCATCCAGAGATATCAGTGCTAGTGAGTAGCACATATTTACTGGCAAAATGCAGTGTTTGGTAACTCACTCTGTCTACCAGTAAGAACATACAGACTTTGCACTTTCATGTTTACAGATGAGAAATCTTTCCCTGTGTGCTCCACTCATCTGTTTTTCTTGCAGCCTTAGCAAAAACACTGGCCTAATTACCTCTGTGATGGCATTTCTCTAAGTTGGTAAAATGCAATGAAGAATCACCTAGGGGTGAGGGGTTGGGAAACCCATGCTGTAGGGTCCAGAGTGCTCAAACACCTAATACAGAACATCCCACAGACCTTCCCTTACTGCCAAGTATCCCCATAAAGTCTCAGGCAGCCTCTGCCTGTCACTTTTTCTGTGCCTGGTGCAGGAACTACAACATATCCAGACAGCTGAAGTCAGACTCGCTTTTCAGCCATGCAAATCACCAGTCTGCAAAAACAAAACAACAAATGGTCAAACATTTGCACCACTCATTTGCCAGGGCCCATCTGTGCTTTGTCTTTCCAGGGTAGGTGAAATGGATGGAGAACCCTCATTTGGCACAAAAAATTAGCACATACTTTGTACCTGAATCTGCCTCACTCCTCTGCTTCCTCACACGTTCCAGTGGACAAAGGTGTATTGTCTCATTTATTCTTTTAATTACCCATCTCAGATTTTGTCCATCAACTTCACCCACATCATTCCAGTATAACTCTCTTAAGGTTTTCAAAATGAATCATGTTGGCTGCTCACCCATTTTAGGACTTTGATGGGTCATAAGCTTTGCATTCTTCATTTACAGCAGGCCTGAACTTGTCAAAGTGATACTTTTGCTCTACAGTTCTATCCAACTCTTTTTAAAGAGTCAAAACATCCACTGGACTGGGGAAGAAATGCAGAAAACAGTTAACACTTCCAAAGACCTGGGCATGATCCCTCTCTCAATCCACACATATGCACTAGTAGCTGCTAAGGAGCTTACAGTAAACAGTAGTAAATAATATTATTTTAGTAGCAAAATAACCCCACAGCATTTTCCCTTCTTACACCAAGAGATGATTTCATTGCACTTCAGCTTTCTAGAAGCTGACACTGGAGCTAAGTGAGGCACTCAGGTTCCATCTGTAGTTACAGTTGAATGGAGCGAGCCCCTGTGACTAGTTTAGGCCAGTGAAGTGAGGTCACTGTGGTTCAGATTCACCATCTAATTTTCTGTTTCAAATGCACAGTTTTCTTTCATTCCTGGTTAACTTCATATTGGGATGAAAAGATTACAGAAAGTTTATAAAGATCATGTTCCCAGAAACCTTTTGAATGGTGACTTTTGATGAAGGTAGCAAGTACAGGTTGGGAGGTCATGTGCTGGAAAGCAGCCCTGTGGAGAAGGACCTGGGAGTCCTGATGGACAAGTTATCCGTGGAACAGCAATGTGCCCTGGTGGCCAAGAAGGCCAAAGGGGTCCTGGGCTGCATCAAGAGGAGTGTGGCCAGCAGATCGAGGGAGGTTCTCCTCCCCCTCTACTCTGCCCTGATGAGACCTCACCTGGAATATTGCATTCAGTTTTGGCCTCCCAGTTCAAGAGGGACAGGGATCTACTTGAGAGAGTCCAAGGGAGGGCTACAAAGATGATTAAGAGGCTGGAGGTCTGCCCTATGAGGAGAAGCTGAGAGAGCTGGGGTTGTTTAGCCTGGAAAAGAGGAGGCTCAGGGGTGACCTTATTGCTGTCTACAACTACCTGAAGGGAGGTTGTAGCCAGGTGGGGGTCAGTCTCTTCTCCCAGGCAACCAGCAAAAGAACAAGGGGACACAATCTCAAGTTGTGCCAGGGGAGGTATAGGCTGGATATTAGGAGGAAGTTCTTGACAGAGAGAGTGATTTGCCATTGGAATGGGCTGCACAGGCAGGTGGTGGAGTTGCTGTCCCTGGAGGTGTTCAAGAAAAGCCTGGATGAGGCACTTAGTGCTGTGGTCTAGTTGATTGGATAGGTCTGGGTGATAGGTTGGACTGGATGATCTTGGAGGTCATGATTATATGACCTGAGGCTTTTTGGTCTGGTGAAGCAAAGACTTAGAGAGGATCTAATCAATGGTTATAAATATCTGAGAGCTGAGGGTCAAGAGGGAGGGAACAAACTCTTCTTGGTTGCGCCCTGTGGTAGGACAAGGGGCAACGGGTATAAATGACAGCACAGGAAGTTTCACCTCAATGTGAGGAAGAATTTCTTTACTGTAAGGGTCATGAAGCACTGCAACAGGCTCCCCAGAGAGGTTATGGAGTCTTTTTCTGTAGACTTTCAAGACCCATCTGGATGTGTTCCTCTGTGGTCTGAGCTCTGGCAGGGGGCTTGGACTAGATGATCTATGAAGGTCCCTTCCAACCCCTTGCATCCTGTGATCCTGTGAAAGCATTTCTGAATTTTAAAGCCTCTGCTAAGCCCCAGAGATGAAATCCTGTCCCTGCTGACAGTCAGTAACAAAACTACTACTGACTTTAGTGTACCATGAAGCTCTCCTCCCACAAGTTATTTCCCCAAATCCTTTACACCTTTGAAGTTCAGTGCTTGATTTTCACCACTATTTTCAATCTTGGGGACTTTCACATTCTGGGCCAGGTTCAGAACACAGGACAATAATTCTTTGAATAAATGCAAATTGGATGAACCATAACTGTTCAAAAGAAAAAAAAAATCTCATAAAGTGTGCAGACTTAGAAAGGTTGGGAGAGGAACTCTCTGGTTGCTCTGTTTATCTACACAGGTTGCCAACTGTTTGCTGTGGGATTCAGGAATTACTGGGACAGGCCATGCTGTCTTCATTTACTCTCCATGATTAGGAGGAAGCTGCAGCAGAGGGCAAAAAATCAACCCATAACTGGATCTGATGAGAGATATATCATAGATACTTCTATACTGTTTTTGTCAAGTGGCTGCAAGACTGTCTACCATCCACACTGGATATAAATTAATATCCAAGCATGGATTTGAAGTCAAATGCAGCAAATGGAGGAAAAAAAAGCTCAGCATTGCTTTACTTCCTAGCACCAGCAGAAGCATTCACCTGTCTTCAGCCCATACTGTTTGGACACAACCACGACTATACACTCTACTAAGATACATCCCAGGGGGATGGATGAGTTAGCTAGGGTCTTCCTTCCTTAAAGACCTGACATCTCATGCAGAAAGGCACTAAGAAGGATGTAGCCCTCACAAAGCACTCACATAGACATGAGATGCAATGCCTGCTCAAGCTTTTCAGTGACTATGAGCCTTGCTCTCTGATGTCATCCAGATTTAAACATCTTGTACTGTGATAGACAGGCACAAATTAAATACAAATTACAGTAAATGAAAATAAAATAAAAAGACAATACACCAGGCACAGAAGAGCCAGAGATCACTGGAAGCTAGGATAATATTCTAGAGAAGTCACTATAGGTATGTCACAGGCATTGCTGGGCATTGCTGTGGCTGCTGCTGGCAACAGGAAACACTGGGCTGGGGCACACTGGGCCATCTCAACACAGCTGGGGCTGTGCTTATAAAAGCAGCACCTATTAATAAATGTTAACAGCTTGGCTTTGAGGAAGCATCCAGTTATGTCTCTGAGCTGGGCAACAGCAGCTGATCTGCTCCATATCATGCGAAGCAGACTGAAACCGTTCTACGAGTGGAGCCAGGCTTCTCCAGGAGAGAAGAAAGGAAGCGAGGAGGAGGGCAGCAATCCGAGGGCTGCAGTGTCGTGCCAGCAGCCAATGCCACGGCACACCCCTGGGCTGTGACCGGCGGGGCGCCGGCGCGCCTAGCTGGGTCAGGTCGGGTCCGTCTGGGGCGCAGACAAAGGGGTCCCAGAGAAGCAGCTGCCCCCTCCAGTGCAAGTTACTGTTTTCGCCACCATGCATCTGCTGGGTGAACCCTGACATCAGCCCTCACCGCTTGCGTTGCCGGCAGTTCCTGTCTGGAGGAGAGTGGCTGGGGGCGCAGCAAGACCCGACACACTTTCAAGAGAGCCGTTCGGCCGCCGGCAGGAAGACAGTGCATTAATTGTCGCACAAGAAAGCCTGATCTCATGAGATAAGACTTTAATAGCAGCTTCCTCGCCCGGGGGGTGCAGATGGCATGGGTCTCGCCACCCTCCCCACTTCCCCACCATGCCTCAGGCACTTTGTCGATCTGCTCCCAATTTTGGATGAGTAAATGTCTGACTGGAGAAGTTCTTGGAAATGTATTTTTTCCCCCTCCACCTGCTCCTCTGACTTTCTAAAAGCGGAAAGAAAACCTCACAGGAAATAAGAGAGGAAGTCTGGGATTTAAAGTATGTGCTGACCGACACAGTCGATATCTCTAACAAAAAACTGGGTATCTGCCCTGCTAGAAACGACTTTTAAACTATAGTCAGAGGATTAATTATCATCAACTCATAAACTCTAAGCTAGAAACAAAAGATCAGGTGACTTAACCTTCTTCTCAACACAATCATACTGTCCTGCAATAAATTTCTGCGCTTTCTGTCATCAGGAGAATCACTCCTGGAAGCCACTGGTCCATCACCAGGGCTGCATCAGCCATCACCATCCCACATGTAGCACTGGAGGACAGACAGGCAGGGGACACAAGAAAATGCCATCTTAGTTGTGCCTCTTTGCCTGCTCAGCTCCTGGGTTCATTGAGGTTTCTGTAGAAATAAAATTCACCTTTAGGGTAGATGAGGCTTAAAGACTTTACTGAGTAAATGAGGCACTAATTTGGTGCATAAAGTCTGCAGGGAAAATACTGCAAGGATGCTGGGAGCAAAGAGAGGCCTGTTTTCATCTGCCCTGTTAGTCTTGCAATGTTTGGCAAGGATCATCTTTCCTTATGATGACTTCAGCACAGATGAAGATCTTAGCACTATTTGGGTGGAATGTCCTACATTGGTGGTGGCTGTAAGGACCCACAGCAGGGCTGCCAGATGCTGCCCTGGAGCTCTTACCCTGCAGTATTCGTCGATGGGCTTCAGTCTCTTCACAGCTACGTCGCGGACATGGCTCCTTCGGAACAGGATCTTGCCTGAGGAGAAAACAGATGAAAGGGGACGGTTAGGGGCATCACCTGCCATGTGGCATAGTGCAACAGGTCAGCAGATGAGGTTTCAACTCTGGCTCAAACTACAGCTCTCAGCAGTGCCAGTGGCTGAGCTCTGCAACCCTGTTATACCTGCAATGGAGTAATCACAGTACCAGAGAGGCTCACAGAGCAGCAGTTTTGTGTGACAGCAGGCCTCCACTGCTCAGAAAAACAGGATGGCACAGCTGAAGCAGGTGTGAGCAGCAGATCTGCTCCTGCCCTCAGAGCAAACTGCACAAAGGTGCACTGCAGAGCAGGCAGCAGAGGGACATTGAGCAACAGCTATTAGGGAAGTGTGCATGGCACCTTTCACAGCTGAATATTGCTGCTCTGAAGTTTGCATGGGAGATGCGGCATATGGCCAACATATGCATATGGCCACAGGCACAGCAGCTCCATGAAACCTTGGTGATTGCCAATGAGGTTCTGCTTCTATTAGCCACCAAATGGGGACTGCAGTGACTCACAAGGCAGAAAGAGTTTTTCAGATTTCATCCTGTACATTACACAAAAAGTTTTGGTTCCCTTCTAGAGATGGCATCATCCTGGAAGGGAACAGTGCAATGTTATGACTCTCTTCTACTTCAAAGCTGCTTTGGCATGCCCATGCTAACAGCACAGGGAGCATCACTAGGGTGGGATGTGGGCTCCATCAACACCCTACACCTGTCCCTTCAGCTGTCTCCCACTGCAGATGCTCTTGCCCTTCCAAGTAGGCAATACACATAGCCAGTTCACAAGCAAACACATGTTGGTGACAGCACCCTTATAAATCTGCAGAGGGAAACCAAATAATAGAAGAAAAATAAAAAGAACTCTTTTTCTGGAGGTAAAAAGAAAATAATAACCTTGGCATTCTTAAAAGATGACATTTTTGCAAGTAGTTAGGATTAAATAAACAACTGGATTTTGTGTGAAACTGATTGTAACAAAGTTTATCCAAATAACTGAGGAGCTGAGTTACCCCACACACAAGGATGTCATAGAGTTGGTATTTTTTTGGCTAGAAGGGATTATATCTTCATATCCTTTTTTGGTGTTTTTCTTCCCTTTTCCTTTTGTGTTGTACTTCTTTTAATGCAATGAGACAAAAAATAAATTATATGTTCTCCTTGTGGTGGGAGAAAACAGCATCTGCCAGCATTATTTAGGCCATGAAATGTCTATGTGAAAAAACCCCACTGACATATACCACCCTCTGCTCCAAACTTCTTTTGCCAACAGGCAAATAAGTTACTCATCCATATATTATGGGATAAGAAAATGGACTAGGAAATGAAATCAGATCCAAAATTTAAATATGAAACTTTTATTTTGTCAGATTAAACAAGCTGAGAGGTTAAATCTGAATGGATTTATACCCAGTTGGTGGTCAGTCGCAAGTGGTGTTGCCTGGGGCTCAGAACTGGGGCTAGTTCTCTTTAATGTCCTTATCACTGATCTGGATGAGGGGATTGAAAAAACCCTCAGTAAGTTTGCAGATGACACTAAGCTGAGAGGGAGTGTTGAATCTGCTTGAGAGTAGGAAGGCTCTGCAGAAGGACCTGGACAGGATGGATCCAGTGGGCTGATCCATCAATTGTATGAGATTCAGTAAGTGCCAGGTCCTCCGCTTGGCACTGGCCCCAGGCAACCCCAGGCAGCACTACAGGCTTGGGGCAGAGTGGCTGGAAAACTGTCTGATGGAGAAATCCTAGAAATGCTGGTCAACAGTTGGCTGAATAAAAGCCAGCAGTGTGCTCAGGTGGCCATGAAGACAAACAGCATCCTGGCCTGTGTCAGGAATAGTGTGACAAGCAGGATCAGAGAAGTTATCATCCTCCTGTACTCAGCACTGTAAGCAGTGCGTACTGTGAGTACCTTGAACACTGTGTTTAGTTTTGGGGCCCTCACTACAAGAAAGACATTGAAGTCCTGGATTGGGTCCAAAGAAGGGTGAGGAAGCTGCTGAAGGGTCTGGAGAACACATCTTACGAGGAACAGCTGAGGGAACTGGGATTGTTTAGTCTGGAGAAAAGGAGGCTGAGGGAATACCTCGCTCTCTACAACTGCCTGAAAGGAGCTTGTAGTGAGGTGTCAGTCTCTTCTCCCTAGTAACAAGTGGTAAGACAAGAGGAAATAGCCTCAAGTTGCACCAGAGGAAGTTTAGGTTGGATATTATAAGAAAATTCTTTACTAAAGGGTTATCAAACACTGGAACAGGCTGCTGAGGGAGATGGTTGAATCCCCATTCCTGGAGGTGTTTAAAACATGCAGAGACATGGTGCTCAGGGTCATGGGTTAGGACCAGACTTGGTGGAGTTAGATAATTGTCGGACTTGATGATTTAAAGGTCTGTTTCAAGCAAAATGATTCTATGATCCTATGTTAATGAAATGGCAATGAAATGTTAACAATCCAGTTGTGGGGCCTATAAATCCTCTCAGGCTCTGCCCCGCTTGGTTGCCTTTTCACAGAATCACAGAATGTTAGGGGTTGGAGGGGACCTCCAGAGATCATTGCCAAAGCGGGATCACCTAAGGCAGACTGCATAGGAACACATCAAGGGGGCGTGTTTGAAAGTCTCCAGAGAGGTAGACTCCACAGCCTCTCTGGGCAGCCTGTTTCAGTGCTCTGTCACCCTCACCATAATTGCTAACCTCTCCTACGAGGACAGGCTGAAAGAGTTGGGGCTCTGCAGACTGGAGAAGAGAAGGCTTCTGGGAGACCTTATAGTAGACTTCCAGTATCTGAAGGAGGCCTACAGGAAGGCTGGGGAGGGATTATTGACAAGGTCTTGCAATGACAGGACTAGGGGCAATGGGTTTAAACTGGAAGAGGGAAGATTTAGACTAGATGTTAGGAGGAAGTTCTTTCCAGTGAGGGTGGTGAGACACTGGAACAGGTTGCCCAGGGAGGTTGTGGCTGCTCCCTCCCTGGAGGTGTTCAAGGCCAGGTTGGAGGAGGCCTTGAGTAACCTGTACTAGTGGGAGGTGTCCCTGCCTATGGCAGGGGGTTGGAACTAGATGATCTTTGAGGTCTCTTCCAACATTATCATTCTATGATTCTATGAAAGTGTTAAAGCCTTTTGTTCCATGTAGGAAAAAATGGTTTATGCCTATCCCCAATTCTGGCAGCAAAACAGCTTGTCCTGTGAGATAAAGCCAGTTCCTAGTGCCATAAATTTCTCTCTCTGGGTTCCTTGTAGTTATCTCATTAAAAAGCTGGTGCTGAGCCATCTCTTTAAGATGCGATGGCACACAGTCACAGAGCACAGAGTAAATCTTCAGTAGGTGTCAGAGATGTTCATCTGAGCTTCAGTGATTTAACCTAAGACTGCTGGAGAAGGAAGGTGGCAGTTCTGTCTCTCGTTAAACTGACTTTGGACACACTACAACATTGCAGCTTTCCTGCTTCTCTGTCTGGTAAATGGAGAGAACTACCTGCATTTCTAAAACATTTCTTACTACTGCTGACAGCCTGCAGGATTATACTGTACTTGTACTGCAACTGCAGTAAGATTTCTTTTTTAGGAGGAAGGAGTCTTGGGGTAGCTGTAGTAATAAAGACTAATTCCTTTCTCAGTGCTCCAGAAAGGCTAGTCTGGAAGATCTTCCTATTCCTTTGCAACTCTTATTCTGCAAAGAGAAAGTAATATTTTGGAAACATTCTCATTTTCTGGCTTTCCTGTTTTCAGTTCAAGCCATGAGTTGAAAGTCAAACCAGTGACCACATAAAAACACAAAGGAACCAAAGGCTTAAACACATGAAAGATCTCCTGCAAATGCAATTCAGCTTTCCTAAAAAGACAGTTTACAGAGAGGCCTTTTCTTCAAAATAACATACTAAATGAAAGACTCAAACATAAGAAACAAGATAAATATAATAAAGAACATTATATTAAACACAGAGTACAAAAAAGACCCCAGGATATGATGAGTCTTAAATCAGTCCTTAAATGGAGATGGAAAATACCAGGATGACTGTGGTGTTAGGATGAAGAAAAGCCCAGAAGGTACTTCCATTTTTATCCCTTCAGAAACAGCAAGATCTTCCCTGTGCTTCCCTGGATGCTGGGAAAGGCTCAGTGGGGGATGCTAGGAAAGATCTGTAGCTGCCTGGTCCAGTATGGCATTCAAAACTGAGGTGTAGAGAAAGGTGAGTAGTTTAGGGTACCATAGAGTAGCAGCCAACAAAGGAAAAAGCAAGAAAAACAAAGACACTTTGCAAGCACATCCAGTTCTGGGGGGCAGCAAGGAGGGACTCGCTCACAAATCCTGGTGGTCCTCAGGCAGAGAAGTTTCATTGCCAGAGGTATTGAAGCACATCTAAGGAGGGATAACTTCTCAAATGCCCAGCTTTTCCCTTTTTCTTGGAAGACAGACTGTGCTGACAGAAGCTTTGCCATAGCCATCAAGACTGACCAGCAGAATGCTGCAGATCCAGTAAAAATTACTACGTCAGTTTCTCCATTTCTATTGGTCTTCTTTGAAAGGCAGAGGAGGTCCCATGGGACATGAAAAGGAAGGTAACTCAAGAGACCCACCCTGTACACTCTTTTGGTTTTCCAAGTGGGTGCACTGGACACAAACTCCAGTAATAAAAAACTTTGTCTAATGAGGTGGTCAGGGTCATCATAAAGGAATTGAGCAGGCAGACGCTGAGCAGTGGAGGCACACAAGACCCGGCGAGGAGCCCTCAGGATGACAATGGCAAGGAGAGTTTCATACAGAACTCACATGAAGAAAGGAGGTCCCACGGTGGCCGGTAAATGCAGAACAACCCAGGCAATTTCCTTGTGAGGGTGGAGTAGTGGTTTGTGTGCCACTTGGCCTTTCCTTTGGGTACTTTCCACATTTCTAAGGAGGAGATTACTTCTATGCAAGTACATTAAGTGCTGCTTCCTCTCTAACAAATATTACTGCAGGTCTTTGAAGCTCCCCTCAGGCACTATAGCCCTGTTTTACAGAACGATGAGCAGCTTTTTAACCATGCTGCTGCCCAGCTAGGAAGTGAATGGGAAGTCTGCCTCAGATTCAGATGGGAAGCTACAAGCTATATGGGATGGTGCTGCCTTGTGCAAGTACTTAATTCAATGATGTGCCAGGCTTAGACTGGTCCAAGGGAGGTCTGGCATATAATAAGAAAGACTCCAAGGATTGCGACACTGCAGAAGAGAGACACGGGGAAGACACAGGACTCCAGCCCTGTTGCTAATGCAGGATAACAATACTTATTTTTATCCTTTTTTCTTTAAAGAAAATATTATTCCTAGGAAATTAATGTGGATAAGAGGAAAAGTATCAGGTTTAGATTTGTAAAGGCATCTTAAGTCATCCCTTCATCTCTGTATGTTTATATGTGTGCGTATATATATACACACACACACACACACACACACACATATAGTCTTTAATTCTGCGACCACACACCTCTTCTCCCACCAGACATCAGTTTCCTCATGTATACAAAGTGGGTGCACAAAGTGGGAAGAATAAAGCTATGCAGGAGTCTCACTTTCTGGCAGTTGCTGTTCTGCAATCTTACAGGTATTTTCTGAATGCCACTTTACTCCTGCATAACTTCTTACTTAGAGTAGCACAGATTTTAACAAGTGCCACGGACCACAAGAATGAACAGGCTTAAAAGCATCTCAACATTCTGGTCCTCCCATTAGCCTTGAGGTTTACACTGAGCATACCAGAAGGGTCCATAGAAGTGCTTTGTAATAGTCAAGAGGGTGGTTCATGCAGGGATGAAGCCCATCTTTTGGTGAGCCTGGTGATACTATGGAGCACAGTCTGGAGGGAGGATAGCACTGGGCATCACTAGGCAAAGAAGCCTGAGAAATCCTAGATGGGATGCCTAGCAGTAGGATCCAGTCTTTCCAGTATCAAGGAGCCAGCTGTCACAGCAGCTACTACCCTGGACTGGTGGTTTGTAAACTCTAAGACGGTCTCTAAAACAAATCTCCTAATCACACTTTTTTGTTGTTGTTGTTTTGTGGGTTTTTTTGGTTGGTTGGTTTGGTTTTTTTGTTTGTTTGTTTGTTTTTGTTTGGGTTTGGTTTGGCTTGGCTTTTTTTTCTTTCTGTCAAGGACAGGTGCTGCATGTCTAGGCTCTGAGACCTTCTAGAGGTGTTTTTTTTATGACCCTCCCACTACTGTGCCATTGGCTTGGAACAGAGCTGCCAGCTTCGCTGATCTTTTGAGTCAGGCAATGAGTAGGGAGCAACAGGAAGGCAGGAAAATTTCTGGTTAGCTCCTTTCCAAATCTACCTGAGAACAGATCCGTCTCTTGCTCTTACTCTCTAATTTCTGAGCTTTAATTTCTTTTCAAGGGATATCCAAGTGACGGATTTTTCTGAGGACACTAATTGTTTCATGCAAGGAATATGTGTCAGAGGTTAGGAAAAGCCCAGATCCACTGTTAAAGGGACAATGGACAAATACATATTCATATTTATCTTCTGCTTTAAGTACTGCCACCACACTTCAGAGGGTAGTACATGACACAAGTAATACAATAAATATTCAGCAGAGGACAGCCTGAAGACTAATGGGTGTGTTAAAAATGCTATAATGTCTCATCTGATTTATGTTTAAAACAGGCATATGTTGCCTCTGACTACAGAAGCTCCACCTGTGGATGCTTTGTCAGTCAGCTATCTACTAAAAACAGAGAAGAGCCCTGGTTCTTGACTCTTCATTTTGTTCTTGTTGCTGTGTTGTTGGTTCTCTCCTCTTTCTGAGAACCTGGGAGGTACTAGGTTCTGTATGTACATTGTCAAGCAATGTGTTTAACCTAGGATCAACTTCTCAGAGACAGAATCTGCTTGTAAGATGAGGTCAGACTCTTTTTGCAGTTACACTGGTAAAAAAGAGTAAAGAATTTAGCCCTCATGCAATTACAGACTCTCTGTTTGGGCAAAGCAGATTCCTCTAGTTCAACTAAAACCATTTTGCTGCTTAGATATTTTTCTGAAGGCTTCTACTTCTTACATACAGGTATTACTATTATTCATATACATTGAAGAAGCACAGATGTGCAACCAGCTACGACAGAAATTCCCTCACAATGTAAAGTAGATAATTCAACAGCACAACATTATGGGGTAGAAGAATAATTGTTTCTCATGGAAGCATATGTGTTTGTCATCCAGATGACAATCTGACAGTGACCAAAAAAGAGGTGTGTTCCTTACAAAATAACATCCTTCTCTTACTTGGGGATCCTAGTTTCCATGGATTGTTTCACTCATGACTTCCTGAACTCAGAAAGCCAGTGCCAAAGTCCTAACATTGGTGGCATTTGCTCCTGACAAAGAAAGGGGAGGGAAATGATTCATAGTGTTTTCAACAGTGGGAGGGGGAATGACTTTTTCACTAAGTAGAAGCTCCTGACGGAATCAGAACTGTTGGCTGAACTTGGCTGCCAGAGGGCCTCAGCTGATAAAGGCGTTTGCTAATCAGCAAGAAGTACTATGGAAGGTGACAAGAGGTGATGGAGACAGACGGGGCAGTGAGGAAAGACAACATAAGCAATACCAATATTGCCCTGAGATATGGGGGATAGTGGGGAGGGTGTCCTTCTGCACTTGAATCCTGTTTTTAATGAGCATGTTAAAGAAAATCACCAAGAAGCAGCAGAACATGGGAAATAACATGGCTTGTACAAAAGCATAGCACCAGGAAGAGAAATCTTCCTCCATTAGAAAGGATAAGCAGAAAATGCCCTTATGTGAATAATTACAAGAGGAAACCAAAGACAAGCAAGAGGTGAGGCTGCACTCCCCATTGACAAACAGCTCCTACCTCTGAATGTGGCTGCTTTCCAGTATCTGTAGGAACAGTAACATCAGCTCTAGAACAGCTTTTTTAGTATAGACTTTGGGAATTCAAGCACCAGGCACAGCTAGAAGTGTTCCAGAAGTACAAGAGCCATGAGCACCAACGCCAAAATTCAGGAGTGACAGATGGGGGCCACAGAGTGCAAATCTCAAGCTAACAGCTCTGTTACTGTTTGTATAATGTTTTGTACAAGCCAAGAGCTACTTAATGTTGCTCTGTGTCCTGCTGCTATCACCCAAACAACCCATTACTCCTGTAATCACTTTAGCTGCTCCAGCTGCAAATCCCTCATTTCTTAAAAGCAAGGCAGGAATTGTGTGCAGGTAAATTATGCAGCATTTGGTATGAAAAGGGTGGGGGAAAGTGCTCTAAAATTATCCTTTCAGTTTTCTTACTGTGGGGCACCTCTCTGTGCATTGGTTTGTATGCAGCAGCAAACCAGAAGAGGTCCATCACCTTGCTTAAACCAACTTTACCAGCAGAGTATAGCAAAGTAAAGAATCTCTCCCACAGAAGAGCATCTCAGTGTGAGCACGAGTCCCCAGACCCCTTAAATTTGAACTTTCCAGTCTGTGAGTTGTTGTGAAATGTTGGAGGCTTAATTCAGCAAGTAAAGTCTTCAATTCCTGCAGAGAAATTGGTGCCTCCTTGAACTACACAGCTCAGTTTCCCTATGTTAGAATGTGAACTCATTTGTAACACTGGTTGCAAGTACTACGTTAGCTTGGAAACAGCCAACAGCTTTTAATTGCAGAAAGCAGTCAGTCTGTCTGAGAGGGAGAATGGTATTCATACCTACAAGCCAGCAACACAGGCAGCTGGCACACCCTCACCTGGAGGAGCTGACCTGATGATAATGCTGAGTCCCACAGAGACAGGGAGCCAAAAGAGGGTCATGCTTTCAAAACATCCGAGAAACACTGCCTTAGGAAACAGCACAGCTCCCTCACACAGAGGATGCAGGACTCTCCCTCTCTTTGCATACAGCCGTTGCTGTGCTGGGAGCAAAAGGCACAGAAAAACTAGGAATCCCATGCAGATCCAAAGCATCACCCTTGCCAGTGCATACTTCTCCCCTAAGGTAAGAATCTGCACACTACACATCCACTGTGCCCTGCATTTTGCTAAACATCCTCCCAAAACATCCATTTCCAAATGTCCAGGACAAAGTCATCTAACATGTGGCAACATCAGGGCTTAAATAACAATCAAACTATCCAGTCTCTACACCAAACTGATCCCTGAAATGTCAGCTGCTACATCTCATTGCTGAAACACTTGGTTTTCTTCTCATACCAGCTGACGCCAAGTGTCCTGCCCACAGACAGTCTGCAAAGCTATGTTCAAGAGCAACTTTCACTCCTTGGCCACTGTGGGAATGATGAGGATCATTACACATTGGTCCAACAAGTTTGGGAACCAGCAACCCCTGTTTGTACTACATACTTGCTGGTGAACATGCTTGCATTATCCAAGCTACTCCAGCTCCTGACCCCAGAGCAGAGAAAGGCAAGAGCCTCTCAAATGCCTTTTTGCCACCATGAAAAATGTTCTTACTGAAAAGCAAGACTGTGCCCCTGTAGCTACACAAACTATAGTCTTCCTCTGCTCTTTCAAAAAACACACCAAGTATCACCTGGCACACTGGCATCTGTTGAAGTCAACAGGAGTCTTTCTTGGTGGTATAGACGCTCAGGGAAGGACCATATGGTTCTACTGTAATCTTTTAAAGGAGGAGCCTTAATGCATTTACCCTATTAAAACACTTGCACTGTCTTATAAGCTCTTATGAGACTTGTCATTAATGCCTGCACTGTTGTGACATTAAGCCTCACAGACACTGAGCCAACACCAGGCTCACCACCAGGGAGCCTTTGAACTACATCCGCTGGGGTCAAAGACCTTTCAGCAAGGTCACTGGAGCGAGATGGATTTGCACCACACCCCTGCACACTGGAAAAGCACAGTAAGGTCCTAGCCACATCCTTTGGCGTGACTGGCAATAACATTGCTTAGGAGACTCCACCCGTAAGCTGGTTTAGAACTGGAGCTATGAATAAAATAATATTTGCACTCACACCACCGCAGATCAAAGTTATTATTACTAGGAGGTAGGTCATGCAATAACACAGTGCTATGGCATGTACTCCCACAGGAACATTGCAGGTGACAATTGAGGGTTAGGGATGCAAAAGTGGCTTCACGAGGTCACAAAATGAACACACTAATGACAGCAATAAAGTCAGTTCCTAGATCCTCCTGCAGATCACATATAGAGTGAAAATGCATCTATCATGGTGTCTGGAGCCAGAAAATCTTTCTCTTCAAATACTGATTCTAATAAAAAACAAATCTTTGATTTCTGACACGAGGCAAAACTCTCTCCTGTGGAAGACCCTGATTAAGTCAGCTGCCAGGTATACATGTCCCGCAGGAAGCAAAATGCAGCAGGCGGATTGGCAGGGACAGGGCTCCTCACAGCAGTTGTGGTATTTGGAAGGCACCAATTAACACCAAAATTAAACAAGCAAACAACCTGGCGGCAAACATAACTAGGTGTCTGTGCTTGTCAGAGGCTGGAACTTGCCAGCTAGGGTTTCAGAGAGCAGTATTCAGAAACAAAATCCCCTGTGCTTTGCAAAACAGAGCACTGTTCTCTGCTTCCAAATGGAAGTGCTCTCCTGGAGTCCTCCAAGAGAAACCTCTGACTAGTTTTAGCTGAATTTTGAGTAGACAACAACAGGCACAGAAGCAAGCTCTTGAACAACATCCAGATGAAAGGTGGCTGGCCTCTGAGTCAGGAAGCTCATGTGAGGCTACGACACTATCTCAGGATGGTTGTCAAATATCAGAATGGTCTGCTCAAGGCAGTGGTGGAGTCACCATCCCTAGGAGTGTTCAAGCAGCCTGTGGACCTGGTGCTTAGGGACATGGTTTAGTTTTGACTCTTCAGTGCCAGGTTGAGGGATGGACTGGACGATCTTTGAAGTCTCTTCCAACCAGATATATTCTGTGGTTTCTATATGTTACAGGAGAAGAGAGATGGGCAATTTTATTTCCAGCATATGCTGGGAGTCTGACTGGTGCAGTCATGTTTGTACCTCCTTGTGCTGACTCTGAAGCCAGACCTGCACCCCATGCACCCCTTCCCCTGCCTTCTCTAAGCCTGCATTGCAATAACCCATCTAGGACGTGCAATCTGGCCACACTGCCTGATGAAATAGCTTTTGGGTCAGGTTTGTGGCCAGGCCACCAGTAGCACATCCTCTTTAACTCTTGATCATGAAGCCACTCCTGTTGCCCCTTCCCAATTGATGGATGAATTGCTAACCCATTTCTTTGGTAGACAGTCGATGCTGTGATCCACATAGGTACATGTAGCCTGCATCAATGCAAGCCAGCATTCAGTCACTCAGCCTCCCAGGGACAGCAAAGCTTCATCTCAACTGCACAACTAAGAGCACCCACATTAGTGGTTACCACAGCTCAGCCGAAGCACAGGAACAGGAAAATGATAATTACTTATCAGATAATCTGCCTCCTTCATACCTGGCTCCTGCATGTGTGAGCACTTCAGCCATTTCCAGCTCAGGCCACTTAAGCCTAACCATGAGCACATGTGGCTTGGCACCAGCAGTGCCTGCTGATGCCAGAAGACAGGTGAGGACAATCTCCCTGAAGAATTCCTCTCAGCTCCTTCACATGCAAGTAAACACAGAAGTAAAGGTGTGAGAGTATCTCAGAGGACAGAGCTGCTGCCCTGGAGGGTGCTAGGCATACCTAGCTTTCCAAGGCCACCTCCTCCCAGGTTCACCAAGGTTTGATCAAAGGAGGAAACAGCACTGTCAGATGTCAGCAGCTTTGCCCACTGCAGAATAAAAAGCCTCTTTCAGGGATTACTGCTCTAAGCAATTACTTGCCCCATGAAAGGAAAAGTGCCTTCAGCCAAGGTGACAGCAGGACTTTAGGACTATGCACACTTTCATTTCCCTTTCACAGTTCATTTGGCCTTTTCATTTCCCAGGGAGAAGAAAAAAAGGTGGATTGGCAACCAGTGTTTTGTTATTTTTTTCTATTTTTAATAAGGATTGCTGGGGCAGCATCATAAAAACATGAAAATAACCCCAACTTTATTGCTAAATTAAAGAAAAAACAGTAATGTGAATAGGCACAGAAATCTGAATTACGAATGTGAGCTGCTAATTACCCTTTTGGGCCCTGATTAATTGCATCTGAAGCCACGGAGACACTGAGCAGCCAAATGGGGCTGATAGCCAACAAAATCCACACCACCAAACAAACTGGTCTTTCTCCACTTGTGCCACCACACAGGCATGGCAGCTCCCCAAATGCTGTTTGCTGTTGTGTCCTGGAGTGCAGTGCAATGCAGAGCTGGCCAGAGGTACAAAGTCTTACTATTGGGTACCTCAGATAACCCCTCTGTGGTGGTCCAGCCTGCAGACTTGTGGTCTCTAAATAGAAGGTCAAGAATAGACACATGCCATCTCCTCCAATTCTAGATGCAGGATCATCATCTCTGCGTTTAGCTGCAAGGACGCAGCTTCACTGGTAGCTATAATACAATACAAAGCAGGCAAAAGAGTTTGCCTGCTTTGTTGCAGCAATATAAGAGCATATAATTTGGTTGGGTCAAAGGTCTCTCTAGCCCAGCTCCTGGTTTACAACAGTGAAATAATGAAAAGATAAGTAAGAAACTCAAGAACAGGATATGTGTAATAGGATCCTTCTCCTCATACACACTCCTCATTCCTGCACATTGGTGGTTAGACTTTTTCAGAATCAGAAAATAATGTTTAGCAATCATTGTTGGTTCCATCCTGCAGAAACTGCTCTAGTACATTTTTGAACCCACAGATACTGTGCTCTCCAGAGAGTCCTCTAGGGGTGAACTTCATAAATTAATCACATGGCACATGGTTACATTCCTCTTTTTGTTCACTTTACACTTGCTTTCCACATTTCACAGGCTACACCTGTTTTTTTTTTTAGTCTGAGAAATTAAAATAATCCTGTCCTCCTCACTCTTGAAAATTCTTCATGAGTTCACCAACTTCTACTGTCCCAACCATCACCTTTGTCCCAGACTGAAGTCTATTTATTCCCCTCATACAGAAGCCAATTCACCTCTGTCATTGCCTCTGTCATTCTTCTCAGCACCTTATTTTGTATACACCCTTGCTGAGAGGCAACTACCAGACCTCCACACAGTATTTGCACACAGTACCTCCACACAATGTTTGCAGCTGAAGCTCTGGGATTTGTTCTCCATTCTTTGCCTGCTTCTTTCTAATACTACCTTTGGCTTTCTGACCGCTGCTGACTGTTGAGCTACAGTTTTCACTGAAACATCCTAAGAACCACTGAACTCTCCTTCCTAGATGGTAATAGTCCTAGTGACAAAGCACTGCTTTATGCTTAACAATGATGAACTGCCTTTTTACCACCAATGACATGAGATTCTCCTCCAACTTTTTGCAGTCAGCTCACAATTTGAGCATCCTAAGTAGATTTCCTGACCAGCTAAGTTAGTTATATCACTACCACCCTCTTTTGCAGATCCTAGGTTGAACAGCACAGATTCTAGAAGATATCCATCAAGAACTCTTCCTAGTAAAAAAAATATTTCTTTTTGAACATGAAGTTTTAAAATCATCATTCCCAGAGCATGCATTGTTTTAAGTGGTGGGCTCATTTGCACCTATTGTCTTTCAATTCCCTAATTTAAAACCTTTCCTCTAATACTTTTAATTTCAAATGCCAGAAACCCAGGATTACTATTAATGTCTACAAATGCCAAAGCATCCAACCTTAAGTGAAGGTTTCAATCTGGCAGAAAATAAGCTTACATCCTATGTCAGTCATACATCAAATAACAAGAAAAGCTGTTAATATAATTATCTTCTTATTGCTATTTTGGGAAGCGCAGTAGGTTACGACGGAGCTTGTAGTAATAGGATCCCTTATGCCATAATTTATGACCATGTCTGTCTTGAACAATTTTCCACATGGGAAATTAATCACATTCTGACTAATGGGAGGAAAAATATCCCTTTGCAGTTTGAATTGGATTTGCCATGGTCAATTGGACGTGGAATTCTTCTTTATCCATATTCATCATCTGAGGTGTAGTGTTGCCATCCAAAATTCACTGTGCTAGACTCCACAGATAGAGATATTTCACTGACTGGTGACGCTTTTATGTAGTGCCCACAATTAAGTCAAATACACTAGCGTGGCACAGCCACAAAATCAGATTGTAAGTTTTTATCAGGCTCTAGGCAACCTGGTCTAGTTGAGGATGCCCTTGCTTAATGCAGAGGGGTTGGACTAGATGAGCTTTGGAGGTCCCTTCCAACCCAGACCATTTTATGATTCTATGATTGCAGATAATTATTGCAGAAAATACCTGTCAGTAAATTTTAACTCCCTAACCTTCTGTGATTCTGTAAATTAATACTTTGGCTGGCACCAAAGATAAAGAAGATGTTTCCAGATAACAGGAAAGGAAGCAAAAAAGATCCATATCTCTGGGATCCTTTGACTTTCCTATTAAGAAGCAGAACACAAAGTTACCCAATGTTTCTTTAAGACTGAAAGACTAAAAGGAAACAGGATGGCTTAAAGTAAAAAGGAGTAATCGTATGACTGGAAACTATGAGTGCCCCTAGCCAGGCACCCAAAGGAACTGAGTAATGTTCATTAATCAGTGACTTTATTGGTACTTGGGACTTTCAACTGCTGAGCAAGATTTAGACCAAAAAGATATTCTGAGGCATGCCACTCTATTTATGTTTGGATAGAATTCAGCTTCATCTCACATAATATTTTTCCATTCTGATTTGAATAGAACAAGCCCTCACTTTTTCCCTGAGCAGGGTAAGAGTGGGTCCCTTCTAGGTATTGGCACAGTGAAAAGGTCACTTCCCAACCAGCAGTATGAGGATAGAGACCCACCCACCCCAGACACTGTACAAACACAAGACAGTTTCTGAGATTAATTAATTCACAATCAAAATTCAGAATCCCACTGTGGCTTCTGAACAAGTTAATCCAGAGCAGAGAGGTGCCAAGGACCTGAATTAACACTGGACACCTGTGCAAAACAAAATCCAAGTCATACCTCAAAACTAAACTGCAAGAAACATGCAGCATTAAAGGCCACCTGTTCAGCAGTTGGTGATGCTGCACTTGCACAGCAATGCTGAGTAAGATTCAACCACTGGTAAGGTCCTGCATACTAAGGGATGGGGATGGGAAGAGAAGAGAAGCAGGACCAATCAGTAGAGCCCAGCAGAGAAATTCCACATGTGCCAAACTGCTCACACCATGCAGCAGATCCACTGCGCTCATCTGCAAAATGCCCAAGAGAGTATTAGCTGCTGTGTTACACAAAACTACATTGTTGCCATGGATTTGAAAGATGGAAATTAAAAGTATGTATTTCAACTGCTACAACAATTGCTTTGTGACACAAAACCTTCTGAATGCAATATTCATGTATGCACACTTCAAAGAGTACGTTCGAATGAGGAGCTGGTGTTGTGGTGATGAAAACTATACTGGTGTCACTTACAAATCAGAGAGATGTCCAGAAATCACAGGGATTGGATTTTCTGCCCCCGTAAACAGCACTGGTTAGGCCACACCTTGAGTACTGTGTCCAGTTCTGGGCCCTTCAATTTAAGAAAGATGTTGAGGTGCTTGAATGTGTCCAGAGAAGGGCACCAAGGCTGGTGAGGGGGCTGGAGCACAGCCCTGTGAGGAGAGGCTGAGGGAGTTGGGGTTGTTCAGCCTGGAGGAGGCTCAGGGGAGACCTCATTGCTCTCTACAACTATCTGAAAGGAGGTTGTAGCCAGGCGGGGGTTGGTCTCTTCTCCCAGGCAACCAGTGACAGAACAAGAGGACACAGTATCAAGCTGTGCCGGGGCAGGTTTAGGCTGCCTGTTAGGAAGAAGTTCTTCAGGGAAAGAATGATTGGCATTGGAATGGTCTGCCTGGGAAGGTGATGGAGTCACCATCCCTGGAGGTATTTAAGAGGAGGCTGGATGAGGCACTTAGTGCCATGGTTTAGTTAATTAGAAGGGTTAGATGATAGGTTGGACTTGATGATCCTAGAGGTCTTTTCCAACCTGGTTAATTCTGTGATTGAAAAAGCCTGAAGTAGTTTAGGAAAATATCAGACCTTGAGAGGTTTCTGCTGTTGGGTAGACTAATTTTTTTTCTTTCTGAGGCTCAGAACTTGCAACGACAAACTACTGACCCTTCATGTCCAGTTGCTACACACTCTGAACTAATCTTCATCACAATCTTTTCACAGTATGGATCTGAATAACCGAATCATAGAAACAAGCACTGGAAGGGAGCTCAGACCATCAAATTCCTTACTCTCATTCAGGGCACAACTCCACCTATGTCACTGCTGAAGAAGTCTATTTAACCTGTACTTACAGACCTCCAAAGATGGAGACTCCTCACCTCCTCAGAAAGTTCAAATCCAAAATCATCTCTCCAATGCACTACAGTAAGGAGGATGCACATTCAGTACATTTAGGATGTGAAGAAAAGTTTAGGTCTGAATCCACAGCTGTGCTTTCCCCTTTCATCTGGTCTAAGGTCATGGTTTCAGTAAATCTACCTTAGCAAATGCTCAAGTAATGGCAGTTCCTGTAAGTTTGTTCTCTGAGATGAAGTTGATACAATGAGGATGGAACACAATGAGAAGACCAGCAGTGGGGAATGGACTATGTGTAGACCCTGATCACTTGTTAAAGGCATTATTCAGAGCATAGGGGAATTAAAAGGTTTATTTTTCCCATTCATTCACTGATGCTGTGTTTAGCCTTAGCTTACACAGACATCTTGAGCATTCCAGATTTATGCACATTCTGGTCTCTTTATTTTCTTTCCCTAAAAGGAGAGCTGTCTGAATCCCAAGCAGATCCCTAAATCATGAGTCAATACACTAAACTTGTTTCTAGCATTCTCTTTTTCCAGGAAAAGTACCAGATGAGTTTTTTTCACAGGAATGTCTTTTGTAGTTCAGCAGGTGAGGGGGGGTTTAACTTTTTGCTCTTTTGGATAACACTGCTTTCCACATTGTTTATTTTAATTCACATTTTATTAATGTTCATTCGTGTGCCAAGAGAGTTAAGACAGGTACATTTCAGATACTGCATTGCAGTTTAATTAAATAACTATTAGTTAAAAAAGAGAGCACTGAAATACCTTCTTGAAACAATCACAAAACAAAGACTCTAACTTATTGATAGTTTTGAAGGCATACAGAACATGTTGGTTTTAACAACAAGCAGATCAGCTCTCTGCAGTCAACTCTTCAGAGAGCTCAGCTGTCTGGGAATGATTCGAGATGGTCAGTTCTGAGTTGGCTCAATCAAGTCAGGGTGAACTTTGCAGAGTAGGGTCAATGGTTGGGCTTGATCATATCAGGGGTCTTTTCCAATCTGAATGATTCTATGCTTTAGATAATTTTACAACTCCCAGGAAACCTGCACTAGTAACGAATGACAGAAACAGCCCCTGAGAAGCCCTAAGCATTGCAAATTATGGAACCAAAAACTATTTCTTGGCTTTTTCTATGCACTGCAATAGGAAAGTGAACATTGTGATTTCTGAATTAAAAAGCCATGAATGAGAGCAGAGTCTGGCCCTGAGACTAGCATGGATCAGAACCAAACTGAGTGACATCAGAGCCAACACATCAACCCAGCCCAACTATGTCACAGGATTAGAAACATGCCACATCAGTCAGCCTCTGAGGGACAGTAAACCATTTCAGGCTAGATGAGAGAAGAAAAGAGAGAAGCACGGCAGAGGACAGTCTCTTCATCATGTGCTGGCATTAAGATTGACCCAAAGGGCTTCAGAAAGGGACACAAACACTCATGCCAGCTACTCTGTAGCACCACAAAGACCTTTGTGTGGATACGGGCCCAAGGAAGCCAAGAGAAGTTGCATCTTTGTGCTAGAGAGAAAGCAATGTTCATGAAGGACAGAAGCAAGAGACAGCAATTACTGAAACTGAGAAGGATTATCCCTCCCCAAGGACCCACAAGTAAATGCAGGTTTTCCTGCAAGCATACTGATGCTCTTGACGCTCAGGGTAATTAGCTTTCCTTCCATTGTATTAAAGTAGCTAAGCAATTTGAAACAGAAGTCAAATTTCCAAACAAGCGCGCACACCAGGAACACACGGACACTTCAGAAAACAGGAGCTGGGGTCAGATGACACTTAGGCTCCTCTGAAAATTTCCTGCCAGAGTCTTTCAGGCTGTAAAACTATCCTGAAATAATTCAAACACTCCAGGCAAAAAAGCCAGCTGCTTCCCTAAGTAAGCCTGAGACCTTCTCTTGAGATCCTTTGCTTGCTCACCCCAAATCATCAGAGTCTTGGGAAAAAGGCTTTTGCTGCCTTCCCAGATTCAGAAAAAGCCCAGTTTATGATCCCCACATGCCAATGGGAGGTTCTTACACCCTGTCTGCACCAGTCTCTGTTTTATGAGCCAAAGAACACTACTTGAAAGGGGACAAAATGGGAATGAAAGACTCTCAATTGCCCAGCATCAGCTCTCTGATGCTCTCACCCATGTTCTTTCAGTGTGGTACCAACATAAGAGAAACTGTGCCTTGGGCAGCCTAATGTAAACTCCCAAACTCTTCTGGGAGACAGTTGGGCAGTGCCAGGAATAAGGACCAGGCTCCCACTACCTCCTTCCCTTCATGCTGCACCACAAAAGCCACAGATCACCCTTCCTTTTGATGCCCAAATTCATATTCCCTCCTTGCACCTGCCACCTTCCTGTCTTCTAGGGATGCAGGAGTGAATCAAATTGTTCTCTCTTAGTGACACTATTGCACACAGCAGCAGCCAAGAAACAGTTTTTCCTTTGCAAAGAAACCACTTCACCATAACGTAGTAATTTTACTCCCTTATCTTTAAAAGAAATTAAGCTCTATCTCATGTTTTCAAGCATTTGCTCATAATGGAGAGAAAATAACAAAAACATTCATAGCCATCACCAGAACCACCCCTGTGACAAGCTAATTCCCTATATTGCCTTAATTAAAAGTGAATGAATAGTGGTCTCCTACTCTAGACATCTTGAAGAGAAATAAAGTCAATCTGTAGGCTTACAAAAGTAAGACAGAAGGAGTGAAACAAACACAAAAATCCTGCCAGTTTTAGGGTTTAACAGAGGATTATAACATCTGGACTTTCTTCAAGGGGAGGTGAACTAGGGAGTGGATGTCATGGAGAGGACACAAGCACCTCTTGAAGTGAGCATTGCACAGAGGGAACTGGCAATGAAAGAAGAGGAGCAGAAAGCTTCAGAGAGAGGCAACATCCGTGGCTGTGTGCTTTTGTCTTCGCAGCTGCGTGGAGCAGCACTCCTATGTGCTGACATTGCAGAAGGAAGGACCTGGTTTAACTGAAAAAAAAAACTAAAAAAAAAGGCAAAAAAGGGGCCCAGGACAGAAAATTCTAACATATGATGATGAATATAGCTGACCTTTAGTGAAACAGAATGACTTGGTGAGGATAATCTAATCCTTAAGAGCAAAGTATTTATCATCACTGTTACAGCAAGAGACCACCCTGCTCCAGAGGACATCGGCAAACGCATGCAAGCTTGGAGCCTCTAAGCCCAGCAATAAAGGCATCAGTTTGGCATAGGTAATTACAGAAGGACTTTAGTGCTGCAGTGTTTGAGTGCTACACAATGTTTTGTGGATTTAACACCATGGGGAGATGTGGCAATTCTAGTTTGTTTCTCTTTGCCCCAATATAAGAGATGCAGAGTCTGGGGGGTTGATTTGGATGCTCTGTGTCCTACCCGAGTCCCCAGTTCTTCTGTTTCTTATTTGTAAAGCACATCTGGAAAACCAGGGATGAGTTTTGGGCAGAAATTATGACAAAGAAAGGGCTTAATTGATGACTCCCAATCTCACACTCTGTGGTTGGAGAACAGAGAGAAACTGAAAAGTGGACTCCAGCCCCCTCACCTGCTCACATGCGCCCAAGGTAAGCCCATACCTGATAGTGAGTGCAGGATGTCACCTCCACATCTTGACAGGAAAAGCATAGACGCACGGAATGAACCAAACTTTATTGTTTTTCCACTTGGGCCAGAGAAAATGAAAGCCTTGTGAGAGTCACTTTGTCTTAAAAAGAAAGCAAATCTATTTTGCTTAGCTTTATTGCACCTTAGCCTTCTTATCAGTTTGATTTAATTCTTGAGTAACTGTAAGCCCTAGCATCATATAATCTGGCAGCTACAGTGATGGGCTTTACACAGAGGAACACAGGAAAAGGCTTTTCAAAAGCACTGGGACTTGCAGTAACTGCTCCTGCTGAAGCCAACAGTAAATTTAATGATACCACTGTGAGAGGGGTCAAGGCTGAGTAGGCTTGACACTGCAGAAACATATGGGTGGGATTTTCAATCTTTAAAAAAATTATCATTAATAATGAAGTATATAAAAAAGAGTTGTGTGGTGACCCCGAAAATATTTACATATGTGCCTAGCTCACAGCTTGTAAGTAATTATGAGGGGCCTGATTTCTCTCACTTACAGAATCACACAGAATCACAGAAGTTTAGAGGCTGGAAGGGACCTTGAAAGATCATCCAGCCCAACCTCCCTGCTAGAGCAGGATCACCTATACCAGATCACACAGGAAAGTATCCAGGTGGGTCTTGAATATCTCCAGAGAGGGAGACTCCACAACCTCCCTGGGCATCCCCTTCCAGTGTTCTATCACCCTCATAGTGAAAAACTCTACATTAAAGGCATGAAATAAGGGTCCAGATGCATGTAGAAAACCTCAGCTGACAGAGAGAGTCAGCTCCAGTGACTTTGCTGGAACTACCCATATTCTGCAGGGCTTTCAAGCACAGGCATGGACACAAGTAAGAAATACCAGGATCTTCCTAAACCCACAGCCACACTGATGTGTAAACACATCAAACATGAGATAGGACTTTTCTGGCTGTGATGGTGCTGGCTATCTGTAGAAAGAGCATTAAAATCCACTCACTTCTAATCAACCATAGTAAAACTTGGATCAGAAAATGCAGGCTAGTTTAAAAAAGTGTTTTATGATTTGTGTGGATCTGACACTGTGACATGAATTAACCTGACTTCAAAGGATGAAACATCATCGTTGCAAAGCATTGCATTGACTATAACCATTACCAGGCTATTATGCAAACCCAACTGAAATAATATTATGGGTGCAGGATTATTTTAGCTTCCTATTAATCCCAAGAGGAAGAGAGATGTGACTTATTTTCTCAGCCTGACAAATCATCCCAAGATGCTGCTGAATCAGACATGCTTGCAGCTTAAGAGGAAATAAGTAAAACAGTTCAGCTTTTATGACTGAGTTTGAGGATTCATTTACAAGAATGTAAAACTAAACCTCATTAAATCCCCTTATTGTTCATGATATAAATCCTTAGATTGTGTAGCTACTCTGGAATGGAGAAAGAAATGAGCTAGAGAAGGTCACCTCCCTGGCTATTCATTTCCAGGCAGTTTCACTCCTAGGTTCCTGCACAATACAGCAGTCTTCACTGCAAATGTTTCAGGGGAAATACTTTACTTGCATAAAGGCTACAACTGTTCCCAGTGCACCAAAACCATAAAACTATCCCAGCTGAACCAAAACTTGATAACAGCTTAATGGCATAAAGCAATATTTGGACTAAATTGAACCTGATCATATCACTCTAAACTTCTCTTCCAAGTTAAAAGCTTTTTATTTATAGTCACTATTTAAACCCAGGAGACTTTGACATATTTTTACTAACCTGCCTTCCTTGTCTTCTTAACCTTGGTTCCTTTCCAAGAAAAAAGATGTCATCTGACCACGTATGGGATTTGATTTCCAGCAGCAGAATTAACCCACAACACAAATACCTTGTGTTTATTCACTGAGTGATGGTGCATGTCCTGGGGAGGGGAGCTTAGCCAATATTTCCTTGATGAAAGAGGTGGAGGTGAACAGGTTGGAGGTACCTCTGTTATCACCTCAACCACTTGCATGAATTATATCTCTGAATCTCACCTATTCCAACTTTTCTGGTTTCGCAGACACCATTGGGAGAGCAGAATGTGCCAAGACCCATCAGTGGATCAGTGTCACTATTACTGGGACTCACTGAATTTCCTCACAGGTGAGTCACCACCATCACAGACTGCCATACTACAGCAGCATGACACAGACAGTGTATTCTTGGCTACAAACACAGACTAATTGGACTCAGGCAAAGCACACCACTGCCTTCTCTCCACCCGCTGAGTACACACAGGAGGGACCTTGCAGCTGCCCCAGCGCTCAGATACCGTGTCAAATATACACAGCATCTGCACAGCACTGCACCAGACACTCCAGCCAGGGAGGGATAATGAAAGGAGGACTCTGAGCAGCATTTATAGACCAGAGAGCACCAATTCATTTTCCCTTTGACAGGGATGGAAAAAATAATTTTTATCTAGGGTCAGGAAAAGAAATTGAAAATCAGGATTATATCATATTGAACAATTCCATCATCCTAAAGAAAATCTTTTCCCCGTCTCTTGAGGGTCAGTCAGGTCTAGCAAGTGCTTCCTCTGCACATGACATGGCTCACATCTCCTTCAAGCCTGGCCAGTGGTGGGCGTGTGACATGGTGGTGGCAACATACAAGATGCTGCAGTCTCCAGATCCTGGACACCTCATCTGCTTGCTTTGTGCCTTCATTTCCCCAACCCTCTTCCCAAGGATGCTCTTTGGGAAGAAGCCAGGATATGCCTTACTATCAGGGGTACCTCAGTAGCTTGGCTTTGTTAGAGTAAAACAAAGGACTGGGAAGAGTGGTCTAGGGAGGTGAGTCAAGCAAGCTCTTGGTGGTCCAGCAGCACATCCCTGGATGTGGGATGTAGCAGAGAATGGAGTGGGGGTCAAGTAGGGCAGCATTACACTCCAGGAGAGCAGCTTCTGCTTGGTAGACTGTGTGCAGTCCACTGGTAGCTCTCCCATCTCCTGTCACCACGTACCAGAGCCAGCAGCAAGCAACCTCTTCTTCTCCCAGCCCTTGGGAGAAGGGGGTGGCTGAGACATTGTGCAAAAGTAAATATTTACATAGCCAGGGCCTTCCTTCCCCTACCCTGCATTTTCTCCCCCTTCTTAAAATGTCACAGATCAGCTGTTTTCATAATTGTGCAGGAAATGAGTTCCCTGCTGGCTGGCAGCTTAACACCCATGTGTGCTGGATCTACTGCGGCTGCATCGCTCGTCTCTGCTGCTGGCTTCTGTGTCCACCCAGGATTTTCAGACGGTGGGTTTGGCTGGAGGGGAGGCAGGACACTAACAAACGCAGGCACAGAGCTGCATGGCTATGGTAGTCCTTCCTGTAGCTACAGCTTAGAGGAACCCCAGTCCCCTGGTTCACAGGTCAGACCAGGATCCCAGGAGACCCAACACTCTGTTTATGCCGCTTCAGAGTAAACATCCAAACCAGACTAATACAGCTTCCTGCCTGCACACAGCAGCGAGCACACTCAGGAAATTCAGGCGTATTTCAAGCTGGCAACTTCTGCTTTGTTCTTTGGACAAAGCCTCGTTCGCTGGAGATGTTACTAAAA
Organism: Ramphastos sulfuratus; assembly: GCA_013399055.1. Lineage (NCBI taxonomy): Eukaryota > Metazoa > Chordata > Aves > Piciformes > Ramphastidae > Ramphastos > Ramphastos sulfuratus. Next base: position 770,960 of record WBNM01029838.1, read on the forward strand.
GGATTATTATCTATAGGAGATTTCTTTTCCCAAGAGGAAATTTGGTAAACACATGATTCTGCATTTGCTTTGTTTTGCTGGAGCCAGGATTAAGACAGGAATATTTTCCCTTCTGTTCTAAGCATCTAATGATTTAAATAGACCAGCAGTGACAACACTAACTGGTGGGAATAGGCACAAATGCCTTTACCCTGTCCTCTGGTCTGACGATTTTATGGCTGACTGAGAGGGTACAAAGCTATCCTGTGTTTGGTAGGAAGAGTTGGGAAAAAAAAAGTTGGAGAAATTTGGTAAGAATCACATCTAGCAGTGCACTCAGTGAAAAAGTGAAGTTTGCCCACCAGCCTGGACACCTCCAGTAAAATCCCATCAAGGGCCAAACCAGAATGCAAATATTTTGCCTATTCCAAAGCAGCTCTGTGCTGTTCAGAGTCCTGAATGTGAGAAGGAACCTGCAAGTCTGAACTTGCCAACGCTTAGGATGTAAGAGAAGGAATGTAATTTTCTCCTCTTTATTCAGAGGTGGCAAAACCCTGATAGAAAATGACATGGTGAAAGGAAACTCGAGAGCAAACATTAATTACCTCCATCCTGAGTACAAGCCTGGGGCCTGTATTAGCACCTCCCTGAATGGGAGAAGCTCAAGAGGATTGAATTTCCCACTTCTAGGATTTACTTACTTTTCCTCATCTACCTACCCTTGGTTTCCTCTTTCCAATTCCCATGTTATTTCCCTCTCTCCACCTCACCTTTCCCATTAAACAGGACTACAACTCTAAAAAAAAAAAAAAAAAATCACAAGGGACTGGATACTGCCATGGGTTATTTCATTATAGTGGAAATAGATTCACTTTGACAAATCCTGCCCACAGTATCCCCTCACTCTGCTCCTAAGTATAAAGATCCCCTTATGTGCAAGGACAAACACATTCACAAGAGCCTGAAAATAGCTGCATTGTGGAGCAGGGAGGTCTGCAAATATACCACACTTCAGAACATCAGCACCTAAAAAGCTTAGCAGAGAAAATAACGTAGGAGAAATCACTTGAGATCAAGCAGCAAATTCCCAGGTTCATTGTTTCCAATCCACAGGAAAAAATAATCACAACCTATTTTAAGCATGCAAGTATACGAATAAATCATTTGGCTCAGCCAAAAGGCAAAGCGGTCTGAAAACAGATTCAAACAGAGGTCTAGACTATTATTAGTTGTGAATCTCAGCTGGGCTCTGCTCTCCTCTATTGCCCAGGCACCTTAAAGCTTAATACAATAGACACAAGATTGGGCAGAGAAGTAACATCCAGAGGGAATACCTAGAGCCTGCGGTGCTGCAAAGCCATCTGAGTCCCTGGCAAGCTTGATTCCTGTGTTAAAAAGCACTTTCATTATATGGGCCATCTGTTGATGGATTGTGGGAAAAAGTCAGATTTCAACTCAGAGATGAAGACAAGCAAACCCTTATATAAAGTCACCCTCTCCCCAGCCCATGGGTTGAATGCAGAATGCTCTCAGACTTGCTACATACCACCCACTTTAGATTACAGACTTGCAGAGTTATTTTTAAAAAGTAATTATAGTAGTAGAGGGCACACTCATCTGGAATGGCTGCCTGAGGAAACGACAAGCCCAGTGCAGCTCAAACTGCTTTTCAAGTCTATAAATGTGTTTGTTTATTGCCTTTAAAAACAAGAATCAAAATCGAACTAATTTCTGAGTAAAAATGTTTGTGTATTCCCCCAAGGAATCCAAGCTGCTATGTTACACTGAAAACCTTCCCTGGCCTTTTCAGTCTAGCATCCAGTGTTGAAAAAAAAAAACAAAACAGCAGAATAATTCTCATTAGCTCTGGCTTCAAGCAAGCTCAAACCAAAACCGCCCTTCCATTCTTTGTTTTCCCTTGATACTGTGGCTTGATCACTACAAAACTCCCATCAGGAGACTCAGATGATCTAATGAAAGGCACATCATGTTCTGCGTATGCTGATTTCTGCCCAGAGGTGTTTTCTGGTTGAGCGAAATACCAGCTCTGTATCTGTCTGACAGGAGCAAGTACAAGCCCTAGAAATATATTCTGTAGGTTTTTCCTACTCCAGCACCTTGTCCCAGCTGCCAGCCATGGGATTTTGGATCTGTACACTGAGAAAGGACTCAAAAGAGACTGAAAGCAAGGGAAGAGGACCAGGTACTTGGGCAGATGCCAGCATCAGCGTGTTTTTTCCTTTTTTTGTACTTTCATAATGAAATCAGGCTTTTGGCTCAGGCCCTGCTAAGGCCCAAAGACCTCTAGAAGGCCTGACAAGGCCTGTGAAACAGGCTGAGCATGCAAAGCCGAAAGCCCCCCTGCACTCCATTACGTGGGGCTCATTACAGCCCCTTCCTCAGCAAGCAGCTCTTGAGAGTCGGCACTCACTGGTGGCTGCCTTTTCCATTTCTTCAATAGGAAGCAGCCTCGGGGTATCCTATGATCTCACACTTGACTACTTTGTCTTTCAAACAGAAAAGACTTGAACTCTAAAAATACCTCCATGGAGCCCAAAGTAAATAATAAAGCCTTTCTGGCCCCCTTGAAATCATCAATCCTCCCGCCGCCTGGCCGACCCAACAGCCGCTTCCTCCCGGCAGCCCCTGCTTTCCCTTCAAGCTCGGAGCTGACAGGAAATCCATTCTCCTCTTGTGAGAGACAGGAGATGAATTTTCCGCAATAGCTCTCCTAGCAAGGCAGAAAATAGAAAGGAACAATAGAAACCACTTTCTCAAACAATAGGAGCTGCTGAAGAGCAGCTCACCAGAAACTCAGCATCACCCAAGTCCTAAACAAGCTGAAGTGGAAACAAGCCAAGGACCTGTTAGCCATTTTGCTAACACACTACCCTTTCCCCTCTCAAAGAACAGGCAAGAAAACTGGAAAGATGTATATTAAAAGGAACTTATTTTGTATTATGGAACAGGCTGCCAAAAGCACTTCATAGCTGTTCAAGCCCCCAGCATCCCATGCCACAGTGCCATGGGTCACCTTCTCACTCCCTGGCAGCTCCTCCTGGAGAAAGGAGATTGCAATGCTGATGTACTGCAGGCATTAAGGAGATGCAGGACCAGAGACCCTCTTTCTCCATCTGAGAAAGTCTGCTGCCTCATACTCTATGTGTGTGTGTTACAAGAATGCCATTTAGGGTAATTATAATTCATATTTAATCTAGAAAGTAAGATATGACTGGATCTAAGATTAAAAGAATTTTTATCAGATTCCTCTTTTTTTTTTTTTTTTTTAATCTTCAAACTACTTTTTGACTGGCCCCGAACTGTTGCAACACTGTTCATTTCCATTTAGGTCAGGAATACAAAGTGACTCCAAAGAAAAGTTAAAATCACTTATTAACACTTTGTTACCCAGGCTCAGAACACTACAGGAGAGAATAATAAAAAATGGAAATTAAAAATATTTTTGCACATAAAATCCACCTAAGAATTAGGACAGGAAATGCATTTCCTTTCAAGTTCCCACCTAGCAACCACCTCTCCAAAAGGAGAAAATAGCCTATAGTAAGAGTATCCCTGAGATTTTTATGGGTCCTCCTTGGCCAGCATGTGACTTGCAAACACCATGCCGCTGCCTCCCAAGGTGGGCAGAATTAATGCTGAGAACACCTCACATGCACGGAGCACTGCTGAAATGCAGCATGTTCAACAACATTACACACAGCCACATCCTCAGTTTGCTGATCTTGGTCTCAATTTACAGGAACATGAAATGCTGGATCTGAAGGTCACTGCAACGCTGGTAGTCAGGAGGAGGGCATCATTTCTACTTCACTGTAAGAATAACCACTCAAGATCTCTGAACAAAATACTGTTTCTGTTCCAGGCCAGCAGAAAACAGGAAGAGCAAAGCTGGAGTATACATGAACAAGAACAGGGGAAAAAACTGCTCTGATCGCCATGAATGAAATCCTGCTGTTGCAAACCTGCTCGAGCCTTTCTCCTCAGCTTCCTTTTCCCCTAAGACAACGTTGGAAAGGGGAGAGGGGTGGGAAGAAAACCCAACACACCAAATCGAACCCCAAAAGCAGACATATCCACCTGGGATGCAGTTCATTAGCAGATCTCCTTGCCCGCTGCAGCCTGCGAGCAGCAGAAACCAAGTCGAGGAAGGTCCCAGCTGGCTTTGGTGAGAGGTTATTCCCCATCCTCCTGCATTGTGCAAAATGGGGAGGCTCCCGGCTGCTGCCAGCGCTCCCCGCCTGCCGGCACCCTGCACCAGCCCCAGGTATCTGGGCGGTGCTGGGATGGCCTCCTGCGCCCTCTGCAACCACACCTCTCCCTTCCCTCCTGACTCACACATGGGACTAGGCTTGGCTGGGGCTTGCACCCCAGCTCCCACTTCGCTGGGGAAACAGCCCCTAGCAAACCTCAGGCTGGGGGATGAGGAGAGGCTGGAACTTCCCTGAGAAACTGGGAGCCTTGCTCAGAGATTAACAGGACTGGTGAAGCCCTCTTTGCTCCCCAGCCACTGTCACTGCTCTGCACTGCAGCTCAGGAGCAAGCAACGGGGTAAAACCTGTGCTACCTGTTGGGGGGATCCTCCCACCACCCTTTAATTATTGTCCCTGAAACATCTCAGCTAGCACACCATCTGCTGCCTTGGTCCCAAGGACAGAGAAAGACCGAGAGACCTCTTTGAGATGGTGTAGAGGTATTTCTTTTCCTTGGGCAGGGGGTAAAGCAGGTCACTGGGGCACATTGTGGCCAGGGAACATCTGGTGACATCTCATCTACCACGCTGGCATGCCTTCCAGTGCCCCAGAACACTGCTATGTGTTTCAAAAAGGATGATTTCCTTGTCCCTCTCCCTAAACAAGGGATGAGGTAAATCCAAGAGGAAAAGAAGGGAAGGTGCCTCTCTGGTAGAGGCTCCCAAGTGCTGCAGGCAGGGACTGGAGTCAGGTTGGATGCTGCTTCTGCAGCTGCCTGAGTGAGATGGTAGGGCAGCCTGCACCAAACCCTACTGGTCCCCTGGGATAGGACTCAGCTTCCCAAAGGTAAGGAAATCACACTTAAAACAGTCTCCTGGAGCGGGATGTCTCCCTCTCCAGGCAGCATGAAAGCTGCAGAGCAGGCGCCCTGAGAGAATTTTCCCTCCCAGTACAGCCTATGCAAAATCCTTCTGGTTTTTTTCAGCCCAAAACTGGTTTTAAGTCCAGGCAGGGACCAAGCAGGAATTTGGGTAGATGGAGCTATCATCATCAGTACCCAGACCTCTGTGTCATGGAAATCCCAAGCCTCTCTCCACAGCAGGGATCTGCAGCCCAGCAGCCAGCATGACAGGATGATTTCACGTTCTGCAGCGTTTTCTCCAAGGCTGCACTTTGGAAGACACAGTGGAGCAAGAAAAGTTTGTATTCCTTCAGCTTTGTCTCCAGCTGCATCTTCCATTTAGTGCCAAGAGAAACAAAAAGCAATGCAAGCCTTGGAGTCTTGGGTCAACCCCTGTAGAAACTGTCAACTCCAAGTACAAGTGTCAGTTCCAATAGTCCTATCTGCCACCAAGATAACCACAAGTAGACCAAGAGGGAGTCTCAGAGACCATTCACCTCTTTGTTTAGGGAGCTCTCCTCCAGCATCTTGGATCTCCCAACCCCTGCTACAACTGCTAAACAGTCAGGGTGTAGAAAGGGAGAGATTGTATTCCTCCATTGGGATTCACAACAGGTCACCACCAGAGCTGGGAGGTCGTTTAGCTGAGACTGTCATGGCCATCCCTCATTTCTTCCTTTCCAGCCTTTCTCTGGAGCAGGAGATTCAGGAACCACTATCACTCACTTCTTGCCCATGGAGCAGTGGCTGCACTGGCTGCTGCTGTGGCTCTACCACATTGCAGGTGACCTGCCAGCCAGTTCTGTACTCATCCTCTGCCATGGCAAAATGACCTACAAAGCTGTCTCCTCAATTCTCAGGTTCAGATCATGCTTTTATTCCAGGACAGCACCATAGCTTTGCTGACAGGTGGGAGTTGTGTCCTGGCTTATGTCAGCTTCCTAAGCCAAGACCCAATAGTGGGAAGTCACCCAAGCCTGCAAGTGGCACAGGCAAACCCTAGGCAATCATAATCCAGTATACAAGAGTCACTGCCTCTTGGCTGAATCAGGCCCATAATAAGCAAGCAAGATCATAACATCTTCATTGAAGTAGGGTTTAAACACAAACATCTGCCCTGCTGTTTTTTAATTAAGAGAGTTTATAGGTAGGTATTTGTTTCAGTAAGCCACATCTCCGGCTGCAGAAATGCCATGCATATTCAAATTACAGCAGCTAGTTTATTTAACAGAGTTTGACATTGTTTGACATTTAGCTGAGTCACCTTGTTCTTGGGTACAGCAGTGAGGGCTTTTCAGCAGTCTGACAAGAAAGAGGCAGAGATTCGATATCAAAGCAGAATGTGCATCACAGAATTTTTAAATTAGAGACAGCTGAGATCGATTCTGTTCTGGCAGCTTCACTCTTTGGGATGCTAAGTCAACTCAAATGTTTTTCAGATATCAATCTTCCCCTCAAGGCCATGCGGCAGTATCATCTCCCTCATGTTCTTGGAGGGTAGGAAGTGTTGTAATTGGCATATGGGATGTATCTCATCCTTTGCATATATCACCCACCCATGTATCAGGACATCTGTCACTAAGAACTGTACACAGGCTGAGCACCAGTCACCTGCATTCAGCCAGCATTTTTCTAGGACAAAGTAAAAGAAGTGGGCCATTGACGGTAAAGACAGGAGGAGCAACCATTCCTGCAGATAGAGATTTTCCTACAGCATCTCACTTAAAGCCATGTGCACTCCTCTGCAGTGCTTTCCAAGAATCTCAAAGTGCTTTCCAGCAAGAAAGGCAGGCTAGTAGTATCCATCTCTCATTGTACAAAGATTTCACAAATGACTTGTCTATGAGTTTGTTGGTGGCCTATTTGGAAAGAGTGCTCATGCTTGGACTCCTCTCCTCATATCAGTTTGGAAACAGAGGGCGACACCAGCTCCTTCTGGATACTGAAGGCGTGGATGTAGCACACAGCACTGCAGAGAGCAAACCCCAATCCTGGAGGTGCCTTCCAGAAGGTCTTCAGAGGCTGCTGTGCTGCTCTACTGCAACTCCAATGCTTGTGTCACGTATTTGTGCTGCTGGCTTCCAAGACCCTACTTCCCCACTAGCCCTGAAGCTGTGCTCACCACACATTCGGAGCAGCCGCTCTGCCCGCAATGTCAGAGACTGCATCGTGCTCCTGGAGAGCACTAAGTTTTCCCATCCTCATTTCTCTTTACAGATTTTTGGGAAAGAGCTGGGATCTCCTTTTTATAGTTGAAGACAGAAATGGACCTTTTAACAGGCTGAAAATACTCTGCTTATTCTGGCAGGCAGTGCAGCAAGCCAAACCTTAAACCAACAGCCAGAACTGAGCAGACAATAGAAAGCTGTCCCACGTGTGCATTTCCAAGAGCATGCTGTGGTGTGGCTCATCTCCCTGTACTGTCCCTGCAGCTGCTGTTGGAAGAAGCTATGTGGGAAGATATTCACTGTCTCCTGGCCCTCACTGAAGGTTGTCAGAGTGACAGCAAAGAGATATTTGCTTATTTTTTTTGGCCAGCATTACCAAAATTCCTGTTTGCACTTAATCTTCTGTCAGTTGCTTTTATATCCCAGTGGCAAATCTCATTATTCATTTCTTACTGTACAGTAACAGTGCCTGCAGAGCCACAACATCCAGAAACAACTATGATGGTACCCCTGTTTTCCAACTGGTGGCACAAGCTCAGACTGTCTGGATGCACCCTATAGGCACAGCTCCTGAGAAGTCACTGAACCCCTTTGTGTACCAAGGCACAAGACAACCTGAACCGGTACAAGTTCCCCCAGGAGCCCTAAGTGCCTTGCCAGTTATTTTAGCAGGAAATACAGGTCTGGTATCACAAGGCTGCATGTACAAACTTCCAGGGAAAAGGCATTTGTAAGAATGGTCACAAAAAGTACTAGAGACAGTAGCTGAGAAATTGCAGTCCCCAACTGTTCTCACTCATCTTATTTAGGGCTTTCCGCACAGCATTACCTGGTAGAAAAGGGATGATTCTTTGCTTGGGGTCTTTCTGACCTCCTTCAATAGGGAACTTGTCCAGAAGCTGCATCTGCAAAGGAAACAGAACCAATGTTTTAGAGGGAAAACATGGACTGGCCGCCCAGGGACCAGGCAATTTCTTGGTCTGTGTGTGGTTTAAAAGAGGATTAGCAAAGCAAAGCAACTGCTGGAATTCCTCTGCCTCATTCCAGGGGAGTCTATATATAAAAAGGTACGATATAGTTCACTCCAAGAAAGGCAGGGCAAGTTTCTGGCAGCACAAAGGAGCTGGGACAGGGCCCAGGCAGATGTCTGAGCCTGGCCTTGCTGCTGTTCTAAAATTAGGCTCTTAGCCTTTGTTACAAAACACACCTCTTGTTTCTAATCCACAGCCTGCCCACGTTGGTGGTGACAGTTTTTACCTGTCTAACAGACCATCCCCCTGGCTAAAAATGCTGTTCAAGCCGCCAGATTAAAACCTCTTTAACAAAACATCCACTCTGCCTTCTTGCATGCAAGGCACTGCCCACCGCTTTGGTCATGTAAGACCACTCAAGCTTTACCAGGGAGATGGGGGGTTGTGGGGAACATCCTATTCTGTAGTCCCTATGTGGAGGACAGTACCAGAGAAAAGGCAGCAGGAAGGGAGACCTCAGAGAGCAGAGCATCCCAATGAACACCACCAGGACAAATGGCCAGAAGGTACAACTTAAAGTGAGTATACTCTCAACTCACAACAAGCATCCTTTACATGGTTATGGACCACTTGAGCCAGAGTTCCAGCGATATCAATTAAGGTCTTGCCCCACCAGCTCCTACATCATGCCCATCACAACTACCACCCCAAAAGGTCAACCAGGCTCAGAATCCTGCTGCACTGCAGAGCTGCAACCTGAAGAGCTCGAATGGATATTGATAGCTATGGCCAGCTTGTACAGTGGAGCAGACAGCTGACTGCCAGTGACTTTCTATGGAAGTAAGCCTAGGAAAGCAGTATGCTGCCCTAGATGAGCCCTACAACTTCTCTTTGGTTGATGAGCCTGGATGCATTAGTGGCACTGAGGCTGAACAGCAGCCAAAAGGCTGCATACAATGTCAGTCAGGAAAGGAAAGAAGCACTTGCTTCAGTGGCACCTTCATGGACCTGACTCAGATCATTCCCAGCTGCCAGAGCCTATTACCTCCTGCACCCGTTCACTGTCAGCCTGTGGTGCTACCAGGATAAATACCCAAATCTTTATATTCTGTTTCATTTTCTCCCCTATTTCAGATGTACAATGCAATGCTCTGTGTCTCTGTTGAACCTACACAGAAACCCTGGCTCCTTTGCACTGGAAGAACACCAAAGGTCCTGCCAGCCCAATGACTTGTTTCTTAGAGACTGGAAGAGACGTCTTTCAAACCAGTCCACAGTCCCTGATCCTCCTTGCTCCTCCTTTGAGCAAGCTAAAGAAGGAAAGCAAGCAATCCTGTTAGTTGACCTTGCAAGACCCTTATCTCCACACCTGAACCGGGTCTACAGTTCAGTACAAATACCTGAGGGGGCAGCAAAAGCTGCATGTGGGGGACTTGTCAGTCAACACTTAAGCTCATCAATGCTACGTGTCCAACAGTGAGGGTGTGTAAGTTAACAGCAGTGTTGCTAGTTCAAGAGATTTCCTTTAAAAAATATTTTTTTGCTAACATGGGGTAAAAAACAGGCAGGGTTTTTTTGTTTGTTTTTTTTTTTTGGGGGGGGGGGGGGGGTTTGGGGTGTGTTTTTTTTTTNGGTACTGTTTTTGTTTTAGGCACACAAAAACCTTCTCCTCTTCCACTGCATGCATCTCCAGCATTTTCACCAGATGGTACAGCAAACTGAAGATCAAGAGGAAACTCGGGAGTGGAAGAAACATCTGTGCAGGAGAAAAAGTTAAAAGATCCCACATGTTTCCCCATCAGGGAGTCAGCCTGGTAAATAAATAAACCTTAGTTTTGCAGATTGTTAGCTAACTCACTTTTCTTCTTACAGAGACACATTTTTAATTGAAAATGGGAAATCGTGTTTTCTTGTAGGTAGAGCTCTAGGTATCTGAGGTCAAGCATGGACAAGAGTTTTGTTCAAAGGAAAAAAAAAAGAAGGAAGAAAAATAAAAAAGAGGAGGAGGGAATCCCCACCGATTCACTTGAAGTCTCACTGTTGCTACATTTTAAGCCAGGAAGGCAATTCTCACTTTACTACATGGTGACTGATTCAAGCTGGAACCAATACAATCAAATTCCCATGGTTATTCTTGGACTTAGCTTAGCTTGGCTAATAAGAGCCTTTTTAACCACATCAATAGAGTCCCAACGTGTCTAACTTAGCACTATTTATCTAAAGGGTGGATATCAGTGAAAGAGATACAATAAACTGCAGCTGGAAGAGTTTGGCTAAACTTTCCTCGACAACAGTTTCCGTCTTGGCTCTTGCCTCTTCTGGGAGGGTCTGGATGGCAAAGAGCTGGGGAGAAGGTCATTGATGCAATTCATGGGGACACAGCCTTTTCAATGCAAAGTCCAGGAAGCATGGAAGATTTCTCATCTTTGATGCATGAGACAGTATCCCAATGGGAAACATACGCACATTTGGGCAAAACTGAAGACAGGGAGTGAAGTTGCTGCTCCTCTGGAAGGCCATACAATGTTGAGCACCCACAGAGGAGCATGACAGTCCCTCTCCAAGTCTTTGACCTCAGAAGACACTTGTGGCTGGCTTGTGCATACTCCCTAGACCAAAGAGTTTTGTCTGGCATTTGTGCTGCCCCAGCAGTAGAGACAGGCTGGTGCTGAGAAGCTGGGTAGGAGGTTCAGGAGGAAACTACTGGCTGAGTCTCAGGTAGGACGCAGGAAACTCAAAAGATCTAAAAAGGATCTGAGTAAAGACATAACTGCAGCCCAGCAATTATGTTCCTGCCTTTATGCCCTGCGGTTCTGATTAACACCTAAAAGAGCATTCCCAGCATGACAACGTCTGTATGGATGAGTACTAAGGACACAGAGAACCTGCAACAGTGACTGGCAAGTAATGACTGCCCTTCAGTTCTGCAGTGCAGGAAACCATTCAGGATGTTAAAGCCAAACAAAGAGTAGAAGAAGCATGGAGCCTTCCTCAGCACCTCCTTTCACCCACTGCTGCCATTTAAAACCAGTGTATGTTAATCTAAAATCCTAGAAAATCAGGATTCTTTATCCTCCCTCTCATGGAGAAGGATGCAAAGCAAAAGACAAAGAAGAGATGCATGCAGGGGGGAAACCACAAGCAATGGACCTGAATGAAGCATCCCAAATCTCCCAGAGATAATGTGATATCTTGAGCCAATGCATAACAGCCCCAATCAGCCCAGCTCTGATAAGAGAAGACACTAATCAGGGAGATAAATGGAGCAGCCAGGAGCGGAGGGAGCAAAGGGCTGAACCACAAAAACTCCTCCTGGTAGTCATAGCATTTTCCCCATGTGGCTGATCAACAGCCAAAGACCACTAAGCAGATGTTCAGTTCACTTAATTAGATGTCTGTAGAGCATCTGAAAGTTTAAAACTCTTTAGTCTGTGACAATTTTCTCCTCCTCATTATTGTTATTGCAAATATACAAATGATTGATGAAAAAAATCCTTCACTTAATACCCCACATTATTCTGCTCAGATGTGGGCAGTCTCCATGAGTTACTGCTCACATCTTTGTTTTATGACATGTAACTTAGAAACAAGATTTGCTGAATAAGAAAGTCGCCCATCATCTAGAGTAAAACCATCCCAGTATGAAGGGAAAGAAGGGAAGCCTGGATGTGGAGTCTTGAAGGATGGAGTTAGGGTTGTAGCTGGTTTTGGCTAAGCAAGGAAACACCAGCAGCCAATTAATTTTGACAAACCTGGGGGAGCTCACACCTAGTTCACCTGCTTGCAAGCTTTTGTATGTGAATCCCACCATGGGGGAGCCTTCAATTACACAGCTGGTGTGATGACCAGAAAGGAATCTGTTGCCACCTCACTGTCCCACAGGGTGGGGTATCTGTTTGGAAATAGGGAGGGTATATGGAAACCGGGAAGTGAGTTTCTCACCCACCCATTCAGGCAGCATGGCTGGAGTCAGGCTGAACAAACACATCCCACTCCTGCTTCTGGCACAACAGATGCACATCCACAAATAACTCACCACCAAAATCACCTTCCCAGGCTTTGTGTCTCCAAATCGCTCTGAGTTTGCCAATAGCTTTCCTACATAAGTCCTGCACAGAGTTCTGCCTTAGGTCACCTTTACCTAAGCATGCAAATATGTCACTAACAAAGAGATGTTCCTGCACAACAGATTGGGGTCAGCAGCCAAAATGACGTATCTGTGGTCACTTCACATAAGTTGTGCTGTGATAACAAGATTTGGTCCCTATCTGCCTTGCACTGGTACCACTTGATTAAAAATTTCCATAAAGGAAAACTATCACCCCTTAAGATGCTTCAAGTAGCATCTCTGAAGGTGAGAAACCAAGCATCTTCCTGATTATTAGTTAGTTACTACGTTTTTTGTATCTTGGTTAGATTTTCATAGAACAACATTTCTTTCTGGTTTAGTTACAAAGACTTAGAGCACTTGAGACTAAGGAGTGGCTTCTCTGTTGAAAGAGAGGCTTTTACCCTGCTGTAAGCCAACCAACACAGAGAACATGAACTGTTCACTGGCTTGATCCTGTGGCACTTGCGAGGGAGAACTTCGCTCTTAATTTGGTCTTGAGGTTTTGGAAGTTTGTGACCAAATCTAACCCTTTGAAATTAATCCACTGAAAGAGTTATCTGACCTCCAGCTATGCCTTATACCATGGACTCTAGCTGGAGCTCCCTGCTGAGCTGTTATTTCCTTTTCCTTGCAGCAGTTTTAACTCTCTCCTCAGTCAGAAGGGTGAAGTTCTCCACACCTCTTAAAGTGAGCAAATTAGGACACCCACATAACCTCTTATCAGCATGCATATCTTGCTGGTTCCTTTTCAAGTGGATGTAGGTCTGCCATGTGCATAGATAAAACCAAAGCCCCACAGGAGGCCAGCAAAGCAATCCTGCAAGATTTATTTTAGCACACAAAGACCCTAAGGATGACTTTTATCCAAACCCCTTACTTTGGCAAGTGAAACAACATCCACTGCTTCAAAGGAATGCAAGACTCCAACCTTCAGCAGAGAGAGGAGGCCTCATCCTCTTCCTACAGTGTATGTGCTGGGATCTGTGTTATTTAATATTTTTATCAATGACATAGACAGTGGGATCAAGGGCATCATTAGCAAGTTCGCAGATGACACTAAACTGTGTGGTGGTGTCGACACACCCGAGGGACAGGAGTCACCCAGAGGGACCTGGACAGGCTGGAGAGACGAACCTCATGAAATTTAACAAAAGCAGGTGCAGGGTCCTGCACGTGGGATGGAACAATCCTCACTATCAGTACAGGCTTGGGGATGAGGCGCTAGAGAGCAGCCCATGGAAAGGGACTTGGGAGTCCTGGTGGACAAGAAGCTGGACATGAGCAGACAGTGCATACTTGCAGCCCAGAAGGCAAATCATACCCTGGGCTCCATCAAAAGAAGTGTGGCCAGCAAATCCAGAGAGGTGATTCTGCCACTTTGCTCTGGTGAGACCTCACCTGAAGTGCTGTGTCCAGTTCTGGAGTCCTCATTATAGGAAGGACATGGACCTGATGGAGTGGGTACAGAGGAGGGCCACGAAAATAATCAGAGGGTTGAAGCACCTCTGCTATGAGGACAGGCTGACGGAGCTGGGGTTGTTCAGTTTGGAGAGGAGGAGGCTCTGGGGGGACCTAATAGCAGCCTTCCAGTACCTGAAGAGGGCCTACAGGAAAGATGGAGAGAAGCTGTTTACAAAGGTCTGCAGTGACAGGACAAGGGGCTATGGGTTCAAGCTTGAGAAGAGCAGATTTAGATTGGATGTTAGGACTAAGTTCTTTACTATGAGGGTGGTGGAGCACTGGAACTGGTTACCCAGGGAGGTGGTTGAGGCCCCTCCCCTGGAGACATTCAAGGTGAGGCTTGACTGGGCCCTGGGTGACCTGGTCTAGTGGGGATGTCCCTGCTGACTGCAGGGGGGGGCTGGGCTAGATGACCTCTAGAGGTCCCTTCCAGCTTGGACCATTCTTTGATTCTATGATTTAGATTTACTTGTGACCCAGAGAAACAGCAGATGAAAATCAAACCATGACCATGACACTGAAAGCAGCAAGTTTACCACCTTGCTCTCAGTCACTCAAGCAGTTCTAAGGCTACAACACTGAATATCAAGAGATACATTAGCTTCTCATTTTTCCAAGTGCTCATTAGAAAATGTATTTTTCATGAAGAATGAGCAAGATGACAGCAACTTCAGTTTAGCCACTGCTGGACTTGGAAGGTAAAGCAGACAAGGACAGTTAGCCATCAGGCACACAGTGATCCCAGCTCTCAGCAATCCCTTTTCATGAGGCTGATAGGAGCACAGAGTCCCAAAGAAGAAAGAAAGGCTAAAGCCAACTGAGAGGAGGCACCTGTGCATGTATGGGATTATGTGCACAGTTCTAAGAGAGGGTTGTCAGAGAAACTGGAAGAAAAGCAGAGGTGCTGCAAGTGATCTGAAACTAGTGATGATGGGACTCACACCCTCAGCAGGAGAGGTTCAGAGATTCTGCAAATCAGAAAATATTGAAAGTTCCTGATGTAGATAAAAAAAGCTTAGATGAAAAGGGAAGGTAAAATACCAGAATAGAAGGAGGCTTATTAATTAAAACCCTGAGGAGCAGCAGCAATTTCCTTTCATTTTGAAGTTGAAAACCAGCTGTGCTGCTCACTAATATGAGTGATGGCTACAGCATCAACAGCTACATTTTGGGTTATAAACTGTGCTTTGCAGGAAAATGAAGGGCCAGAATCAAGTTGAATTCTCTTGTCTGCTGCCATTTTCCCATGGATAAGCCACTCCGCTCCTGTCTCTGTTTCTGTATCTGCAAAACACAAGACAGATGTCAGGAAGGTGGCACAAGATATTATCAAGAGCCACCAAACACTTTGATTCTTGTGCTGCAGAGCAGGAACCAGAGACTGAATTCAGAGGAACTGTACACATTTAACATCAGCAGGACAGAAGGAAATGGAAGGATAATTGGTGGTCTTCACATATGCTCATTCTGCCATGTGCGGGCTTGTCCATCTCTAGTATAGTCCAAATCCTGGTTGTCCAGAGCACCAAAGGGGGTCTAAGGAAATCACAGAAACATTCCAGCTGGAAAAGACCCTCAGGATCATCAAGTCCAAAGTCCTACTCTACAAAGTTACACGATATCCTCAAGTACAACATCCAAACAACTTTCAAACACATCCAGGGTTGGTGACTCAGCCCCCTCCCTGGGCTGCCCATTCCAATGCCTAACCACTCTTGGTGTGAAAAAATGTTTTCTAATGTCCAGTCTAAACCTACCCAGTCGCAGCTTGAAGTCCCTTCTTGTTCTATCACTATTTACCTGTGAGAGGAGACCAGCAGAAGATGGTTATCCACCAATTCCAGCCAATAGACCTCATACTATTAGGTAACTTTCCAGCACTTAAATGTCAATAGGTGAGAACAAGCAACAGAAAACACGAAAGCCTGTCTCCACAGATTCATCTTCTACATGACCATCTGGAGAAGATCACTTCTCCAATGCTTTTATTTCAGGACAGGTTTTCTGCTAAGGTTAATCAGAGAAGCATCCATGACATAAGTGGAAGTGCCTGATTTACTCCAGCCCAGAGCCATACCTACTCAGACCAATGACAGAAAGACATGGGTGATGGGGAGCAAACCCCCCTGCCCTCAGGGCAGATACCTCTGCAGGATACAGCTGTTGGAGAATTTTCTTTAGATGTGGGTCACATTGAGCTTCTTTCTATTTCTCCTCTGCTTTACCCCCTTACAGGAACGACAAAACAGTTCACTCTTATAGACAGAAGACAGTAGGAGGTCTGACTAACTCCCACTCCTTCAAAACTAGTCAGAACATAGCTGTTCCTGAGCATAGTATCAATTGGCAAAATTCTGCAAAAGAACTGGAGGCCTCTGGGTGAGCGCATGAAACTGAGTATGCACAGCCCACCTCATATGTTAGCCATTCTCTCATGTTTAACTGACATCTCATGCAGCAGCAGAAGGAGGTGAAACTCCAGCTCCTCCTAAAGCAGCAACATGTTCCACAATGCAGCAGGAATAATCATATCATGAAGACAGTGACACCGGCTCTCTCACGGTGTTACAGGATGCCACAGGGAAGTGCACGAACTCAATCCTTGAGAAGCAGAAGCAACTGGCTTTACTTTTATTTCAAAATTAAGAATAAAAAAATCTGTCCAGATAAGTAGCTAACATACCTGACAATTACAGCACTATAGGCTACGTTCTGAATTAAATATAGTGTAATCCATGAGAAAGCCATACAAAAGCAGGAAAATGCATATAAAATAAAGAGATCAGGCATTTACAGCATGGTGCAATCCTCAATGGGAAAATACTTTTCTCAGGTCTGAAAATTTCCACCAGAAATCTTGGAAATTTTACAAACCTCTCAGTATCCAACCAAAACAGCCAGGGGAGGAGAGGTGGGGGGAGCAGAGACTGGGGGTCTTTCCCCAGCACAATCCATCAAAACAGGGAATGCTGTTTTCCGTCTGAGAAATGCAGCTCTGCAGAATGAGCCCAGCGTTTGTGGCTAACACAGACTGGCAAAACATTTGGAGTTGCTAGTTTGGGACAACAGAGGCACTTGGTGCATCTCTGAAGAACCTCTCAGAAAGCCTACACTGTCCCTCCACAGAGCAGCTATTGATGTTTCCTGCCTGAAGCGTTTTCTTTCCCCACTGCTAAATTAGACTGGCCTCATCCAACTTAACCACACTGGAAGATGCTTGGACAAAGCCTACTTCATACTTTTCCATCTCTCCATGGTGATTACACATCCCTTGTTACTTGGATATCTACACTGGATTTGTCCCAACAGCATCCCTGGGAGATAAGGCCATTCCATAGTGCAGTTTTAGACAGGCACATAGAGATGAATGCTGCAGTTATGTGGCACATAAGGGCCATGCAGAAATGTCAGAGCCATGCTGATGCCATGCTCACTGAGGTCAATTAGCTTCTGAGGAAGGATCATCATTTTGCTAGTATTTTGGTTTTTTTCCAGAGCTGGCACATCCAGAGCCAACCCAAATGCTCAGGCTGCATTACATGGGCATATCCTAAAAGGCTCTCTGCTGATCACAGTGAAAATCCTGTCTGGGGAGAAAAGCTGACCTCAAGAGAAGAGCATCTTTCCTTACCTCCTGCAACTTTTTACCTTTACGAAACTCACAAGTGTTCCTTCAGACTGCACTAACAGCAAGAGACCAATGTGCTCCAGTGACAGACACTGCAGTAATAGTGACAATTGCCCTTGGGCAATAAGGGGAACAGGACCAAGATGGCCTCCAGACAGCAACAGAACTACAGCTGACAGCACTGTCTAAGCAAGGCTCATCCCTAAACACAATGTAATTTTGAGAGCTTCACTGAAAGGAAGCAGAACACCACTAAGGTCACTTCCACTAATCACCGCTTCCTACAGCTTCTGGAATTACCTTCCATCCTTCTTCAACCCTTTCAAGCCAGTGACTGAGATACAGCACAGCTCCACTGAGCTTTTTGGGTTTACCAGTGCATTAACCGTACTGAGCCACTCCCAAGGCCACACCACCATACAAAAACTGTTAGTGCTTAAATCCTGCCTGAGAGACTGTGCAGGCAGAAGCAGCTCACCCTGGTGCTAAGGCTGGATGGGTTATAGAGCTTCAAACCCTCTGGTCTTTAGGAAACTCCTGGTTGATACTGCCAGTGGTGAACACTGCATTGCAGCTGCAAGCAAGTGGATGAAGGATGCATCCTGAAAGCGGCTCAGAATCATTAGCAGAGTGCTGATATTAATTACATACTTGCTGTTAGCAAAACCAGGCACCAAATATTAAGTTCAACATGATCTCCAGACTCGTTTTGTTTTGCTCCTGTCTGTTTTGCCCAGTGCTGTCAGATTATCTAGAGAACAGAACTGCTGAATTGCTCCACAACATCACATATTTAGGATGGCATCTTGCAGGGGGCGCTGGTTCTTCATTTAATGGTCACTTTGTGTGCCAGAATGATTCCTCCTGGGTCCAGTTGGGCCTCACAAAGCAACAGGAGTTTCAAGAGCCGTAGAATCACATCTGTCATGTAATGCCCTCTTCTACCCTTTGTTACTCTTCTCTCAAAAATGTAACTGCTGATTTTGTGGGTGTTTTTAGGCAGGCAATAGCTAGCCAGCCAGCTTTGCAAACTGATCTTCTTTGAATTGGTGCAAAGCCTGGTGCAGGAACACCCCAAAACCTGATTTATACATCTGATGGTCAATGATTTTGCACTCAACAGAATTCATTCTTAGAGACCTCTACTGCTTACACAGTGGTGACCATGTTTTTAACTAAACTAGCTTAATAACACACACTCAGTCAAATTGTAGTTTTGTGAGCCCTCAAGGCTACCCCCTGCTTACACTGCTATGACAGATGAGATTTTAGCTCCAAAAGTACGAAACTTAATCCTTCTGTTTTCATAATCTACATCTTCTCTACAGCCTGTTAGCTCCGCTTGATATATTGTCCCCTGGAAACCACAAGTAACTTCAATATTAAAACCAGAAACAATAGCTCTGAACACAATGCCACATTTCAATTCAGAAACTCCATCTGAAATGATATCTACTCATCTCTGTAGGACACTGCTTATAGCTCTGTAGAGATGGAGTAAAGAGACCGCCCAGCTCAGTACAATGAAGAAGCCATGCCAAGCACAACATAACCACAGGTTTTAACTCCACGCTGAGAAGAGACTCTTTTGTCTTCTTTTCTCCCTCTCTCCCAGCCTCCAAACCCTGAAATGTTTTGCCTGTCTATCTGCTTCCAAACACGTCTCCTGTCTTTGGGGGGGATTCAGAAAGGAGTAGAGACAACAAATCCCACCACTCAAGCAGGCAGATGAAGCTGCATGTGTAACAGATATATTGCTCCAGGTCTCGAGGGAGGCAAGCAAGTATCCAGCTGGACAGGTAGCTTCCAACAGTTCAGAGCCAGCTGCCAGCCTCCATAGTCCCAGTCCTGGTCCCAGCCTCCATGCAGGCAATTCAGCTTAGGCACTGACAGGCTCCAGGTGCTGGCATCTCCCCAGGATGCTCATCTGGCATATTGAGAGAGTGAAGGTGTTCAGCACACAGGAAAGACAGACTCCAAGCCATGACTGCCCATTGGGCTTGCAGTGCAGAGGGAAGGATTTAGGGGCTAGAATATAAGAACTAATCCAGGCTTGTAACAATGTCTTTACTGGTGCTTGTTGGAATAGCATCTCATGGACTAGTTTCTCTTGGTAGATTTAATTCTGGGCAGGGGAGATAAAGTCCACTGATATCAGAAAAGTTGTTTTAAAGAGACCCTCTGTCGCCAGCATAACCACACAACACAGGCATCTTAGCTGGACTCTCAAACTCAGGCCAACTCCTTCAGTTGCTGCCTCAACGTGCAGCATGGGCACTGTTCTCTTTTAAAAAGGGAGATTTGGGTAACATTTGAGTCCTTAAAGTCCATGCCCAGAATAAGGATGCCAGGGGATTTGCACAGACATCTCAAAGGACCTTGCAGATGGACCACACCATAATGCAAGACTGCACTAAAAGGAGGGACAATACATCCTGCAGGATAAACCCAATCCTGCCACCTTAAAAGGGAGGCTGGGACGGAAACCTTATTTTTGTAAGTAGCGCCTGAGGAGCTTTGTTAATTTAATTGAGAATGAAAGCAAACCCTGGGAAAGTAGATGGGTTTGGACGGCAGCCATGGCGGCTGTGCGTGTGCTGCTCGGAGCAGGGTGGGCACACTGAGTGTTTATGGGGCCTCCATGTTCTGCTCTGCATGCTCATGCCTAACTACAGCATTCTCATTCAGATAATCATCACCCACCCTTGGACACGCTGGTTGTGAACCAGATGGCATTCTGTGTATTATACCAACTAATCACACACTGCTTGCAAGGTATTAAAAGCAGCAGTGGAGGTCTCTCACTACAGTGGGGGGCTTTTGGTCTTTTTATTTTTTTTAATCTCAGTAGCTTTCAAGTGGCACAGACATGTTGTCAAGAAATACTGTCAGGGCTGTGACTTTTCTGAACTTGCACATGACAAAACTGCTACAAGTTGTGAGGGACAAATATTACATGAAGACAAGACTCCTGAATCCAGGAGATTCCTTCAAGCTCCACCCTCCAGCCTGCATCCCCACTGCGTGGCATTTAAGAGACCTGATGATGGAACTGTGGTCAGCAGGACCAGATGCAGGAGGAACCCTCTGCTACTTGCCACATGCAGTGCAGCATTGCTTTGAACACCAGAGTTGTTGCACCCATGCATGAAATGCCTCTCTCATCCCTATCAGAGCAGTGGTTTCCTGAGCTTTAAGTTGAGAGTGGCTGCAGATCCACGTGGGCTGCACACCAGCACCCCTTGCTTCACAAACAGCTGGCTACATGCCCACCTTGACAGTGAGCATTCATGCCTACTCACCTCTAGCAGATGCCCTTCCAATGACACAAGGAGAGGCACATTACCAGGGACCATTTGTACATAATTGGGCACATATTCTGTCATGAAGACACAAGTTTGCTCCAGCATGCCTGTTGGTGATGCAAGGAAAGGGTCCCGAGAAGAGCCAGCTGCAGGAAGCAGGCATCCACAACAATTCATCCCATCCAGGAGCTCCTTCTCAAACATTCCTAAGGGGTTTTCTGAGGAAGCAGATGACCTACAAGCTGCTTTGGTGGCCAGGCTGCTGATGTCCATCCAGGACAAGATCAGTGAGAATGCAGATTTCTATGCTTTTCCACATCTTGTGACCGGCTTTAGAAGCTGAGTGGGGTAGAGAGGCAGGCTAAACAAGCATGACAGTCATCATGCATCAAGCCTGCTGGGCACTGTGCAGGCATCCAGCTATTTCTCATCCTCCCTACGGGTTTGCACTCATCTATTCTATCCTCATCATCATGCAAAGCCACAAAAAAGGGACATTAGAAGGATTCCCCGAGTGTGGAAATATCCTTGCAGATGTCTTGTAAAGCCTAAGTCTAATCAGCAATCTACATTACACAGCTCTGTTCTGACCTAGCCCCTGACTAGAGCAGGAAATTAACATTTCACAGACACATCAACACCCCCCACCTCCACTCCCAACTCCCAAAGTTACTTAATGATGCTTTGTCACAAAAAGTGTCCAAAACATGGTAACTTGCATCAAAGATATTCAGGCCACAGCCAGGCCCTGTAATTCACTTACAAGAAGCAGCCAAGTTGTTTGATGGCACTGCAGTATCTAGACCTGACTTATGATTTTGTGAGCCCAAAGGATCCTCATGTGCTCCTTAGGGTTATTCACTTGATTAGCCTTTAGTGCCTCAGCATTGCGGCTGTAAGGGATAAGAAAGAAAGAAATGGGGAGGAGGTGGAACAACACATCAATTGCTTTCTGCCTACCAGGATACAAGCAATTTTAAGTCAGGTTTCATGTATGTACCCTGCTGAGGGCAAGATAGACTATTTCAGAGCACAGAATGGTCTGTTTTCCATCAGAAAGCCTCATGGAAACACAGCTACTGCTAATCAGGCATTCATTATCAGAGGTAGAAAAGGGTATGGGAGGGCAGCAATGACACACCTGTGGCCACCACATATAGGCAAGCTCGATGTGCTGCTCTTAGCCAGCAACCCAGATGCAAAGTTATCTCACTTAATTAGAGCTTCCTTTGGGGTGAAACCTTGGCTCAAGTAACTAAACAAATAAATCACACTACCAGACACAGATGCATACACACAAATAACCTATTTTGCTCAGCCAGGTGCAGACAATTGTTTCTAGCCCTTCATCTGAGGCTGGTGCATGTCTGTCCATGAGGTCAGACGCAGGAGAATTCCATGTTGGCAAGGAACAGAGGAAAACCTGAGAGTGGCTTAAGAAAAACAGAAACAAAACTCAGAAGACACTTTCCCTGCTCTAACAGGTGCAGAGACGCGATCATTCGTGCTTTACCACATGGGCTTTCAACACGGCGTGAGCGTCACACCACAGATCTAACACGGTTAAGGAGGCTTTGAAATCTCACCCCTGCTTTGAACCTTGCAGATTAGTATCAATGTGGAGAAGGATTTGAAGCTGGAGGAAGATGCTCATATTTCGAAAGCAAGCACCAGCAGGTGAAGGGGCAAGCGAAGGGGCTGCTCTCCATTACAGGCAGTAAGGGCTGCTTGGGCAGGCAATCTCCTTGCCTGAATGTGGGACTGAGCAGCATTAAATAGTGCATTAAACAGGGCCAATACAACAGAGGCTTGGGAAAAAAAAAAAAATCCCTTCTTAGCCATACTGAGGCATGCACCAAGGCAAACTGCCAGACAGCTTCACTTGCCTTTCTATTAAAACCAATCAGAAAAATATGATTCAAACATCAATGCTTCCAATGACAGATGGGCCAGCATTGTAATAGTATCTCATCTACTTAAAAGCACCTCTCAAACGTCAAAGGTGAAAAAGAACTCCAAACTTTATATCTTGACTCTGAATGTGTCCCTTGAGGTACTGCTTCCAGATTTGATCCACAGAGAAAGAACCTATATCTAACAGCAGACAGAAATGCTGAGAAAGGAGGGAAAACTAAGAAGAGCAAGAGATACTGCTGAGGGGTTATGAGGCTGATTCTCAGCACAATGCTGACTTGCAGGAGTCTGCCAGGGCCAGGAGATGTACAGGTGCCCTGTGTGCCTGCAAGCAGATGAAAAAAAAATATAATAATGAAACTACCCATAAAAGCAAGAGGAAGGGTGCTTTCTGCTAAACCAATGATTCCTAGGCTGCAAAAGGACCGTTCTTCCATGCTCAGGCACTTTGTGCAAAGGTCATTCTTTTTCTACAATGCCACTGGATTTATAAGCAAAACAAAGTTCCCTTCCCAGTGAAACCTTTCTTATATTTGCCTTCCCAACTGGGAAGTCTCCAGGAGCAATTATGGTGCCGCCAACCAGTAGAAGTGAGAACACAAGGACTGTGTGGGCAATGAGTAACTACAAACTGGCTTATATTCTGTATTGAGAGGGTGATCAAACACTAGAATAGGATTCCTAAAGATGGGTGATGCCCCAAGCCTGTCAGTTTTTAAGAGGCATTTGGACAATGCCCTCAATAACACAGTTTTACTCTTAGTCAGCCCTGAGGTGGTCAGGCAGTTGGAGTAGATGATAATTGTAGGTCCCTTCCAACTGAAACACCCTGTTCTAATATTGAAATCTGTAGGATGGACATATAGCAAGGATGTCCATATTTCTGATGTTCAAGATCATGACGAGCTCTTAAGATAAGAATTTTCTGTGACCTTTTACTTTCTTTGGGCCAGAATCCAGTATTAAGGTGTGAATTTAAAACTCCACAAGAGAACAAAATGATTACTCTTGAGTTTTCATCATGACCCCAGTCACCACTGCATCTGGGCACCTGATGGCCACAAATGCATTTATCCTCTCAAGATCCACGGGAGATGAAAGCTCTTGCAGAACAGGGAATCAAAATCCCACGTCTCCAAAACACAGCTTTTCTGCTTTAGCCAGGGTGGAGAGGAGGGGCATGAACACATAAAAAAATAAATTATTCCTCCTTGCAGCCCTTGTGGTGCTTTAACCACTCTTAGAAAATAAGACAGAAGGTCAATAAACCTTATACGTCTTCAGACTATGAATTACAGTTCGCACCAGATGCAGAAGTACAATATACTGCTGTTAAACTTGCCATCTCCATGAAGAAAACCCTCTCACAGTGCTGGTGGGCTGAAGCACACAAGAACTGCGACTCTAACCTTCCCTGCACAAAGCTCTGACTTCTGATCTCCCAAGGGCAAAGTAACAGGCAATGTCCAGCACAAGTGGCTTCATTCTGAAGTCTCATCCCAGTTGATCCCATCTCCTCCTGCACCAGTAAAATGCTGCTAGCAATGTAATGCTTTTAACTCAACAGAGAGCTCCCAAGCTTAACTCATCATGGTGAACAAAAGAGATTGTTTCTTTCAACTTATATTCATCAGGGATTGCAGCTTCTCATGCATTTCTCACCCCTGACACCAGAGAAACCTACCTCTTCTCAGAACTGGTATGTGCAACTGAAATACAAGTAAATTGACAGGTCACCACGAGGGAAGGCAAGTGTTAGTTTTCCATCTGAAGACTGACTTCCTTGAGGCCCTGACGTATCTGAAATCAATTTTTTAAAACATATTGAAAGGGCTCTCTTTTATAGAGGGACTTTGTTGTGACATGGAAAATTCACAGCTCTGAACATCAAGCCATGGGTGGAGGGAGTCTGGAGTATGAATTAAAAATAATGTGGTTGTTTGCAGAAATTAGCGTCACAGATTTAAATCCACACACCCCTCTGCCTCCTCAAATAATCACCCTGTGAACAGAGGTGGTTTATAGAGACCTCTGGAAAATGTTCCTCATGGCCTCCATTCCAAACCCAAAATAAAATATATCACATCGCAGCAAATACTTCGCCAGGGTGCTGCTCTCTCTTTCCCCCAACCTACGCTTCCCATTTGTTGCTAATTAAATGAAATAGCAGGTGCTTAGACCACAAGTGCAGTAGGGCTGCAGTGAGCACAGTGATTAATCCCCCCGGAATGTCTTCTTGGAGAGCTGCATTTTTCCAGGGATGAGACTCGAAGAAGAAAGATGAGATTACAGGCGAAGGCTGGGTTGATGTTTGAGAGTTCCGGGAAGAGAGGGGGCTTTCAAAGGACGTGTCACTAGAAAGATCAACTTTCTGGGCATGATGCCAGCTCCTCTCTGTTTTGCCAAGCCACCTTCTCAGCATTCTTGATTCTGGGTGCTCTGCTTCTGGGCTGGAGACATCTCCTTTCTCAACCAGTTGAGACCCATCATCTCAACACAGAGCAGCGTCCCACACACAAATCTTGGGCAACTCAAATCTTCAGGCAGTGATTAGCAATGCAGCCTTCAAGGCAGGAGGACATCCCAGCCGAATGCTAGTCGAGGCGAGGGTGCAGATGCACAATGAACCTGGGTGTCAGAGCTAGTCAGGAAAGTTAGAGGTTGTGTTTGAACACATGACACATCAGGCCACACTAACAAGATATTCCTACTTGCCACCCAGAGCAAATGAGTCTAAGCCTAGAGAACAATTTTTTGACAGCAGCACACTCTTTGGGACATGTCCTCGCATCATGACTTCTGGCACACCCATTCACCTGCTTGTCTCTATGTTGCAACCCCATCCACAAATACTTTGGAACACAGCACAGACTGAACCTGCCTCATTTCCTTCATATGAAAGAAAATGACCCTTGCTGCCACCAATGCCATCACCCAGTTTAACCTGCTGCCACCAGAAATCAAGCAAATCAAAAGGCAAAGGCTATTTTATTTTCAATAGGACAGGCAATGCAGTAGGAAATTAATAGGCATGGAGCAAGGGGCACAGAGGCAGCCAGAACCAAGTGCTCCATCAACCAGCTGCCTCCTGCACCCTATACTGAGGCCTCCTTGCTTCACCCCAGATAAATCTTTTCCCTGTTTGCAACGCACTTCATTGACTACCACAGCTCCCTCCCATTCCAGCCTGCCAGCCTCACTATGACTTCCCATCAAGGCAAGTTGGGATGACACTAGTCATCCAAAGGGCAACAGTGATTACTAATGCAAGGGGACGCTACAGCAGTTACCAACTGAGATAAACATGGTATAAGCCTGGAAATAAATTCCTCATCTCTTTCACAAGTTCTACTCCTGGCAGCAAAAGTGCACAGGATCAGGACATCATCTCAAGAAAGAAAAACACTTTTTGTATTTCTGCTGAGCAGTTCGCTTTTCTTTGGTCACTCTGCTGATGTCTGACTTCTTCACCAAATCCTGCTAGAAATGGCTGAGGGCTAAGGAGAGGGAACGTGGTCATTGAGGGCTGGCTTAGCTACTGTAATGCAACTAACATTTGGCTCTGTTAAAAAGACTTCCAGCTGAAGACTTCAAAGCATTTTACAAACATTAATGAATAAACTTTCTCCAGGAGGGCTGATTATAGTCCCTATTTTATGGGTGGATATTTCCAGATAACCTTCCTGCCACACCAGCAGTTTCCCACTCCTTGTTCCACACCACAGACTCCCCAGCTCCTAATTACACAAAAAACATTCCACATTAAAGTTGATGAACTGTATTTTGACCTAAGAGTGGAACAGGATTTTACATTAGATTCCTTAACAATAACAGGAGGAACATCTAGCCCTAGAGCTTCTGCAGCCCACAGCATACCCTTGCTCAGCTCTATCATCCACGGCTCTCTCATACCCAGAACTAACTTGAAACTTTGCAGGGCTTTTCTCCAATTCAGAAACACTTAAAAGGGAGATGTTTGCAATGATGGCCAGAGAGCACCTTTGTGGTGCACATCACCTTTTACTGCTCTACCTTACACCCAGATCCTAGTGCAACATCAAACGCTAAATCCTACCCTTAGGTGCAAGTGTGTCAGAGACACATTTAAGCCTCAGCACAGGCACACAACAAGCACTGCAGATAGCTACAGAGGTTTTTTGCAAAGCTGCACTAAAGCCACCAACTCACCAAAAACTATAAGACAAACTGGATTTTTTACATGGATGCACAGATTTGCCATGTGCCATCCCACAAACTATTTTCTTCACTAGAAGACACACAAGCCAGTTTTGCTCAAGCAGCAGCAGCACGTAACTGTAGTGACCAGGACAAGGCTGGACTTAGATTTCAAAGCTCCTCAGATCACAGAGAGGCCAAAACATCTCAGCTCATTGGGCTATCTCAAAAGCCAGACATTGGCCAGATAAAAAGAAATGCCTGTGAAATAATTTTTGCTCCAGAGGGATAAGTTATACTTCCTGTAAGGCAAAACCCCAATCATTAAACTCACCTTAGTTTTTCCAAAGAATTTTTTCCTTGTTATCATTTTACTTAGTCCTTTTCTGGCTTGCTTTCTATTCCCTCCCATTCAGCATTTTTCTCTCTTACAGTGTTTTCGTGGTTTTTCCTTCATCTCTCTCAAAACACCTGGCTGAAAATAGCAGCTCAGCAAGTCCCACTGGTTTTCTTAACACACCCTTAAAAAAAACAGATACACCAAGACCCAGGCACATGGCACCAATATTAACTTAGTTTACAAAAATGCTACCAAATAGATTAGGATCTGCCCTTGACTGCACCTGGTGAATCAGAGACATCTCTGCATTAACACTGATGCTTCATGAATGCCAGAGAGCCCTGCCTGCACTATATCCTTAAAGAAGTTATCTTAAACAGAGAGATGTTTTCAGTCTCTGCTTAGTCCTTTGCAAGCCTGTTCACAGCATGTGACAATCAAGAATTTCTCAACAACTCACTTTGCCCAAAGCATGAGCCATCTCACAAGGAAGGCTGAGCAAGGTCTGTTTAGAAGGGCTTGTGGCAACAGGTCAAGGGGTAATGGTTTTAAACCGGAGCAGGGTAAATTTAGGTCAGACATAAGGAGGAAGTTCTTTACAATGGGAGTGGTGAAATACTGGAACAGGTTGCCCAGGGATGTGGCTGAGACCCCATCCCTGGAGACATTCAAGGTCAAGCTTGATGGGGCCCTGAGCAACCTGACCTAGTTGGAGATGTTCCTGCTCACTGCAGTAGGGGTGAACAAGATGACTTTTGAGAGTCCCTTATAACCAGATGAATTCCATGATTCTGTGATTCACTGGTCTGCAACTCCTCTCTCTGCTGGCTTTGCACTTTTCACAGAGTCTCATCTGCATCTGAATGAGTCCCACATCCAAGGATCCATTAGCACCACTGGAGCAGTTGCAGCTCACCCCAGCCTTGATGCGCCTGCAGGACAGAACAGTGTCAACTGCTGCTATGTACCTGCAATTCCCACCCAGAATGAAGGAAACATGGCAGGTCAGACACATGCTTGTAGCATGCTTTCACAACACCCTCCTCTTGCACACATACCAAGGTTCCATCAGCTCTGGTTTGCTACTCCTGGGCATAGGCAGGGAAGAGCAAATGCCATTTAATGCAGTTAAATGGGATGGCTTCAGAAAGCTATGGTTACCGATGCTTTTATAGGTAAATGCTCGATGAAGGATGTGGAGTCAGTGGGTTACCAGCTGGGGCAGTGCCAAAGGATCTGGCATGCTGTAAGAGTTCAAGTCCTCCCTTTTCTGCACGTATCCTATAGAGCAGATCCCTCCTTTTAAATTAAAGACAAAAGGTGGAGAGCAAAACCCCCAGCTTGGCCAGGTGGAATGAGGGTGCACAAAGCTGTGCTTTCCCCAGAACATCAGTATTCTCTTTCTTTCTGCATGACTTCACCACTCTTCTGCTCAGGAGCATGGCTCATCTGTGGGTTTTGCTGTCCTGATCACTCCACTAGAGACCTGTCAATGCTTCCCCTGAAGGAGGCAAAGAGGAAATTGCAGAAGACAGCTCTACGGTGGGAATACTTGCATTTGCACGAGACATGAAACCACTCTGGCTGCAGAAAAGGAGAAGCATACCATGACTTTAGGCAATCAGGATGGAAATAAAGTAGAAAACAAACACCCAACTTCATGCTCCCTGGGATGCTTCTGCAGAAAAAGTCAGTTATTCATGTGCTACAGGGGAAAAGCAAACAGTACCCAATGCTCATAAATCAGGCTGAGGTGAGCCTGATCAGGAGTCCTTCCTATGGCAGGCAGGTCTACACACAGTTCACAGTGGAGGAGATGCCAACTGATGCTTTTGTTTGTCCTTGAAGCAAACCCTGGTGTAACATGACCAAGAGCAATGGCTCCTTCCAGACACAGCATTCCCACATTGGAGCTTGTAAGAGCAGAAAGCCAGGAGGGGTGAGGTGGCAGGGAAAAGAGCCCTGACAGAGCCCTGCATAACCTTTCCATTATGGCTGGGCAATTTTCTATTTGCACTTAAATGCAATAATGTAAATAAACTCCCCATAACCCTTGCAGGGCTGTTTAGGACGTTTGTGAAAACAACCAGCTCCTCTCATCACGAGCCAAGGGATGCGAACACAACAGGCACTTCTCATCTTGGTCTCCACACACTTAATGAAAGTGAAGGATTGTATTCCCTGCACAAAAGCAGAATTGTGTTTCAGGGCTGGGGGTGTGAACTCTACGCGATTTTCCGGCAGTATAAATAATTGAAAGCTGAGTATGATTAGGGGAGAGCAGCAAACTGTCGGGGTGTGTGTGTTGTGTGGAATTGTCATGCCTGAATTTCTTGGGCTTGGGTGTTTTGGGGAACAAAGGCCATGGAAAAATCCTGAGGAGGAATTTTATTTTCACACAGAGATTTCAGAACAAAAATTAAAAGGTTGATCTTGATCTATGGTAAAGGAGGAAATACGCTAATAAAGTGGCACTTGGAGAATTTGCTGCCTGTGTGAGAGCAGCCCTGGAACTGTAGCTTTGGCTGGGGCCAGTCCTGCAGCTGAGCTGCTCTCCTGCATTTTATTGTTCCAGCAAACAAAACCTGGAACAAGGTTAACAAACAAGTGGTCTCCTCCCAAGGCTGAGCTTTAAATCCTGCTGTGGAGACTTAATGGGCTATGACAAGACCTTCCAGCTCCAAAATAATGGAGATGAGGGTGGGATAACATGGAAGGTATACATTGAGCCTTGATGTGCTCTGCTGAAGAAAGACTTTCAGACCAGTTTTACTATAATTTTGTATAATGCTTTGTACAATACATTGTCCAAAAACAGGGCAAAAACAGGAGGCACATGCACAGTATCAAATTTTTTCATCACGGTTCCCAATTTTTGGCAGTTTCAGGCATCTTTTCTAAATACGTGCTTTCCATTAGCACCACAACCTCACAGGGACTCATGCATCTTGATGCATTTTGATTTTTAACAGGAAATGCAATAAACAGCCATGAAATAGGTCTGAATCCTCCTCAGCTGATTTAAGTCAGCTCAGTTCATTTGGTAGAACTTTACTGCTTTCCCTCTCTGTGGCTGTATTCAGAAAAGCTTGATCTACAACACAGGTCCTCACCATTCTCACAGCCTCTAGCTCAGTGATAGGTGTGGGATATAGGTACTAATAAGAAAAAAAATTTACTCATACCAAACCTCTACAAAACAAGGGAATAATTCCCATCAAATACCCCTTTTGACTGATTTCACTGCTTTCTGTGTAAAAAAGCAGGTAAACCAATTTGTTTATAGGTTCCAAACAATATCTATGGACTTAATCAGTCTTTGTTTCACTCTAAAAATACTCTCCCTATGAATATGTGAGCATCTGGTAAAGCAGCATCGCTTTACAGCCACCAGATCCAAAGCGGAGAGAAGCTGAACTAGGAACTAACACCACAGCTGAACTTTCACAGATCTTTCCCAAAGCTCACACAGCTCTAGGCCAAGAGTTTTCAGCTCAGGCTTCTGTCTCATACTCAGATGTCCACACATCCTCTAAAATACCCACCCTGCTAGGCTCTCAATAAGCACTGAGAGTTTATCACTGCTGAGCTCTACTACTCACTGAATTGCTAAGATTCCCCTACTGTACCTGTAACTAAGTAGCTGGGGAAGCTCTGGCCCAGCTGCCCAGGCTCAGACTACTTAGTGGGGTCTCCTAATCAGGACGCTTCCCATAGTTGTTGTTTCAGAGATGGGGTCACCCTGGCAAACTGCTTTATGAGGAGTTGTAACCAGGTGGGAGTTGGTCTCTTCTCCCAGGCCACCAGTGACAGAATGAGGGGACACAGCCTTAAACTGTGCCAGGGGAGGTTTAAAATGGATGTTAGGAAGAAGTTCTTCACAGAAAGAGTGATTGGCATTGGAATGGGCTGCCTGGGGAGGTGGTGGAGTCATCATCTCTGGGAGTGTTTAAGAAGAGACTGGATGTGGCACTTGGTGCCAGGGTTTAGTTGATTAGATGGTGTTGGGTGATAGGTTGGACTTGATTATCTCAAAGGTCTTTTCCAACCTGATTAATTCTGTGATTCTGTGATGAGCTTTCATTCTGCAACTGAAATGGGAGACACTTTGTAACTTCACGCTCCACTCTGACCTCCTCCAGGCCTTCCTCTATGAAGTGGAACTGGCAGTCACTACCTTTCCAGCAAGATCACAGCCTCGGAGGTGGATTTCAAATTCTCCCCTGGCTGATTAAATTGACAGAGCGCTGGATGTGGGATTCAGACCTCATGCCATGCTGCAGAGCAAAGCCCAAGAATCACCAGAAGCAGCAATTTCCAAAGCACTGCACATCTGGGACCAAGCACCATCCAGGTGCAGCTGCATGGCATTTTAGGGAAGCAGTAGACTGAAAATGTACAGGGGCACAGGCTGTCCTCTTGATAAACAAAATGTACCTGCTGGCCAAAAGCAAACAGCTGAACGACTCTGATTTACTTGAGCAGGGATGCGGGGTACATCTGTATGCATCCACACACCCACTCTCTCCTTAGAATGATGATGGAAGATTCCCTCTAAGGTGGTGAAGGAGATTGTGTGTAGTTAGAAGGACGTAATAAAGAAGTCAATGACATCTTTGTGATGTTCCTAATCTTTCTGAAAAGAACCAAACCAAACAAACAAACTGAAAAAAAACAAAACCACAAAGCCAAACAAACAGGGAAACACCAGAAAACAACCACCAACAAAAAACAAACAAGTCAACAAATAAACAAAAAAACCCCAAATTCCAACAAAAAAAATCAACCCTACTCATTTTTTTAACTACATACAGAGTCTGTAGCTTAATTAAACTCTATTTTACTTCTAGACTCAGGAGCCTGCCTAAAGAGCTACAAATTGAACACTAAAAAAGATGTGCCGGTGTTGAAGTTCTGCTCAAAGGCTACAGAAGGCAGTGTATTATCAGACAGTGTATTTCCTCTGGCAATCAGAGCAGATCACTAATTGCGCAGCCACTCAGGAGTGGCTCAGATTGTTCCAGCAGACTACATAAAGAGATTGAAAGAATGGAGGGAAAAACTCATCTTCAGAGCAGCCTGCCTCTTAATGTCATGCTCCTACAAGATCTTAGAAGTGAATTAGCATTTAAACTGGGTCAGGTAATATGAAAGCTTCTTGAAGGTGTGGTGAAATATTTCCATACTACTCATTCCACATACAGAACATGAACACCAGGGAAATAAGGACTTGTCAATATCCACATGATGCAATGACCCCCCAAACAGTATCCATTATGGTCACTGATGTTATGGTAGGATCCAAGACCTGGTACAGTGCAACAGAGGAATGGAGGAGGATACAAGCATCAGAGATGTAGCTTCCAGAGCTTCCTGTCCCACAGTGAGGTCAGGACAGTCACAGAGCCACATATTCCCAGAAGCTCCCTACCACTTTGTTCAAAAGGTGTAACACTTCTGTGAGTGTTCCTGATATTCCAACTCCTTTTGTGCACAGAGAGAGATTAAGATGGCACCAGCAGGGGACTCACCTCTGACCCACAGCAGCTGTCAAGGGAAATAAATCCCTTAATCCTTTGATAGCAAAATCAATTCACTATCTCTACAGAATCTTCAGATCATCAAGATAAGGTAGAATGGGTATCAGCTCTGCTCTCACCTTGATGTCCACACACCCTGAGGAGCCGGCCATCACACACCACTTTCTAAGCTCAGCCTGTGTCCTGGCCCACATGGGGCAGGCTGAAGAGTATATTAAAATTGGCACTGAGCAGCAAATATCACCCTGTAGCCACCATGCAGAAGAATTCCCACACAGTCATGGAAGGGCAACATTGAAGTGTCAGTTTTATGGCTCAACAGCATCCAAGTTCAGAAATACAAAAAGGAGGGTTCCTGGAGGCTGTATCCCTTTCTCAGCTGCAGGTTATTTGCCATGTTCATTGAATGTGGCCTCTACTTTAGCAGGCACTTTGCTATTTCACATCATGGCCCTCCATCTCTGACGTGTAAAGTCCCTCTAGAAACAAATACTGGAAGCTGAACGGACTGTTTTGCCAAGCAAACATTTAAATAATGATGGAAATAAGAATTATAAACAATTCCGTTTATTCATGGAAGACAAAGATATTGCCTGAAGCCAGCTGTTATCCTAAGGCACTGAGTGCTAGAAGGAAAAATGGTATTTAAATAGCCTTTAAATTAGCTGAGACAATTTTTTTTTTTTTTTTCCCCCAGAGGCATCTCAGTTCTCCCACCAAGCCCTGTTACTGCCAGTCTGACTGCTGGGCTATATTCCCAAGGGCAGGCACTGGGGGGTTTCTGCCACTAAAAGCCAAGTCTTGCAAGCACAGCTGTGCTGGGACTTCCAGCACAGCTGCCAAAATGCAGATGGCACAGACAGCCCTCACAGCTGGCAGCTCAACACTCCTGGAAATTTGTTTTTCTCCATCACCTGCAACAAACCTTGGTGCTGCTGGTCTCTGTGCATGCTGTCTAGGACAGCAGCAGCAAACTGGCCATGTTTACTCAGAAGAAAGGACATGCCATCTCTCCCCGAGGAGCCAGTGCTGACCTTTGGGAACAGACATGTTGACAGAGCCACGGTCAGATTTCCTCTGAATTTTCCCAGGCTTGTTTCAGTTTCGGTCCTGCTCTTAAGGAAGCTGTTTTCAAACCAAACTCTACATCCCAACTGCTGAAGTGACTCCATCCCCACAGTCCTGTGACTAACAGGAATAGCCCTGAAGTCAAGCCCTGGGACTGAACCTCATGGGTGAGGTATGGAGCCAAGTCCCAGATCCAGAAGATGATTTCATAGCAGCTCTCAACATCTAAAGCAAGGCTAAGATGCTGAGGCCCAGCATCCCATACAGAACCAACTGAAGCAGGAGAAATTTGATCCTGGCAACCCAGATCGTTCTGGCTGAGGCCAGAACCACCCAGAACAGAAGGAGGCATATGCTTTGACTTTAAACTGTTGTCAAAGTCCAGAGCAAGAAAGGCCAGTAAGTAAAATCTGCCTTTTCTCCTCCTTTGCTTTGTTTCATTGTGCACTCACACCACAGATGGCTGCATCAACCCTCTACCATGCTTCCTTCCCACTTCCTCTCCTGCCCTATTCACTCCACCTTCTTCTCCAGTTTTCCTGCTTGTTTCCATACGCACCCTCCAGATGTACATGCATAGCCCAAGAGAACACTCCTTGAGCTTGTCAGAGGCTGGGAATCTTTTTAGCACAAACCTCCCACGCCGCAAGAGGGACAAGCTGCATCACGCACAGAGCCACACCAACAGCCTTCCTTCCCTTCTATTCACTTCCCACAGTGCCAGGAGCTATGTGTGGGGTAGCTCCTATAGAAGAGAGCAGCAATCACTGCAGTGACCCTGATGCTGTGGATGATGAGGAGACTGGTCAGTAACTACTCATCCTGCTAAAAAAGACCTGGTGGGTTGAGGGTTAGGAGTTAGGATTTGCAACAGAGGAGCATGCTT
The DNA here is from genome assembly GCA_013399055.1 of Ramphastos sulfuratus. Lineage (NCBI taxonomy): Eukaryota > Metazoa > Chordata > Aves > Piciformes > Ramphastidae > Ramphastos > Ramphastos sulfuratus. Next base: position 805,619 of record WBNM01029838.1, read on the forward strand.
GCTCCATTGCATTCTTACCTATACTCTTCACCACTGATAAACTTAGTGCATGCTTGAGCTTGTCCATTCATCACTCCTGCAGAGCTAAAAGCATGGATGAATTATTGTAGGTCCTACAAAAACAGTCATTATCAAGTTAAACTACACTGGACCATTAGATTTGGAGCTGGGTTGCTCAGTCTAGAGAAGAGGAAGCTGAGGGGGGATCTTCATTGCTCTCTACAGCTACCTGAAGGGAGGTCAAAGTAAGGAGGGGCCCAGCCTCTTCTCCTTGATGACAAGCAACAGGACTAGAGCAAATGGTTACAAGTGGTGCCAGGGGAGATTTAGGCTGGATATTAGGAAGTATTTCTTCACTGCGAGGGTTAAAAAACTTTGCCTAGGGCAATGGTAGAGTCACTATCCCTGGGGGTGTTCAAGCAGCCTGTGGACCTGGCACTCAGGGACATGGTTCAGTGTTGATCCTTCAGTGCTGGGTTGAGGGTTGGACTGGGTGATCTTTGAGGTCTCTTCCAATCGGATGTATTCTGTTATTTAGGACTGTAGGTCTCCATGCAGGCAATTAACCCAAATTAACTAATAGAGTGAATATGGACAATTCCATCAAAATCACATCAGGCCTCTGCCCCGCAAGCACCTTGCACCAATTCCCCCTTTGCTTTGCACCAGAAAGCCAGCACCCCAGAGCCCCATTTCAAATTGCAGTGACCTGTTGAAATACAGGGTGGTCAGGCATGTGGCAGTTACAAGCACCTAGTGAGCATTACAATGTTTGGTAGAGCTCAGGGTAACAGAGCAAGAGATGTTTGTACAGGAGAGCACGTAACGGAAGAACGATCAATAGCAGCAACATTCAGATGAACTTCAGTCTAGTCTAAGTAAGAAAAGCAGAGATACAGACTGCAATTACTGTTTTTTATAGTACTGTTTCTGTTTAATGTCCTCTTCAATGCTCAGTTACTCCATTATGGCACTATAAACAATCAGGATGACCCTAGCAATAACAAATGAAGCTCTTGATGTTTTATCGTCAGCCTGGAAACAACTTACATCGCCTTCCGCTCCCTAATAAAATTCTTGATATTCTTTATTTTTTTAGTGTTCTAATTGGCTGCTAGTGAGTTCCTCTTTCTGCACCACTTTGAAGAAAACTTGCTTAGATCAGCAGACCACATCAGGCAGATAATTTTTTGCTAACTGATACACAAAGTAAATGCTTGAACAGAGCCTTGTTTATTTGCCTTTTCAAAATTGTGACATTTCAGAGGTCTCCTTGCAGCCAAAATGTCTGCGTGGGCCTTTGTCCAGAGAAGCAGCTATCTGCCCACCTAACATTCCTGCCACAGCTCCAGTGAGGATGTCGTTTGGCTCTCACATGGCCAGAAACACAGCATGGGATTACAGCATGCCACTAAAGCCAGCTGCTGTGCTTTGCCTTGGAGAATGCTCCATTTTGCTATTGAGAGAAAGGTTCTGCTACATATGGAGATGCCACTGTCCCCATGGGAGCAATGGAGAGGCCAGTATTAGAATGGAGGGGCTGGTGCCTGTGCAGAGAGTTCATACTCTAGACTCCATGCACCCAGTAACACAGGCATGAAATCAGACCAGAGCATTTGGAGGCACTAAATGAAAAGCAGAAGATGAACTGCTAGTGATCCAAGATAAGCCACCAGACCCAGCATGGCCACTGGGAGGGTGAGCCATTGGCATCCTCAAACTTCTCCACCTTAGCTAATAACTTATGCACATGCTCGGCCACAAATCCCCAGCCTGCTAATAACCTCCAAAAGCACTTTCCAGCAAGAAAACTACAGGCCTTACTTCTGTTGATGTCTTTTATTGCATAGCAGCAAAGCCAGGAGTTACCCTTGCTATCCCAATAAAAACAGTGATCTCTCTCCATTCCTCTGGGGGCAACAAAAGCACTGCTGAACTACCAGCTGAGGACATGATTCTGTTACCACCAGCAGGAAATCCACCAGTGATGATGGGAGACCTCAAATGGCATTCAGGCAATCTGCCTCAGTGAGCCACCAGCCTATCATGAGGGTCAGCACTACTTCCAATTGATGTTCACATTTCTGTCAGTGATAGGTACCTCACACTCCACTATTCTGCATCATGGACAAGCACACAAGAAAGCAGCACTTCAAATATTACATTAAGAGGTGGTGCTCAGGTGCCAATGCCTCCCCAGGGTGAAAGACAATGGATAATTGGACTTGACAAGCAATTTATCGTAGTGCTTTCATCTATGCAGAGTTAATTCAATACTTTCAATCCAATTTACTGAAGCATTGGCACCCACATGCACTCTGCTGCCATCATTTCACCCATGCTCAGCAGCAGACATGACATGGTTGCATGGTTAAATGACTGATTAACACTGGTTTAATTTAAGCCCATACTTAAAGTTCTCTAGTCCTCACTGAAGGAGCACAGGGCTGACACTTGACTTGCTGCTTTGAGTCCTGTTTGCTGTACTTCTCACACCTTCATGGAGCAAATTCCAGCTTCCAAATCCCATGGTATGTTCAGCCTCGCTGCCCTACTACTTGTCTAGAAAATGACCTGAAACCCCATTCAAGCAGAGGCACTGCTGAAATAGCATAACCACACACTTTGGGGATTTTAATTCTTGGGGCAGAGCAGCCTCGTAATGTCTGCAGAGCCTAAGATTTGTTAGGCAACATTGCAAAAAATCCAGTGTCTCGTAATGCAAGGGCTCTCAAGAACACTGAGCCACTTCCCACAGAGCCAGTTTTTCAGGGAAGGGTGGGCTCTTCTTTAAAGAAACGTGAAATTGCAGCAGTGTTATTACCTGTACTCCTCTCCTCTTGCCCCCAGGCAGGCCCTTGGGTTTCCCCATGGGTGCTATCCAGTGTCACTGTCAACACCAAGCACTGAAGCACTGACGAAGTCATTACAAGTCAGTCTTTGTTCCTCTGCTTCCAGTCAAGAGCAAATGAGACACATGCACATGCAGGAAGGCCTGAAGTACAGCCCTGTTGTGAACACAGTGGGATGAGTGGAGCTGGCAGAGACCTGCAGGTTCCAGCTGTTTTGGACATGGGTGGTACCTATGAATCAGTCGAACATTACTCACGGAGCATTTACTTACTGCTGTAAGGGCCACATGGGCGATAAGCAGAGACATCACCAAAGTAATAATGGTAAGGCCATTTGATAGATTATGCTAAAGGGACATTACCATCCATGGCATCGAGTTGCAAACCCTAGGACGGCCCAGAGCTATGCTAGAGGTTCGAGCTTCCACCAAAAATCTGGAATACACAGGTCATCCCTTTATATGGATCAAAATTGCTGTTAAGCAAGAATAAAGGTTTCCCAAAATTAATTAATCTTTATCTGCTTTTCTGGTTCCCCTGGAAGACTTCATAAGAGTTGTAAATACAAGTTGCAATTCAGTACCAAATGGACATTTTCCTTGCTTTACCTAATAGATGCTCACACAGCATTAAAAGCCAAGAGAAATATAATAGAAAAGAAACACCTATCACCTCTGGGAGTCTAAAAGAACCTTACAGCAACTTGATCACACAGGGTCTTGTTTCCATCTTGCAGCTTGGAAACTGAGGCACAGACTCAGTGGCATGCTTACAGAGACATGACAAGAAATCCCAGGTGATGACCTTGGTTTCGGTAGCTGTGAGTCCTTCACTGTAAAAGCTAAACAGCTGTTGTACAAGGCTGTCACTGCTCATGCAGTGGTGGCCCTGACAGGGATCTCTGTGAGGGAAAAGGGTTAAGGAAGGGAATTTTGTTCCTTTCGTGTTGTATTTTCTCGTGGGGGGAGAAGCGTTGTGCCTCTGGGAGAGTTTTCCACTGGCGCTAGGCCCCATTGCACTTATCAATGGGACCTTTCAGGACTCACTCCCTGATTGAGACATCATTTCCTGTTCAACACACTAACCCCATTGATAACTCCATGCTTGATGGGAACTTTTCAAACCTTCCAGGAAAGGCCAGGAGACCCAGAAGAACATATATGTGAAAACAGAACTGGGGCAAAAAGGAAAAGAAGAGAGAGATAGAAAGTTTTGATCACAATCTGCATGATGACAACAAATGTTTGTGATTATGGAGCTGAGCATCTTTAGCAGGTACATCAGACACAAAGAAGCCACTGTCATACCCTTCACAGATGGGTGACTGGCAGGTCTGGCACTCCAGCTCTATACAAAGCAAGAGGGGCACAAGAGAAGCTTAAGAACATCCCTCTTTTGTCTCCAGCCACACAGCAAACACAGAAATCAGGACTGGCCACAGAAATGGTCCTGTTTTCCAACAGAAAAGCCAAGAGGCCATAACCAATATAGCTTGCAAAACAGACTAAAGACTTCAGATGTTTGTGTAGCAGAAGTGACACATAAAGGGGAGCAAGGATTAAACTAGGACTCTTCCAGGTATCTCAGATCAAGTATGCAAGGGAGGAACTCTTTCTTTCCTCATTTATCATGGTAAAAAGGCTCAATCTAGCTTCTAGGACACAGCCCAGTCAATTGTGGAAATCCTTAATACTGCCTGTGAGGACTCACTTGATATTCTAACTGCATCTCAACTCCAAACACAAGCTCCATCTGAACGTTGACATGTTCCCCAAAGTTTAGGAGTTCATCAAGCCACAGCTTTTTTGTTTTCATCTCAGGCAGTTACAGTTTTGCTGCCTACAAAATGCAAAAGTACCAATGGGTATGGATTACTGCTAAACAGAGCCAGAAAGCACTCCCTAGCCATGCAGGAACCTTGCAGCAACAGTGCCAATATGAAGTAGATGATGCCCACACTAAAACTTTGCAATTTGGACTTTTCCCATTTCCTGGCTTTGGAGTTCGGTCAGCAGCTATCCAGCAAGAAAGCTTTTGATGACGTCTAAACATACAGGCACAGAATACAGCACAAAGCAGCAAGAGCCAGGACACTGGGTGTCTGGGTAGATGGTTAGGAGGAAGGTCTGAAAGGTTTCCACTACCATCTCCATTACTGAACTGCTATGGGAGTCTGCAAAAGCTGTTTTCAGCAGTCTGGGTAAGCAGTTTCTTGGGAACCAGAATGTAGCTGCTCTTCTGTTTAAGTGCTTCTTGAATATTTAAAATTAAATCCCTCTTCAATAGGAACCATTCATGAAAATGTCAACTTGAAGTGTCTTTATGGTGGAAGTTATGCACTGTGAACATACCTCCCACTTATCTTATACCCTACAATGACAGAGTCTAAAAAGTTTCAAGATCATGACACATAACAGACAAAGCAAGCACAAAGCCTTATTTAAAGGGGCACTATTACCCAGCTGGAAATATGACTAGAAGTGTCACTATTTCATGTTAGATAAGACAGACTTACCTGCAGGTCAAAGAACTTGCTGTATCTGCGGTAGATGATCTGGGAAGTCAAATCAGACCATGTTACATTGATGATATAGACCTGTTTAGGAAAAACAAAACCCAAGTCAATGTAGGCCATGAAGTCATCAACGGCACAATGTCCACCTGGAGACCAGTGACAAGTGGTGTCCCTCAGGGGTCAGTGCTGGGACGAGTGCTGTTTAACATCTTTGTCAGTGACATGGACAGAGGAATTGAGTACACCCTCAGCAAGTTTGCAGATGACACCAAGCTGTGTGGCACAGTCGACTTGCTAGAGGGCAGGGATGCCATCCAGAGGGACCTGGACAGGCTGGAGAGGTGGGCCCAGGCCAACCTCAT
>WBNM01029838.1:811483-855992 GCA_013399055.1 Ramphastos sulfuratus
TGGAACTAGATGATCCTTGAGGTCTCCTTCCAACCTTACCATTCTATGATTCTATGATTCTATGACTCTAAGTATGGGATACATCCAAAGGCTGAACAGTCAGCACAGGTTAATTCCACGTCTCACTGGCTTCTTCTGCTCACAATGAAGAATACAGACCCAAGTGCAAAACTGGCCTAAATTAAAAGCATTGCCCTGTTGCAGCCATCAGCAGAGGTCACAGAAGAGCACCTCAGTGTTCTCCCACCCGTCCCCATCAACAGCTCTCACTGATTTTGCCCTCCCTGGGATTACAGTTTTGAGTGATGGCACATTTTCTGGTCCATGGTAGCACACACCCTGCCCTCCACCTCTGCCTGTCTGGAGGGTCCCAGGGCTTGCTGCAGACATGACTGGGAGAGCTGTTCCACCCCGAAGGAACATCCTGTCATGAGCTACTCATTTCCACACCCATGCTCCAGGTTTTCCTCGTATAAGGAGATGTGGCCCTTCCCAAGCAACACATGGCTCCAGTTCAACATGGAAATTCAAAGTGAGATCACTTTCTGGGCAGTTAAAGGATTCCAGCTGTGCAACACAGCCACTTGTGCACACCCCATACAAGAGCAACAACAGCTCAGTCCCACAACATGCAGCTCTTGCTGGGTCACATCATACCACTCAGCACCTCTGACACCTATCAGACTGAATTACAGGTGATGTAAAGCAGGTCAGTGAGTGACACTGTTTTCTTACATCAGTGGAAACAGCAACACAAGCCCAGAACAAGTCCAGGATTTCCCATGTCCAGCCCTAGCCCATCGCCCAAAACAACCACCTCACAGAAACACAGTTTTGCCAGAAGCTGTGATTAAAAAAAAAAATAATGCACACATACATGTATGGATGCAACACAAATGTTTCATGTTGATCCTAGTGCCTCCAAAACATATATATATATATATACACACACACACATATACATACATATATATATATATATTTTTTTTTTTTTAAGGCCATTTTCCATTCAATTACCNTGAGGCAGATTCTGCTCTCTTATGCGCTTGCCTTTGGGCCAAATGCTAACCCTGCTACCTTGATGACAGGTACACAAACAAGACTTCAGCAAACACAGGATGGAGCCATCAAGCCTGACCACAAAGGGTGACTGCAACACCTATGTAATGGAAATCACAGCCATGCCAGCTCCTGGGTCTTTAAAGCAATTTCCATGTTTCACCTATGAAGTAAGATAAGGATGTGACAGAGCAAACAGGAAAGCATCCCTTCTCCTTCAGGCCCAGCACTGCAGCAGGACCTCTCCCTTTTACCATAGACTCAGCAGTGAAGCTCTTGGTCTGCAGCAAGGGGGCATGGATAAGCATCTCTCTCCATTCCCCCTCCCCCAGGACACTAGCCCATCTTCCAAGGTGCTGATGTAGAGCAATTGCTTTTGTGCTTTTAATCATAACAGCCATTGTATGAAAAACCCTGGAGGGATGTTGAAAAGCAGGCTTAACAATACTTTCCCAAGGACCACCAAGAGATTTTTCCCTTTTTCTTTTGGAGTAGGAGACAGGTATCATGTGATATCATGGAGGTCCTGCAGCCTCACTTTCCTCTCCACTTTTTATGACTCTTAAGGCAGTTTGCTCCCATTTGAGAAATGGACATGCTGAGCACAGGCTGTTAAGGAGATCTGTGGCCTTTCAGAGAGCACTGAGGGTACTGACTAAGAGCCTGAATTTGACTCAGATACTGTATCAAACCTATTTGCTTCTGCCACCAGAGCAGAGACCAGGCTAGCACAGGAATGACCGCCCAAAGGTAGGAGCACAATTCTCCACAAAATCAGGTTATTCCTCTGCTGCATCTTATATTTCTTCTGGAAACCCAAGCCATCCAAAACTCCCTCCTGCAGTACGCCATATAGTGACACCAGCACTGCCCTGCTTCATGGAAGGGAGATAAAACTGCCTAAGATGAAGACTTCAGGTCCCCTTTAAAGATCTTACCCACACAAACAAGCTAGAGGAGTCAGAGTCTGGGAAGGAAGCTGCTGTTGCCAATTTTCAGGCCAGCCATACTCGACTGAAGAATATTTTTCCATGTGTTTGTTTAAAAAAAAAAAAAAAAAAAGAAGAAAAAAAGAAAAAAAGGAAAAAAAACTTAAGTTTGTAGCTTCACTCTGAGCTAGTTAACAACACAAACTTTTCTACTCATTCTCTGTCCAACAGCTACTTTCAGATGGAAAACCCATTCAATTAAAAACAGATCATGACAGATGGGAGCTGATTACAATCCAAAAGCAACTTCAGATACTAGAATTCTGGCCTCAAGTTCTCACAAAGGAGACAAGACGAGGATAGGACAAACACATTGTACATGCAAATAAAGATTCTATTTTTCCTTTAATTATGCATCTTTTCTCCAGAAGCTAGAAACAGAACATATATGCCACTGATATCCTGGTTTTTTAAATTTCATGGCATTTCAGTCCATGCTATGCTTCAGAACTCAAAAACTCCATGCCCCTGAAATTTTTAACAGCCTCTAAGTCTGTTTGGTTGAGATCTAGTCTGGACAGAACTTAATCTTACTTTAATAGTCTAGCATTGGTCAGTGGTACAGTGAGTGGCATGACACCTCATCACATGGTAGGGGACAAAGTTGAGTGCAAAGGGATATTCTTGGCAAGAAGTTGGATATGTTTGGTGCAGGGAGTGGGTACAGGAGCAGGATGCCATGCACGGTGTAGATACAGCCTCTGTTCTGAAATCCAGGCTCTGCAGGAGTGAAGCTGCCACTGACTTCAGTCAAGCCAGGATTCTGCTGCACAGTTAAAACAGCAATTAAATGTTTTTGAGCCTTAGGTCTCTTCAAGCTCAATAAGGCAGGCACTGACTTCTATTTCACGGGAAGATCATAGCAGGAGCAAGAAAAGCCTTTAATCATAACCTGGAGATCTGTGAAGCAAAAAACGAATGGGCTCAAAGTCTTGGAAGGACACCAGTGTGAAATCTGAAATGGCTATTAATGTTCTTGGCTTATTTGCATCAATCTAATTGCCTCTCAAAAGCCACCATTTAAAATAATGGGGAATAACTGTTTGAAAAACATCTGTAAAATGCCAGATTTTAAAACCAATGTCTAAAAGCAAGATCTGCCTTAGTCAGACCCATAACATTTTCATGAGCAGCAAACATTGCATCAGCTTAGCTTATCTCTTTTTTTTTTTTTTTCCCCTCAAGTTCTGAAAGAGGTCGATGTGAAAGCAATCAACAATATCCCAGGGGAGAATAAGAAAAGCAGTCCTGGGGGAGCCCAAGGTCATGCAAATGCAATGGGATAAGGAGGCAGCAGGAAATATCAGATAAATACGGAGAGCTGTCCCACGCTCAAACACCCAGCAGGCCCAGCATCGCCCTTGCCAGCTGCCTGCAGAGCCAGGGCGAGGCTTGACGCAGCATCCAACTGCCATGCAAGCTACTGCTGCAGCACAGAGCTGGGCCTGACCACAGCAGAGTTCCAGGTCCTCAGCACACTGCTTCTTGCAGTGAAAATAAAAGCATCTTCAATGTCTTGGAGCAAGCTCTTCCATCTAAGTATTGTGTTTTCCTACAGTCCATAATGCAAAAAAAAGAAACTTTAGTTGTAATTGCAAATTACAATTCACTACAATAATTAATTACTTAAGGAAAAACATCTGCCATGTTTATGACCTTAAAGGAGTTTCTCTTCAAATGCTTCACCTTAAAAATCCTTAACAACAACAAAAAAAAAAGGATTAGTCCTTAACAATATATAGTAATGGAAATGCTACAAACAACTCACTGCACATTCAGTGGCTGCTCCGGCCACTAAGAATGTTTGATTTTTAATTTCACAAAATCAGTCTTCTTTTAGCCTACCATGTATTTTTAAAATAAATCCTTCTTCAAAGAAACAAGAAGCAAGCCTGTACCAACTGGAGAATATTAATCAGGAACAGAGCTTGATAAGCAGCTCTTAATATTCATGCTGCATGAAAGAAGGTACAGGATGTCAGGAGGGATTCTATCAGCTGCTAATTATTGTTTAATTCTAGCTCTGGGAAACTTCCATTTTACCCACTCCAGTGCAGAAAATTTATTGCAAACTGAAGTTATTGCTTTCTCTTCACTGCCTACACCAAGCCATGAGGAGAGATGACTTCCTAATACAAAAAGCATTCACTCGAATGGGCATGACTTTATCACTGAATGTCTTGTTTTCAATGGAAAATATCCAGTTCCAGCTGGCACAAACCCCAGAGGTAGAGAATTCAGGTTATTCTCATGTGACTGATTTTTCAATTGGCTTTTTAGAAGCTAATACTTTGTTTTCTACAGCCAGATGAGCTGGAATGGAAGACAAATGCCTGAAATTAACAGTCTGATGAGACCTGGATAAGAACATCCACAAATACATGAGCTATTGGCAAGGACAAGATTGAAAAGCAGAGACTAGCAATATCCCTGCTTGCATAAGAGAGAGTGCTGTTAACCTTTAATAAATAATTACAGTAAATATCAGCTATTAGGGAGTCTTATGAATGCAAAAAACAATCCCATGGTGTAATTTGTATGCAGATACCATCACGACAGTCCCTTTTATCCTGAAGAATGGCAGCTTCTTCAAAGTCTAACATTAAAGTGCTGGATGTTTGTCCTCCAGCAAATCATGACTGAGTTGGAAAAGACACTTCTTTCCCCCACGCTCAGATTCTATCACTGCCTGTGAACTGGAAACTTTCAACAAGCACAGCTCAGCGTATGAACACTCCCTGGTCCACTTCCATGCAGTCAGCCCAACTCCTGCAAGATGTGCAGCAACCTCAGCAGCTTCTTTTGGCTGGTGGAGTTCACATTAAAACAGCTCAAATTTGCATTGGCCCTCTACAAAGTGAACACACATCTGTGCCCTGAGTTACCAGAGTATGGGCACTGGAGTGACTTTCTGTTTGCATAGCCTTTTTAATGTAACAGGTATTCTGATAAGCACAGATCAGTGCTCGCCCAGAATCAGGTTTGAAGTGGTAACACACTAGAGACAGCACTTTTAGTAGGCACAAGGCCAAAGCAGCAAAGCTGCTTGCCTTCCAGAAGCAATGTGGTTTACTTCAGGTACCTTCTACTGCTCCACAAGACACTGTCACAAGTAGCCAGGGTTTCCCCAGGGCAAGGGCCTCCAGTGTCCTCGAATTCCTGCCCTAATCAGGAGTCAGCACAGTAGCAGAGAGAGTAAAATGTCACAGGAATAATCATGGAGAAGGCAAGCCCTCATGCTGCACACATCACCTGTGCCTTCACTTGGCTTGGATCACACTTGTCTCCGGAACCAGTGAGCACAGTATGGGCTCCTTGCCCAGTTCATCAGCATCCAAAAGGCCCTGAAAAGCACTACAACATCTGGGAAATTCCTGCAGAGATGAAGTCAGATCCTCAGCCCCAGGCCCATGGCAAGTCCACCAGTAGTGCCATGCAATGATGTCACCTTTCAACACGACAGTCTCCAAGGGACCACAACTTGGCCGAGACAGGGCCAAAGAAGAGCTATTTTCCACCCCAGTCCAGGGCTGTTCCTGCTCCAGAAATTTGAAGCCTGAACTGGAAAGCAGAGAGGAGGCTCAAAAGAAATACAAAACCCAAGCATCTCCAAACAGGAAAGCTTCTCATAGGGTGCTTGCTGCCATGGCAGGGTGCCTTGGAGCAGTCCCAAGCATGGGGGCCAAGGCAGGCTGTATGCAGGTGTAGGGCATCTGGCATTTTCATGAAGCAGATGTGGTTTCACAGACATCCCTCGACCTGGCTCATATTTCCATTACCAACAGGGGAAACATAACTGAGAAAAGGTCAAAACAAGCCAGCAGTCTCGTGGACAAATGTTCACGTACCAAAGTTTTAGAGCCAAATCAGAGTTACAGTATGCTGGGAGGGAACAAATTGGACACCTCCAGTGTCCACCAGTTCTCATCTGAGAGCAGCCACCATACAGCCAATTTAAGCAGGACACAGAAATTCCAGCTCGCATCACAATTTGCAAGCTAATTTACAGTTTAATTAAACATACAACGAGAAGGGAAAAAATAACAAAAATCACCACCACAAGAAAACAACAATAAAAAACCCAAACATAAATGAACAAAACAGAGAAGGGTTAGAAGAGTTCTCCCTCCTTCATAGTTGTTTTTTTCTTTTGCTTGTTTAAGCTCTGAACAACAATGGAAAGGGATTAATGTTGCTTCTCTTTTTAGCCATATCACATCAAATCTGTTCTGTGAACAAGAAAAATGAACTAATTTCTAGCTCTGGATCCAGCCATGCTCTAAGACTCCTTTCTAGTTTAGGAAACACCACCACTACTGCACCCTATTTGGGCACAGACCTTTCTGGTGGAGACCTAACCAGGATGAAATCCATTTCTCTTTGCCAAATCCTAGTCCTTAAACACAAGTAAGAATGGCAAACAACTGCCTCAAGCCAGCCAGCAGAAGTCCCTGGGAACACAGGAAGAGAAGCTCATTTGAGTATGGAGGCACCTGGCTAGATATTTTTGCTGGTTTCCTAGCTGCAGGGGTATGGATCAGACAAGTAATAGGGTTGTGACTGAATGATTAATCCAGCTCATTGTGTTTACGCAGGCAGAGCCTCCCATATTTTTCTCATTGATGAGGTTTCAAAGCCTCTGGTACAGATTTCTATTTAATCTCATATTCACCCCTCAGGTTTTTGGCATTTGCCAACTCAGGGTTTTAAGCACTGACTTCAGGCCTTCCCTGCATCTTCCTGCTAAGAAGACACTACAAAGTTCCATATAGTCAGAGCAATAAGCCAAAACAGGAAAAACCTCCCTGCTGCATCTTTCTTTGGTCATTGGCAGGGCCACGAGAGGCATAAAGAGGTAAAAATTGGAATTTGAACCCATAATTTGTGACAATAACTTGACCACAGAGCTGCAGAACTGGAATGGCTGGGAGCACTGCAGCTTGGATGCAAACCATCTTCCAGCCTCTTGCCAGGCTTGTTTGATTACTTCATTTTAATTTCATTCTCAGGGGTGTGTGAGCAGAATGTGATGTGTTTAATTTTTGCAGACTTGCAGTACCTGTGTTGCACTACCAAGGCTTTGGGTTTTTAACTGACATCTTAGATCACAACAAAGACCTGTCAAGGCTCCTATCTTATCTACAACGTATTCAGTAACTGGAGCATACAGAAAGAAAATAAAAAAGCAAAGACAAGACTAGCCACTTCCTTGCTACCACCTCCCAGCTTTGGGAAGCAGAAAAGAAGCATCCTTGCAAGGAAATAGCAGCCAAGGGAAGTGGACAGAATCCACTATATACGTGCATGAGGAAAGCAAAGCATCTGTGCAGAGCAAAACATGGACGTTTCTGTTTCCAATCTGTTTCTATCCACCTGCATTTACTTTCCACATGTGATGAAACTCTTCATGAAGCAGAATAACTACAGGACTGAGCTTCTGCCATTTAAGAGTTGACAGATGATTAGAAAACACAACATCCAAGCGTAAAGAACATTAGAATGTGACAAATGTAAAATGCAAACAAGAACATACAGGCTTTCTGTGAAACTTGGCTCCCTCGTAAGCTTCTCAGATACACTACCTGGTCTGAAAGAGGCTGTCTATGGCAAGCAAATGAAAACAATCCAGCTGCACTTGAAGGTAAAAATTTTTCATCTCATTGCCTCTTAAATCTGCACACCACGTGAATTACAAACTGGTTTAGCTCAGTGCTTGTGTCTTTCTCCCTGACAGGTGGTTGATGTTTCATGAAGACCCCAAAATATGAGAATGTCCTCATGGAAGAAGAAAAACTCCATTAAAAAAACAAAAATAAAAAGAATTGGCAACAGCAACAATCAACAGACAAAATAGACCCTTGAATTTCAAGTCCTTCAGGTAAGTTTCACTGAAAGATTTTTAATACAAATATTGCATCAATTTCAACCACCTGCCTGGGCAACCTGTTCCAGTGTTCCACTACCCTTACAGTGAAGAACTTGTTCCTAACATGCAATCTAAATCTGTTCTTCTCTAGCCTGAAGCCATTGCCCCTCCTCCTATCACCACAGGCCTTCATAAACAGTCTCTCTTCATCCTTCTTGTAAGCCCCACTCAGCTACCGGAAGGCTGCTATTAGACCTCCCTGGAGCCTCCTCTTTTCCAGGCTGGACAACCCCACCTTGTCTTTGTAGTGGAGGTGCTCCTACCTCCAGTCATTTTCATGGCCCTCCTATGGACTCACTCCATCAGGTCCAGTTGCAGATGTGGAACTGAGGTGGAGGTTCCTCTAGGCAGTCACTTCTCAGATCTCAAGAGCCATTGCATGGGTTATAAAGGATAGATACATAGGCAAAACAGCACTTTAAAACATATATTTTCCAAAATGGAGATAATTTTATTCTTTGCCCTTACTCTTTACACAGGAACAGATCTTAAAAATTGACTCAAAAGTGGTTTCATCCTGTTTCCACTGGAATTAATTTTGATAGGAAATGAGACATGAGCTCCTTTAAATTCTCTTCTTAGTTCATAACAGTCTTTGGAGCTTCAGCTGTAATAGATTACTCTGCTGTCCAGTCAGTGCTGCCACCATTCAGTTGAGGGCAATGTTTGTAAATTAAATCCAGCCCCAGCCTAAACGGGTGCAACATGCATCTGGTTTTGACTGCCATTATGGAGTCATCAGATCCACAGAAGCCAACAGGAAGAGTTTCATTTCTTTCATGGTGCTGGATCAAACCTCACATGAAACTAGAACTAGTAAAATATTAGAAGCGTGGTGCTAAATCAGAGAGACTTAGGAGTACTGAACTGATTCTGGCACAAGAGGAACTGATTTGAGGGATGTTCAGACTTGGATGAGTAGAGCGTTACTCATATTTGAGGCAAAGTGATTTCTGTCATTGAGTCTTCTGGAGCCAGGGATACAGAAATAACTTGGTCAAATGAGAACTAACAAGAACCTGATTGCTACTATATTAAGTACATCAAGATGGAGAGAGAAAATATGACTGGGAAATCTAAGTTTTCTAGTTACCACTAAATCTTACATGTCTTTGCACAGTGCTTGTGGGAGATCTCTCCAAGTACCTTACCTTCTGCTCTGAGAACAAGGGCCTATCTAGTTGCATCGTCAGGGTGGCACTGCTGCATTTTCACAACTGTGGAGCTCATATACAGTGCTACAGCACACGCAGCTTGTGGCCACATGAAGAAAGGGCACACCATGATATTGCTGCCTCTGTTTCATGCACAGGCATAGAACAGATTTTTGCACACTGTAGATATGTAGCCTTACTTATGCAAATGACAAAATCCCCATGTCAGCCTTAGAGTTGCAAAGAAACATTACTAAAACCTGACCTCCCTTTCAGCTTCTCATGTTTGTGATTCCTGGTTTGCACTAACACTTGCATGTAGTTTATATTAGCAATGCAAATCTTCTGGCTTACATATGACCCCCAGATGCAGTGTTGGAAAAGCAAAGGAAGGGCCTGGGAAAGGGAGTAGAACTCCTCCAGGCCCTTCCAGAACAATGACAAAGCTCTGGGACATTCTTAGTCCAAATAATGGAAATTCTCCCGGGATTCTCCCATAAAATAGTGGGATGACTTTTTTTTCCTTCCTTCTCATTTTGAGCAGAGAGAAACAAAAAGTTCATGTAAGCCAAGAGACCCTCAGATTCACAGAGACAGACCTGAAGGTGTAGTACTTTAAATGTGATCTGCAATACCTGACAAAAAAGATAGTGAAAAATTCCTTTAATTTCTATACAGTTTGTGTAACTGCGTTTTTCATGCACGGCTGAAGGATAAAACTTAGGGTGAAGTGAACAAGATCAAACAGCAAAGCATTACAGAACTGCCAGAATAACTGACAGACAAGTATTAACATTTTAATTGCAAAATGCTAAAGAGTGACTGGAAAACGAACCTATCCTCAAATGTGTACAGCATTCAACAAACACGAGATGTATGCAGGTCTTTGACTATAATGCGTGACCATATATAGTTAAGACTGAATGTACTTTTCTCTATAGTACAATCCTGACAATGTGAAACCAACGCTTGTGAAAAAAGGAACAACTATCCACAACCCCAGGAAGAAGCAGTGCTGAAGTCACTGGAAAAAAGTCTCTCACAGCAGTGACCTTTGGTTTGAAGCTTTGGAGAAATCCATGTTTCTTCTGGGGAGATGAGTGAAAGAGGAAAATAACTTTGTGCCCTAGTCTCGCAGTGAACACTTGAATTGTACTGTGAAATGCTAAAGAGGCAGCAAATGAGGAGCATCCTCCTTACTCCCTCCCAGTGCTTCCGGCCAAGGCAGCAAAACTGGTGCAAGAGTCCTGCACAGAACTCGCTTCGTCAGGGTGCAGCATTGAATTAAACACAAAATTACCTTCTTCCTGTGAAACTTCAGGGTTTTCAAGAAGATACTTTGCCAAATTCTTGCATTCTCAATCACCGCCTATTTGCAAAGTTGAACTATTGTCTCTGACCTTTCCTTACCTCCTACTCTTCTCACAATGATCCTCCTTTTCCCTCCTTTTCCCACGCTTGGCTTCCTGCCTTCCGACTTGCAGACATGCAGTACTATCACAGACAGCATAAACCCATCCCTCTCCAACTCTGCAATTTGCAGTCCAGGCCACACACAGGCAGAGACACTCACAGCCATACTCACCAGTTTCCAGATCATGTTTGTTCTGCACACTGGGCTGCAGAATCCATGGATGGGAGAGCATTGCTCTGCCCTGCTGGAATACAGAGATACGGAAGAGATGCTTTTTCAGCCTGGAAAAAGTACAGTGCTTTGGGCATCTCTGCTCAAAATGTCAGTCCCCATTTAAAAGCTGCAAATATACGTATCTTATTGTGGAAAAACAGATTTAACTGCTGGGCAAAGGGATAGCTGCTGGACAGGACTGTCACACTGTCTAACTATGTCCCCAGCTGACAAGTTGAGAAATGAGTCTCCAGACTATTGCAGCCAGAGGAGAAAAGTCCAAGTTGTGCTGTTGACCTGCACTGCCCACCAAACCAGCCTGCTTCTCTCCATACTGTACACGTGTTACGAAGGAGATAGGTCACTAAAAGAATGTAAAATTTGGGGATGCAGTTGCAACTATACTGCCAAAGGACACAGTCACCAAATCAGCCCTCAAATCTGGCTCATGCTGGCACATGTCCTCACCTTAGCAACCTGCCTCGACCCTTTCCATGTTGGGGAGAACTACATCCCCAGTCACCCTGGGCTGGGTTTTGTCACTCACACAGCTTACCCCCTATAACAAACTTCACATCTCCTCTAGAGAGGCACTGCTGCTTGGTAATGCACTTTATGTCAGAGCTGCCAAGGGTGGCAATGACGGTGACCACACTAATTCCTTCTCATTTATCTATCACGAGCCAGCCAAAAGCCACAAATACCCCAGGAGTTATTCATTTTTGGAAAGAGACTGTGTGGCTGCAAGTCAGCATGTGTCACCTTAGAAAAAAGCCTTTTAGGGCCATGGCTATATTATGTGTTCTATCGAAACCGGTAATAAAATATGAATCAGCAAAATGACTGTGTGCATCTACATTTCTGCTAGATTCGGGGTTTACAGTACCTTGGAACAGTAAACAAACCTCTTCCTTTCAGTCTCCAAGCCTGAATATTCACCCACTCTTAGACAGTTAATTATTAATGTTCCACAGGAAGAAACTCTATTAAATACGCTTACGTGACCACCCAAAATCCAGAAAAAACACTGTCTGTAACAGCAGCCTATCAAGAATTAATACAACTGCACTCACCACACACAGCACCTGGAGACAGGAAGAATTTGCTAGGCAGGATTTGGGGGAATGCATCCCAAAGTCAGGATCTCAAACTGGTCAAAGTTACTCATCTCAGATCCTTCTCTAGGTATGTGGCTACAGTAGACATCCATCTCTGAAGGTGCGTCTTCCTTTGCCTGCATGAGGATCCTGTATTAGGCATCCAATGTCTATGAGGCTGAAGTTAAGGCAGAGGTACAGTAAGACAAGGTCAACACAGTGTAGAGATGTCTGAATTGATGCTGACCTGTGTCTCCTCCGTGATGCAGCACTATCAGTCCATGGTGGTTCACAAAGCAGCTTGGCTGAATCAGCCCCACTCACAACAGAGTCCCATGCATCTGCACATTAGCTAAGGCACAGCATCACTTGGATGCAGCTGCTCTGCTTGATGGGACTTCTGAACGCCATATGTCTCTACCACAGACGCTGGGTCCAACTGCTAGCAGTGTAACACTTCGAAGTGCCAGACCCTTTTGAAAAATGAGCATTTGACTCCATCCTCATTTAGCGGATTCAAAGTTTTTAGCCTGGGTCCCCAGAGTGGCTTTTAAATTCCAGTTTATGAAGTGTAACACAGGAAGGAGCTGGAAGCACCGCTGTAATTTACCATGAAGCAGAGATGCAAAGATAGTAACATGAAACAGCACCCTGACAGCAAGCCAGGCCTGACTGCCAGCACACCAATGGCCCACTCGGGCACAGCATGGATCAAAGTCAGCTTCTGCATTTACTGACCTTAGAGAGGCGGTAACTTGTGCTCATGGAGTTTAGGATGAGGACAGGCAGTTTAAGAGATAATTTCTTTTTGACTTGGCTCAGTTTGGTTGAGGCCACAGAAATGTTCTGCTACCCTGCAGGTGTCCAGAGAGAAAGAAAAGACTTTTGTCCCACCCAAGGGCAACAAATGGGTTACTCTATCCCTGAAGTTAGCTGCAGGATGAATGCATCTCCTGCCAAGCCTTTCATTAACAATGAACTGATTTGATAATCCTTTCCTTAAGTGTTCATTCTTACAGAGATGATTTAAAGCTGAAGGCTGAAATAAAGATGGATGTGCTCAAGAAATTCTTGACCATTTTCAGACTTCACACTTTGCATGCTGCTGCCAGGACCAACCTTTACTATCCTAATTGTTTCAAGCAGGTAATAGGAGCAGTGTGGACACAACATGCTGCTTCCACAGCACTAAACATGTCCTTGGGTTTTTTGCTAGGATGAGAAATCTACTTAGGACGAAATTGTCTTGGATTAGGAAGCTGCAAGGCCTGCCCTGAGCAGCTAGAGTTTTGGTTGTCAAAGAGAAAGATGAAACCAAAAGCAGCAGAAGGAGAGCCGAGCCCAGCAATCTTTGCTTGAGGGCTGAGCTGGCCGAGGGGCAAGTCAAGCCTAAATCACTCACACTACGTGTGCAGGACGTGAAGCAGTGGGCTGAATGCCATGAGACACATGAGGTGTGAATTACAGCACCATAACTCACGCCCTGAAGTGTCTTATTGCAAAATGGCTCAGCGCAGAGGTAGGATTTTATTTTCAGTGTTGTAATTCCCACGTCTCTTTTCTCTCCCCCACAACTGCCCTTTGAGTAGAGATAGATCCAAAGAGGATCAAATCCCACCCTCCTCAGCCCTGTGAAATGTGAGCAAAACTAGCAGGGCTTGGCCCACTGTATCCTTTCTTAAGGCTTCAGTAACATTAATACTTTTCAAATATAAACCACTCATTGCCTTGGAACATGAAGATGGATGTAAAATCACCCACAGCATCCCATGCTCTAGCAGAGTGCCTCCCTTTCCATCCACCTCCGTGCACAGCTCTGTACGAGGAGCACATGGACTGCCATACAAATTAAGGTGAGGTGCAAAGGAAGGTCTCTGGGTTCAAGTCTCGCAATCTCTATGAGTCCAACTCTGTTTGCAGCCCACTGGTGTGAGGAGATACCCAGATAAAATCAAATCCCTGCCAACACACCAGCAGATGCAGGCTGTTAATTGAAAGGTGCTGCCCACAGCAATGCCACTGGGCCATATGCTCCACGATTTGCTCTGGTTTGCCTCAGGTAGAAGGAATAGACATCCTGGACTTCTGGGTGCACTGACAGGATGACTCATTGCTCTCTGAGGCCAGTGGAATAGCTTCCAATGTAAAAGGCAAAAAAAAGAAAAAAAAACAATTTGGTGCAAGGATCTACTCCCAGGTCAACCAAATCCCACTGGAAACAGCAAGTACAGAGGAAATCGTCCACAAGACACACCAAACCCTGTCTGAGACTACCACCATGGCTACTGTCATTTGAAGGAAGGGACAAAATCAGGCAAAATGAAGGTAGGAGCTCTTCCAGATGAGAAAGCCACAGGTTTGGATGCCAGAGACACATCATTAGGCTCCCACCATCTGTTAGGCTTTGTTAACTATCCAAATTGCTCTTCAGGGTAAATGAAGGAGGCCAGCTGGAGAACTGACCAGTAGTTTTAGTGGAGGAAAATCACCAGCCCTGAGACACAGCTGACCACAGGGAAAAACCACTGCTCCCACCAGCGTTCTCCAGGAGTGGTTCAGCAAGCCTAGGACAGCTCTGGATGGGATAGGCAAGAATAAAACCAGAGTCTGCATGCCTGAAACCCATGCGGTCTGTGCTACGTGGAAGGCAATTTCTGCTTTCCCAAGCTGCCTGTAAGCCTCCTCCATCAGCAAGCCAAAAACAGTCAAAAAGTTCCTTATGGTTTGTAAGCACAGAGACAAGCTCTATTTGAATATGAGATGGTGCCCGGATGGCTTCAGTTCTTTGTAGTCATAAAAAAAGATCCCCCCACTAATGATCTCTTTTCTAAATGGAATCACAGAACACTGTGATTATTAATGTTTTGCTTTAGTCCTGTGGAAAAATGTCATCTACTCAACAGACAAAATCTTCCTGGAAGGCCTAGTCCAAGGACTGAATGGTCTGCAGAGATCACAACAGTGATCCCATGGAGGATCAGCCTGTTAGGGCACTGAACTTCAAAAAAAGGCATAAATTACAGAGATTTCAATGGGATTTAAGCCTACACTTAACTCTGTTACTGACTTGCAACCTGTGACTGTCAAGGACTCCTTCTTTGTCTCTTTGTCCAAAGGAGTAAAAAATTTACAGGCCCTGGACTTGTGCAACTTGATTTGCAGGCATTGTTGAAAATTGTAACTCTTGGTGACTACCATCCTTCCACCACAATGTTAAGACTTTTACAACAACAGGTCTATGCAGTCAGTCTACAACCCTGACTGATGCTCTTCCCAGCCCTGCACAGATGAGCAGGAATGCTCTAGGCCCAACACCTCTCCAGTTCCAGCACACATGAATTGCTCCAATACCCTCAATTCATGTCAGTTGCATCATGCCAACTTTCAGCTGGAGACAATCCTCTCCAGCTTGGCTCACTTCTTGTCACAGCTGCAGCAGTCTACACACACTTTCAACTGTTGTTAAAATGCCCTAGCTGTGGACACCACAATGCCAGTAATGCAGTCTGGGCGGGGCTCCAAAGCAGGCCTTCCATGGTGGCAAGAAAGCCAGTTCACTCAGAAGCTAAGACTCCTTGGCAAGGCTGCCACATGGCTCTGGCCTGTCAACTGCACTGACTCTTGCAACCACAAAGAGCCACAGTCAGTGAGTATGTTGCTATCTGTCCAAGTCAGTAAATCACTATCACAGCAAGAAACACATGCAAAAAGACAGAAAATAGACAAATGTCACATCTTCTAGCTAACTAGTTCCATTCCTGTCCCATGGATCTAAGCAATGGGACAGCCAAAAGAGGCTGAAGGTTTTTTCAGGAGTTCAGAGAAAATCCATCTATGGGAGATGGGTACCAATTCACATCTGCAGACCTGGCCACTCAGTAGGTCAACCAGCCCACCAGGAAACACCTGCCACGCCAACTGAAGGTGCAACTGCCTTCTCACTGACATGGGAGTCCTCCTGCACTCAGAAATTCACTCCAAAACACCACTGAACTGCAAATCTCCTTGGCAGAGTAGATGATCGAAGCATGATTTAAAAGTGAGCTCTGAAGCTAGGGAGCTCGGCCAACTACTGCATCTGGTCACAATATTGAGAGTCAATTTCTCAGTTAATAACCTCAGACTCCATCGAGGTGTGACATTAAAAAACTATCCAAATAATATTCCAGTCATGTCACTTTATTCTTTTTCCCCTTGAAAGGACATCTGGCATGCAAGACTTGGGGTTTCTCTCATCCCAGGGAAACCAGCAGCAACATTTTCCAAAGGTCTCTGTTCGCTAACCAGGTATTAGAAGGGATACAGTTAGTTCATGCAGGGCTTCAACACTTCTTCAAACAGCTGGACTCCCATTTCCTCCTTTTCTCCCCTCTCCAGCAGAGAAACACAGTTGCCACAATCAGCTTGCGGCTGGGGAGGGGAAGGAAACAACATTCCTGGTGAGTGCCACTCTAAAATCAGCAGCTGACAGTGGCAGACTGTAATGAACCTACAACCTCCTTCAGGAAGGTGAAAGCATCTCTCCTATCTCACAAAGATAAGCTCTTCAGGAAGTGTCTCAGTCCAGACACATCTGGCTCCTGAAGCATTCTCTAGATCTGTTTCTAAACCCAGCCCAAGAAGAGCTTGTCTGTGAAGAGAGCTCTTGCAGGTACCTTCACGACCCTTTTAGAAATATAATTTCAAGACCACTCCAGTAAATCATCATTCCCTGTTTTCAGATTGACACAACCTGAAATTCTCTTCAAGCTCTCTGTTCCTCTGATTTTTTCTAAACCAAGAAACTCTTTTTTTCCCCAGAAAGAACTGTGGAAATGGTCTTAGATATCTAAGCAACCTTACAAAATTCCTCATCAAAATTCAGGTAGGACTCAGACCAACCTAAATAGCATCTAGACTAACTCCTATGATCAAGTGAGCACAAGGCTAAGGGATATTAATACCAGTGGGATGGATGTGAGGATGGAGAGCACGAGAGATTTGGTCTGAAGTATAACTGTGAAACTCAACAAAATTATCTCATAAACATGAGAATGTGGCCTTAAAAAGAACCTCATCAGTTCCAGAGGAAAAACAAGTTGAAACTGTACCACTGATACAGAGTCATTAATCCAAACATGTTTGGAAGTTCCCTCTGAGAACCAATACAACCACATCACTGACCCAAAGATGAGAGGATGGAATCGGGTGATGAGAGGGACAGGACAGGCTTTTTCAAGCAGGGAAGAGAAACACTTCAGGAAATGCTTGTGCTTAGGTCTTAAAGGACCCTAAAAGAAGGAGGTGAAATGCAAAAAGAATTCACAAGCCAACATCCCTTGGGAACGCCAGCACACACAGATGGGAGAGGCAAACTTTGTAGTGTCAGGCACAAGACAGGGAAAAAAAAAAGTTTTGAAAGCAAAATTTTTTGCTTTTTTATACCAAGTTTATTTTGAGCCTTAGCCTCTCCTACTGACTGCCAAGCTGGCTACTGCATTCCCCTTCACTCTGCAATACTTACTTGATTGACATGATTATTTTTTTCTGAGTGCTGAAACCCTCCTGGAACATGAGCCCAATAAATTGAATTCCTTTTCTAACTAATCATTTTATTTGCCTAATTATTAACAGCACTTGGAACAAATTAGACACCACAGGCAGAATCCACGACAGCTTGGTGCCTACCCTGTAGCTGTTTACAGACTGCCCTCTCTGAAGGACCAGGATTGATGTTTCCAGCTCAACTCCTCATACTGGGCAGCAGAGGAAACAGAAGGCTACCAGGAGTCTGCTGGAGAGCTGCCTACCATAGGACATGAGTATATCCAAGGCTGATAATGTCCAGTTCAACTTCTATATCCTACCCTGGTCTAGAAAAGATGGTCTCTTGGGGTACTTGCATTCAAGTCCTGTCTATCCATTTTGACATAGGCAAGTGCAGTGTTCCTCTGCCATGAAGAAGTTGTCCTTTGACAGGAATGCAGCAGAGCAGAGATTAAAATTCAGGAATTGGAGGACAGTTATTCACATAAATTAAGGGCAAACAGCTTTGTGAAGCAAGTATCAAGGGCACATTCATTCTTATAAATGGTAGATTCAGACTGGATGTTAGGAAGAAGTTGTTCAGCATGAGGGTGGTGAGATCCTGGAACAGGTTGCCCAGGGAGGTGGTGGAAGCCCCATCTCTGGAGGTGTTTAAGGCCAGGCTGGATGAGGCTCTAGACAGCCTGATCTAGTGTGAGATGTCCCTGTCCATGGCAGGGGGAATCTTGTGGTCCCTTCCAACCCTGACTGATTCTATGAAAATAACAACCTTTCAGTTAACACTGAAATAAAACTAATACAGGCCAACACTAAGAGCATGTTGCTGAAATACAGCAGCAGAGCAGTGAACCCCACTCAGCCAAAGTTGCCCCTCCAGGCAGCAGAATAAACTCGTCACTCTCTGTGGCACACTCAAATCCCATGGCATATAAAAAGCCTGCTGACTCACCTGGCACGGGAAGACAGCAGCTCAGTCGCGCACAGGGATTTTCTCTTAAAACGCTTCCTGTCTCCTTCTGTGTGCAAGCATACAGACACGCATGGTCTCCCAGGCCAGCAGGGATGGGTATCCCTGTATCGAATGCTTCAGAAAAGTTCTAACCCTAGTCACATCTCATGGAGAGAGCAATACAGGCTTGAGGATCACAGGTGACAGAGGGCCTCCTAGATACCAATCCATCTCATAGTTCATCTCCTTTCCTGTGGAGCCTGCAGCAGTATTTCCACTACAGTCATGTGTTTCCATATGCCCAGGTTTGAAGCCCAGGGCAAATGCAAGCTTGAGACGAACCTGCCCTGCAAAACGTGCAAAGGACAAGAAAGATGTTCCCAGGACAGGGAGTGTGATCTTTAAAATAATCCGGGGTGGGGGGAGGGGAAGGACAACATCCTGAAGCTTAAAACCACTTCAAGTACATTCGGTTTGCAGTTGCTAGAATATAAAGCCAAGCACTGGAGCTATGCCAGTCAAGACAGTAATTTTATGACCATATCAAAGCACATGATAAAAACAAAGAGCTTAAGGGTCAAACTTGGTACTGGAATTAGTAACCAGGCTGAAGTGAATAGCATGATACCAAGTTCATAGAATCAGGTTTAGGCTGGAAGGGATCTCAAGGATCATCTAGTTCCAACCCCCCGCCATAGGCAGGGACACCTCCCACTAGAACAGGTTGCTCAAAGGCCTCATCCAACCTAGTTTTGAACACCTCCAGGGAGGGAGCATCCACAACCTCCCTAGGCAACCTGTTCTAGCGCTTCACCACCCTCACTGTAAAGAACTTCTTCCTAAAGTTGGAACGGGACCCTCTGCTCACAGGCACTTAAAACACCACTTGTTTTTTTATGCAGACAGCAGTCATGCCTGAAACCTGCGTGCTTGATTGCTCCTTCAGACCATTCAGGTGGGGAGGGCTTTGTGCAAAATCTCCACATTTCTTCACCAGCAAGTACAAATGGAGTCTGCAGCTGTATGTAAGTAACATACGTGACTCAGAGCACACTGTCCAAGACCTTCCCTTGTCGCTATTTCAGTTCCTCAGTGCAGACACAGACCCTGCCAGGCCTGATCCACACAGCAGCAGAGTATTTCCTTACATCAGGCACTGCTCAGGGTACAACATGAAGAAGAGAAAGGTTCCCTTCTGGGTAAACTTCAAGTTCTTATCAAGAGAGCTAAAGGCAGATATGTTTAATTTATGTAGCATAAGGAACTAGCCAACTTGTGCTAAGGAATTAAACAGCAGAAGTCACAGCAGAGATTAGCAATGACCAAGGAATCCTTTCATGCTACAGCAGAAACTATTGAGAAAGGGCACAACAGGAGATCCTAACCCCTGCACCACCCATGCTGCCTCTAAGTCCACTGGCAGTAGAGACAACTCAAGTGAGCCCTGGTCCACCTGTGGCTGATTTCCCAAAAGCCAACATGGTCACAACATGGTTACAAGATGGTTTATATGGCTAGGATGCTACTTGCTGTCAGTTCTACAGCTCTGAGCAGAAAGGGTTTGTAGTAGCTTCAAGCTGAAATTTCTGGAATTAGAAACCATCAGAAACACCATCTCACCCTGCAGGTATCAGCACTCTGTCACCTTTTCCCTGATAAGGCAGGAGGAAGCAATGACTGGCATGTAAGCCAGGGTTAAGGATGTGGGCACTGGCAGGCATTTCCCCTGCTGCTTGGCAGGAGCTGAACAGATCCAGTAGGACACAGAGCCACCTCCTGCCATTGTATTCCCCTTCTGCATGGCCATGGAGTGAGGGCATCCAATGCAGAACTCGTAGCTATATTTCTCTTTTATCCAAAGAAACAGGAGGCTTCCCTATCAAAGAGTCTCCAAGAGTGAATTTTAATGGAAGAGATCAGAGAGAAGCTTAAAGCTAGAGTTGTTTGTTTTAAACACTGGATGTTCCCTTGCCTTGGTTATTTTGGCTGTTGGTTAAGCTCCCTTTTATGCTACACATAGAGATAATTTCTTTTCTATGGCAAGGCTGATCAAAACTGGGAGTGATTTCCTTCCAAATTATTTTTAACTAAATAAATGACTTATTTGTTGCTCTCAGTATTTTTCAGCAGTGCATTTAGTTTCTGCACTACAGAAGCAGCATTTTACTCTAGAGGATGTAAATTCAAATAAAAGCTTTTCCACCTGTTTTTCAACAAGTAAAACATCCTTCCTTAAGGTATTAGTGTTGCCTGAATATGAACTGCAATTGCAATTCTTCAGTCTGTGTTATTTTCATTAAAACAAAAGATTAAAATACACATTTTTAGCCACGGTGGTTTTAACTGCTGACAAGAGCTCTCTCACAACAGGAATTAAGGACAATTGGGAGACTATGTTATGCACAGTGGAGGTTTTTGATAAGTGCATGTCACTGTGACCAATTTGCCCCTAATGACAAAATTACAGCTAGAAAAAAGCACTGTGGGAGGGAATGCTTGTGTTCTATTCACAGGAAGAAGGCTACTCCCCTTGTTCAAGCTGTCTACCACCCATTACTTGTGTCCCGAAGCTCTGACTTTATTTCACAGAAGTTGCCAAAAAGCTCTCATCCTGCAAAGTGCTGAGCGCTGCTATACTCCCACACACCTCTCTGCATTATCAAGGCTTGCTGGATTTAGGGCTGTACCTCAGCCCCAAAAACACAGCGAGATGGCACCAAACATCACTTCTAGACTGGGCCCTGGGCAAGCTGAAATTTTGATTACAAAAATAGAATTTCTAGCTCCCTCAAGCAGCCTCAGCTCATACTCAATTTATTTTTTTTCCAATCCATCTGCATCCTTTAATCAGATTTTTAAACAGCTAATGGTGTCATCTTCTCTCCTTCCTGACATCATCTGACTCACAAGGCTGGGCCAGGGCTAGAGTTGAAGCACGTCAACATATTCTGCCACCTCTAAAGCAATGTCTCTGTGAGAGAGGATGGGGTTACACTGTGTCTTTGTACAAAAGCAGAAAGAAATTCGGGGGAAGAAAACAGGAAGGGGAACTATCCAGGAATAAATTAACAACCTGCCACAAACAGCACATGGAAAAACTTCTCTATTTCCAGCTATAGCTAGTCCAATAGAGCAATTTTTAAAAAGTAGTTTTTGCAGGGTCGTTTAAACCTTCTTCCCTATCCAAACTGGGCCAACAGCAGTGAGAAAAGCACAGGTCTGGCCACTCTTCAAAAAGGCTGCTCTAACATGTGGCTCCAGAAACCCACTGTTACATACTCAGTAAGGGATAATTGGGCAATGATCAAATCTAAACCTTCAAGTACTGTCTCCTTGTGATCACACAATACTGCCTGCACAACCCTGTGAAGGAATTATCTCCAATTGTCAAGCTGAAAGCATCTGGCAAAAATGGAAGAATGCCATCATATCCCCTAGAACTGATGCAGGGAACAAAGAAAGAACAGTCAATGATGTGTGTGGAGCTAATAAACACCAGTGTCCACCTTGGCTTTCATTATCACAATTTTGCAACTGATTTAAAAATAAGAAGAAAAAAAGAAAAAAAAAAAAAAAGGAGAAAAAAAAAAAATCAGCCCACAAGTGATTTGCCAACAGTCACACGGCAGTCTGCGGCAAGGGTGAGGACAGAAACCATACCTCCTGATACTAAAGCTGCTATGACAGATGTTTTACCATAGCTCTTTTGCCCTCAAAAACTGCTCTGATTGAAGACCCAGTTCAAATATCCTTTACTTCAATTGGCTGAAAAGGAGAAGAGTCTTCCATGCAAACTCATCCTCAGGTTGTTCTTCTTGCTGCCCCGAGAAGATGTTGCTGCTTCTCTCTTAAAGGAGGGCATTGATGAACCAAAGTGATTGTTTCTGAGCCAGTTTCATGTGTCCACAGATGACCATGCTCAGGAAAAGGAAAACCCAATGTATTTTGGGGTTGCCTGTCCAACTGCAGGCTCTGAATGCAAAATTTTGGTTCTGTGAGCCAAGCAGTGAATCCTAGAAACAGGGAGACCATACCACCTTAACGACATGGCATGGAGACAAGCATGCCCAATACAGCTCAAAGCCATGCAGGCCCAAGTTGGCCCCTTGAAGAGGCAGGGTAGATACTTCAATGCAATCTGCCACATCCAGGTGAGAAATTAAGTACACCAAGCTCTCTGCTGTCCCAGCTACATGAACTCAGGGCAACAGCCACAAAGTGCTGTCACAGCCAACACCCACTTTCTTAGCCAAAAATAAAAAATTAAAGCAGTCAGTCTTTTCTCATATTTTCTACAATGATTTGTTAACAGTCAGCATTCATGAAGTCGGATATGTGAAAATCCAAAGAGGTACTTCAGGTCATCCCAGATGTGCACCAAGGAAGGGACCCCAAATTTTCAGAAATGTATGGAATTATTGTACATGTGGGACTTGGATTTACTTTTTTATCTTGTCTCTTGGACCATGACTATGGAATATGTAGCAGGGTGCAACTCAGAAGATGCTAATTTATAAAGAAGTGGCTCCCAAACAGACAACTTTCCACCATGCCATGGGCCAGAGCTGCTGCCTGCTTCTACTCTTCCTAACCAGGGAGATTTGTAAGAATGCCACCATAACACATCTAATCATATTTTTTTGCACTAGGAAACCTTCTC
This sequence comes from Ramphastos sulfuratus, assembly GCA_013399055.1. Classification (NCBI taxonomy): domain Eukaryota; kingdom Metazoa; phylum Chordata; class Aves; order Piciformes; family Ramphastidae; genus Ramphastos; species Ramphastos sulfuratus. Next base: position 834,471 of record WBNM01029838.1, read on the forward strand.
TCAGACCATCCAGTGAGACAAATCTGACTGCACACCTTAGCCAGGTCAGACTGATCAAGGGAACCCACCAAACCTTTGCCTCCTCCCACCAAAACAGAAAAGAAAATAGTACTGACCATTTAAATCCTTCTGAGGACTAATGAGCCATGTTATAGTGCAGTGCTAAAGCTGACTGTTGCTTCTTGCTAAGGCTTACTCTGACTGTAAAATTAAACAGCTCATTTTAAAAGCAGTAAAATGATGCCCACTTCAGAACACAGCTCTCAGGGGGAAAAAACGAAAGTTTGGAATTTCAGCAGGGCAATGCATAAGATTGTCTCTTAATTACCAAAGGAAAGGCAGCTGGTTCAGTTCCTGCTATCTTAATAATTTCCCTCTCTTTGATGTCTTGATCACATCTTTTGAACAACACGCTTGAAGCGTAGCACTGCAGAGAACCCTTATTTTCATAATGAAAGGGAAATATTTTGCTCCATGAATAATATTTAGTTATACTGATAGGCTGCATTGATAGGGCTTCATATACTGTTTTCAAGTTAACGCTGAGCTTAAAAGCAGCCTGCAGGCTAGTGCAAGGCCTCTATCTAGATGATAAACATGTAATCGGTGCACATATCTAGCATCCTTTAAAGTGATATCTAATAGTTTCTAATAAGAAAGATACAGGCACCCAACACTTTCTTGTCCTAAAGGCATAAAAAGGAAGTTCACTTGGTTCTCATTTTAGTATTAAAAGTTGCCATTTCTAGGCCATATGAAAATGGCACTAAACCTTTGCACAGTGTGACATCTGCTGCTGTACAACACATGCAATTGAAAATCCAAACACCTCCCACAGACACCAGAGGCAGCCAAAAACCTGGAGCAAGCACAGTTTTGAAAGCTGACAATAAGAAGATGGGGTTTTGAGAGAGCAGCAGCATCTATAAAGAGATATTTATATGCTCTTCTGCACTGCTCTACCGTAACAGGAAAAGCTGGAGGATGACCCAGCAACGTGTACATGGCACCGAGTTCCTCGAGAGGCAGCTGGCCATGCACACTGAGAAGGCAGCTCTCTACAGCTGCCTGCACTTAGGAGCTCTTGTCTTGATAAATAGGTCCGATTCGAGATGGGCTGTGAAGTAATTTATCCTTATGTTGTAAATCATAATCTGAAGTCAATGGGGATATCCCTATCAGCCTGCACATCAGAGTAAGGGGTAGTGAATTGTTGAGAACTTGCAAAAAGGATGTTCAGAGACAGGAAAAACATTTCCAAAAAGTTTATGACCAGGCAGAAAGTTCAGGGATATGACAAACTCAGCCTTTGTTCCAACTCTTCACATACAAGCTCAGTCTTGATATTACAGGTTACATTCAATCTCCTTAAACAAAACCTAGCTGTGGAGGAGTGACTTCAGGATGCAGACTTAATTTTAACGAAAACAACCATTTCCTCACTCTTTTCTCTTTAAACCAGATGTTATTATATTTGAGTGTGTGACATTTACACTTAACAATGCAGACTCTGGTCAGATTTGCTGAAACAAGGAACAAAATCATGATTAAACTACTTCCTATATGAAAAGGCTCTTTGAACATCGTGTGTGTCACAGAGACTGGCGAGTCGGAGGCGCAACCGCTGCCCGGCTGAGGTCAGACATGCTTGAGCTGCAGCTGAGCAGATGTAGGAGGCAGCTGGCCACCACTCACCAATCTGTCGCTGCCCCTTCCTTTCACTGCTTACCACCACCTCACATTTGCCAGAAGGACCAGGTGTGATGTCCCCCGAAAATCCAGATGAGAAAAATCCTACTAGGAAACAGGCTCCAGATAATCCTTGCTGGTTTGAGAGAAGGGAGGGTGCTGGGGATTGAATCTGTGGGTGGATGTGACCTCTGCCCAGGAGCAGCTGGAAGTGATGACACTTCACCCCAGCACAGGATAGCATCCCTGAGCCCAGATCCAGGCTCCCACTGACCAACAGAAAAGCTTCTCTTCCAAAAAAGGAAATAATATGAGACCTTTTTTTTGCTCCCTGAATTGGTTAACCACAGTCTCAGAGAGGTGCCAAGACACAGAAGGTTCAGGGAAGAGGCTCAGGACTACTTTCATTGGCAACTGCCCCTGGCTCAGCAGCACTGTCACCCTCCATAGCAAGAGCCTGATGGGCTCTGGGACTCAGACTCATTTAGCACTCTGACGAGAGCTCCGTGGGTGTTAGAACAGGAACATATACATACTCCTAGACAGGCAGCTATGTGAAGTCACTCATAACAACTACATGTGAGAAAGGACAGAGACATAGTTCAAATAGTCCTTTAGTTGATGTGGCTCAGGGGAGCTGTAGTAAGCTATACAGGCAAAAGCTTAATTTTGCTGTAGTAATTGCTGTCCCTGCTTGGCTGCCCTGCTGCTGCTGCTCTGCCACCTGAGCAGAGTAAGTCTTTGCAAAGTCCAACACAAGGATGGGTCTCAGCTTGAGAACTGAGTCCCCCTGAGACCTCTCTTCAGTCACAGTTATTTCAACTCAGGAATGAAATGAGACCCCTGAGGTGCCCAGTACATCCCGTTTGCCTAGGCTGGGCTGCAGCTCTTTTCAGGGCTTGCATCAAAGAGTGCCACAAATGATCAGTTTAAGAGGTACAGGGATCTGCTGAAGAGGTCCAGCAGAGGGCTACATGGATGATTAGGGGACTGGAACACTGCCTGATGAGGAGAAGCTGAGGGACGGGGGGCTTTTTACTCTGGAGAAGAGAAGACTGAGAAGGGACTTAATAATTGTTTATAAATATCTGAGGCTAAATATCTGTCAGGAGCAGGGTGACAGGCTCTTCTCACTTGCTCCCTGTGATAGGACAAGGAGCAATGGATGTAAGCTGCAGCACAGCAAGTTCCACCTCAACACAAGGGGTAAGGGTCACAGAGCACTGGCACAGGCTCCCCAGAGAGGTTGTGGTGTCTCCTTCTCTGAAGACTTTCAAGGTCTGTCTGGATGCGTTCCTCTGTGACCTGAGCTAGATTGTATGGTCCTGCTCTGGCAGGGGGCTTGGACTCAATGATCTCTTNACAGTTATTTCAACTCAGGAATGAAATGAGACCCCTGAGGTGCCCAGTACATCCCGTTTGCCTAGGCTGGGCTGCAGCTCTTTTCAGGGCTTGCATCAAAGAGTGCCACAAATGATCAGTTTAAGAGGTACAGGGATCTGCTGAAGAGGTCCAGCAGAGGGCTACATGGATGATTAGGGGACTGGAACACTGCCTGATGAGGAGAAGCTGAGGGACGGGGGGCTTTTTACTCTGGAGAAGAGGAGAGTGAGAAGGGACTTAATAATTGTTTATAAATATCTGAGGCTAAATATCTGTCAGGAGCAGGGTGACAGGCTCTTCTCACTTGCTCCCTGTGATAGGACAAGGAGCAATGGATGTAAGCTGCAGCACAGCAAGTTCCACCTCAACACAAGGGGTAAGGGTCACAGAGCACTGGCACAGGCTCCCCAGAGAGGTTGTGGTGTCTCCTTCTCTGAAGACTTTCAAGGTCTGTCTGGATGCGTTCCTCTGTGACCTGAGCTAGATTGTATGGTCCTGCTCTGGCAGGGGGCTTGGACTCAATGATCTCTTTGGGTCCCTTCCAACCCCTGACATCCTGTGATCCTGTGACATACACCGTCCCAAGCACCCTTGCTCTCAACAAATGCAAACTTAAATTTAAGTCGAATAACAAAAATAAGGGCTTAAAATGCAGCAGCAGCACAGTTGCTGGAATCAGTATCCTTGGATTAATCCTTGCCATGTCAGAAATGTGTCTGTAACAAGTCAGGGAGAAGAGGAACAAAGGAAAGAGCATACAACACCCAAAAAATAGAGAGTTGGTCCTTAATATTCATTGGTTTGGTGCTGCAAGGGGCCCTTGCTCAGTTCATTACTGCCCTATAGAGGGACGGGGCTGTCACAGCTTTGAGGCTCAAAGATTCTCTCTCCTGCCCTTTGTTCACCAGCCCACCTATTAGCAACCAGTGAGCTTTGGACATGCCTAGAGACAGCTAAGACTGTACCTGTCTCTAGCCCACCTAGCATAAATTTGGATCCATTTCTACCTACATTATTTCCATATCTTCTTCCTTGCCCATGAATTTGCCTCACTGCAAAGCAGCTTTCAAAACTTGCTATCATCTCAAAAAAAAAGTAAAAAAAGCAACTCCATACTTTATATCCCACTTAAGGATGCTGCAGATACAGACACAGATGGATGGTAGCCCAAAAGCCAGCCCAGGTTCCTGCCTCAAGGAGTGGAGAAAGGCTGGGATCAGTATTAACATATGCCAGTGGAGCCAGTGGAAGGCAGGGGACAATACTGCCTGGGTGTGAGCAACGCTCACTCCACCCTTACAGAAATGGGGTGAGGGGAAAGACAAAGTCAATACCCTCCACAGTCTTCCTTGCAAGGAGAAAGGAAGAGACACACTTGCCCCTCAGCCATAGTTTCTTTCTCTAATTTAGCACTGCACGGAGCAGAACTATATCCACTCGGTCTCCAAAAATAAAAATAGATAGAATTATGTTGCTAGGACAGCCCCCTACACTTATAGAGCAAGCAAGGGACTTTGCTCTGCCTCGGTGCTGTCCCCTGACAGCTGAGCTGCCAAGAAGTCAAGATGTGCTGAAGAAATCATCACAGCTGCAGGGCCAGGTCAGCGCCCAGGAAAAACTGAGCTAATGCATCCTGCAAAAAATCTGGGGAACAGTTGCTCCAGTAACTTTAGTTTCATGCCCCTTACACACAAATCTCTCCCCCAGCACGAGACTACCCACATCATTTTTATTAGCATCAGTTTGTGCTACCTGGGGAATGATAAGCATGCAGCTAATTCCTGATTTCAACATTTCTGTTTGTTAGAAAATTGCATTTCTAGTAAGCTAACAACAAATTTAGTTAGAGGAGTTTTGGGGCATCCTTTGGAATATTACCATATTCCTAAATAAGACTGAAAGAGACACTTGGTGTGTTGGAAAGTTGGCCAGTTTTCAGCAACAGTAACAATAATAGTATTTATATCCTGTTCTTCCTCCTTTCAGCATGAAGGAAAGTTCTTACAGGCTAAGACGACAGCAAGAAACACAGGATAATAAAACCACAGATTGCTGAAATACGAACATGCTCAAAATAAATCAAATTAGGAGCCGCAATTTGAGAGAAGGAGGCATCTCCATTTGTGACAACAGGCTCTTCTTTTGGCAAATGCAAAGCACTCCAAGGCCAGAATCATCATTAGCATGTTTCTTTACAAAGATCAATCGAGTAGGACAGAAATTAAATGATCTTCACAGGGAAACCCCACAAAACAGTGGCAACTGCAAAACAGACCTTTGATTCACCTCAACTCACCAGATGAATCATTTCACTTTGAACAAACACCAAACCACACTGAAGAGATGCAAGCAAAAGCTCCCAGTCCCTGAAGCCATTTCAGATGGCTTACTAGATGATGCAGCAGATTGATCAGATACATTACCAAAGAGCTATGATTTACCTTATTACATGCATTGATTAATTCATGGTTAATTCATGGCAACCTTGACCTGCACTGCAAGACAATTTGACCAAGTTTAACTGCAAAGAAAACAACTTTGCTCTACCATGTATTGAGCAGACTGTGAGTTTGCAGGCAGTGAGCACCCCAGCACTCGCGCACTGCTCCTTGTTAAGCTGCAGTAAACTGCCCATGTGATCTAAACTGAGATCAAAGGGAGAGCAAATCCCGCCCCTGTAATTTTGGATAGCATCTCATTGCAAGATTGGTGTCAAGAGTGTGGAGGCAAAATCACTGTTACAGTTCACTGCTCAAGCATTAGGAATCTCAGTGGTCACAAGCAGGAATCCAGATGAGGCTGAGTTAACTGGCAGGAGTCATTTGGGCTTTACCCACAGCTGTGCACTTCCAGTGCAAGAGAACTAACCAATTACTGAAAAAAATCACCTAGGAGAAAAGACTGCAGTTTTGCAATTCTTAATTTTAACTCCCTCTGTATAGAATCACAGATACATTCTTGTTGGAAAAGGCCCTCAGGATCATCAAGTCCAACTGATATCCCTACTCTACAATATTCACCCTAAACCTTATCCTCAAGCACCACATCCAAGTGACTTTTAAACACATCCAGGCTTGGTGACTCAACCACCTCCCTGAGCAGCCCGTTCCAATGCCTGACCACTCCTGATGGGTATTTTTTTCCTAATATCCAGTCTAAACCTACCCAGTCACAGAGGCCATTCCCTCTTGTTCTATCACTAATTACCTCTGCGAAGAGATCAGCACCAACCTCTCCACAACATCCTTTCAGGTAGCTGTAGACAGCAATGAGGTCTCCCCTCAGCATCCTCTTCTTCAAACTAACCAATCCCAGCTCCTTCAGTTGCTCTTCATAAGATTTATTCTCCAGGCCCTTCCCCAGTTTTGTTGCCCTCCTCTGCACTTGCTCCAGCACCTCAACATCCCTGTTGTATTGAAGTGCCCAAAACTGAAAACAATACTTGAGGTGTGACCTCACCAGAGCTGCACCATCTTCAAACATTACAGTAACAACAAGCCTAGTAAGTATTCTACAGCCAGAGTACTGCTGAATGTTAACTCCCCGCCTCTTTTTCTAAAATAAGTGATAGCCCTTGGCAGACTCCCCAGCCCAGCTCCTGCTAATCCTCATCTGCCAATTCAGGAAATGGCCCCATCATTAATACTGTCCTACACTACCACTTTACACTTTGTTTCCATGCCTTCACGGGCACAAATCTCTGGGGTGAAATCTCAGGCATCAGCTGTTTGACTAAAGTGGTTGTAATGGCATCTGATAAAACATGGTTCATTTTACACTGAAAAGGCCCCAGCTGTGCAGGAGATGACTTTTCTTGTCTCCTGACTGATAGTTGGGAGTGCTAGCCCCAAACCAGCAGCTAAAATGATGTGCTCCTTAATGTGTTCAGCTGTAACCTGAGAGACTACCACGGATAATCCTTGTCCTTACTTCAAAACATTTGCAGTTAGAGCAGGGGCGGAAAACCAGAGTCACACCTGATACTGGCCAGGACTAGCAGAAGAGTGTTCATGTGGACAGCTCAAAAACTCCCAGGAACAGTCCAGCTTCCAACACACAGGTACCCATTAGCTCCTGAGAAAAAAATCACAGACAGGCAGCCCCAAACCCCACACAAACCCCAAATCTACTCTTGAAGGGCCACCCTTTCCTAATTTCACCACTGATCTGCTCAGCAAAACCAGGTCTCACATCTTGCAGGCCAAAAAAAACACCCAAACCTCTTAAGACAGATCTGTAGCATTTACTTTGTAGGTATAATGGTTTGAGGCTGAGTGCCTTTAAGAATCACTAATTTGAGGGCCTCCAGACACTAGATAGGTCTGGGGGTGGACACCAAAAAACGTAATCTTTTGTTGTTTCATCCCATGATGCCTGCATCCCTACAAAACTGGCTGCAGAGTCTGTTTCTGCCCCTTTTTTGCCCTTCGTCTCTGCTCCTGGGTGGATGTGTGGAGCCTTACCTCAGGTTAGTGCAGGGACATGAGGCCTGGTTCGGCCTTCCTCCAGCTGCCGGTTTGGGCCCCCAGGGTGAGCCAGATTGGTAGCTGCATCCCTGGAGTATGGGGGGGGTGCAAGAGGCATGTATGGGTGGGGGGCACTCAGGCCTGGGATTTTGGCCTGGTTTGAAGATGAGAAGGAATTTTTTCCCTGTGAGGGTGACAGAACACTGGAACAGGCTGCCCAGGGGGGTTGTGGAGTCTCCCTCTCTGGAGACATTCAAAGCCTGCCTGGACACCTTCCTGTGTGATCTGGTACAGGTAGCCCTGCTCTGGCAGGAGGGTTGGACTGGATGAGCTTTCGAGGTCATAGAATCATAGAATGGTAAGGTTGGAAGGGACCTCAAAGATCATCTAGTTCCAACCCCNTCATGGCCTATGGATGTCTTCATATTTTATATGCTTTGTACTGTTTCATGCAGTTATGAAGAGCATTTCCCTTTAAACTTTCTAATTCTATCCAATCCTGATGTGGAGTGGTTTTTTTTTAACTGCTTTGAGAAGGGTTAAAGAGTTTGTCTCACTCCTTAAACAGAGACAGAAGGCTGCAGAGGTCATCTGTGCATGAGGTTTTCACGGGTCTCAAGAGAAGCAGCTAAGTGGAAGTGCAAAGCATCAGTGCTCTTGCACTGACTGGGTCACCACTGGGTCCTCCCCACCATACACTTTTTAGCCTCTCAGTGGTGGGTTGAGAAACACACACACATATTACTGACGTTTACCAGACCAGCTTAGATGGCTTGGAAGTAAGACATAGCTATATTTACAGAAAAGCTAAATTTACAAGCATACATACACAATATATTTACAAGTATTTACGACTATATACAAATTAGAAATAATACAGAAATCCAAATTCTCTCCCTGACAAAGAGATTGCCCAGGAAGGACTCAAAGCCACCCTCTCTCTCTCTCCCTCTTTCCCAGAGAGACAAACAATCAGTAAAGCTGACTTGTTATCTGCTAGTGGAAGATATTAGAGCACAGCAAAGGAGAAGTGAAAGGAGCAAGGGTTCTAAGGCAGAAACAACAGAATTATTTACATTTTTGCATTTTATCCCTTTCAGCAAACCAATGAATGATATAGACTTCATCATTACTTTCTTTCTATAGCCAAAGATCTAATTTCTCTCATTAAAATATTCCAATTAGCCTCAAGCCAGCACACTCTCTATACACAAACCCTTTAAACAGAAGCTTTACAAAAACACTGCCACTGAACAACCACTGCTCTACCAGCACAAAGGTCTTGCTCCATTCAGAAAGAAGGCCTGCAACCTTTTGGGTTGACTTTTTGCAAACTGCATTGAAGACTTGTCAGGTTTTCCCTCAGGATTGCCTATGCTGTTGCTGACACTTTCACAGTAAGCATATGTTCCAAGGTGCTTCTGTTGTTTCACTGAAGCTTGTGCAGAATTGCAAAGATACCAAATATAATTTTAACAAGTGGTCTCTGCACAGTAGGGTTTTCATCCACCGAATAGTGAATTTAAGCCTAAGAATGGCAAAACCCCTGGCAGTTGTTACTTCTACCAGTGGAGTCCCCTTCTCTGGAGACACTCAAAACCTGTCTGGATGCGTTCCTGTGTGATGCTGTGGATGCACTCCAGGTGATCCTGCTCTGGCAGGAGGATTGTTCTGGATGATCTTTCGAGGTCCCTTCTAACCCCTAACATTCTGTGATTCTGTGGTTCAGACACAGGCCACAAGTCTCAATGTGAAAACTACTGCCTTAAAACGTAGGGCACTGTGTTCTCCTCTTAGGTCTCCCAAACAAATCAGCCTCTAAGACACCCTTTACCTGAAGGACAAATGAGTTTCAGATTGCTTTGATGAAGTAAGCTGCAGCTATACCAAAACCTTAAGTTCACTGAAACAAAACTAGTCCTAAACGATGTGGGTTCTGGGAATGTTCCTCAGCAAAGGAGGATGAGGAGACATCAGCCAGGAGGATAGCTGGCCAAACAGTTTGGGATGAGGAACTCGGTACTTTGGAGCAGAGTCAGTACCCAGCCATGTAAAGTGTACAACTTCAAACAATGCTGATTTTAATGGCAGCAGATCTATAACTGCACAACTTGGACTCATGGGAATTGAACTCCCAGAGGCTGCTATGGCCTCTTCCTTACCCCAAAGACAAATGCCAAAAACACTAAAAAAGAGACGATATGGAAGCTGAAAAGAGAGACTGTTTGTCTGAAACATCCCAGCATCAGTTTCAGATCATCAGCATCACAAACCAATCCACAAAGAAGCTTGCTGATAATCACCCCAGCTATCTGCACTAACACACGTGTGATGTGGCACGTCATTTCTGTGCCTGCCAACATTACAAGCTCCAAATGCAACCCTGGCTCTCTTCCCCCAGCATTGAGATACTCTTGTTATGTTTGGCTCCCCCTTTGTCCTCTCTTCACAAAAACAGCACGCTTCCACAATATTGGTCTGGATTATTTACTGTTGTTGAAGCTCAGACAGAAACCACAGGCCGCCTCTCCTCTCACCCAAGCAGGACACACAGAGGTTGCCCAAATGAGAGGGCTTCACCCAAGTGCTCTGGCAGCCCCGCCATGTGTCTCATTGGGGAAGTCTCTGCTCACCGAAACAGTGCCCTTCATCTCACCTGCTCCATTCCCAAGATCTGCTGAAAACCAGTTTATCTGTGATTTCAGAACATTGAATAGACAGCATCTGCTTAAAATTACCCTCATTAAAGCTAATGTGGGAACATGATCAGTGACATTTTCTTTTCTGTGCTTTGCAAGTGGAGTGTCACGTGCAAGGCTTTGGGACTAGCTCTGAGACTCCCTGAAGGGAAGAAAATGAAACCATGAAGGAACCACCAGTTACTCTCCAGCAAGCATTCTCCTTCATGCCAACACGACACACAGTTCAAGAACAGGGCAGATTCAGGAGCTCATTTCCTTTAAATCACACCTGACTACATCTGGCAAATCACCCCACTGAAGGGAAGCTTGATCCCAGATGGCTGCATGTGGCCCCTGCCAACATAGGCAAGACTGCACCCAGCAGTGTTCATTAACCCACTACATGCTCAAAGTTGCCCAGATCAAATAGTTGTCAGTGCCTAGGCTAAACAAATTGTATTCAGCCTGCAATGAATGCAAGCAGTGAGGAGCAGGGAAGTCTGTTTGCTATGCACCTTTGAGGGTTGCCTTTTCTACAGGAGGAAGCTAGAGCAGCTCAGCAGAATGAAGGCTGAGACAGGACATGATGACTCTTTACAAAATAGTGGAGGGAGCCAGATAAGAGGCCAAACCAAACTGAGAGACCTATTTATGCAAACGGTCAGTAATGGTGTGAGAACAAAGAGGATGCTTGGGAATTAATAAAAAAAAAATCTACACTGGAAGTTATTAACCATCAGAAGGAGTTTGAAGCTTCCTATCATGCCAACCCAAAGATCTTGAAGGTTTGGATGTAGAATGCAATATACTTGCACAACGTTAATGTTCTAGGTCTGTTTCAGGTCTATGTTCTACAGTCCCATGGTCTACCCACACTACTTTCAGCCAAAAAAAGAACCAGGTTTTCCCATTAGCCTAAAGTATCCACTAGTCTTGTGGCCACTTTGAGAAGGCATTTCTGCCAGGAGTTATATTGCTACAAAAACAATGCTCTCCCTGTCTGATCTGCTTACCTTGCTGATGTAGAGTACTGGGGGATGCTTGGATGAAAGGCATTAGATAAGTACAAAGCCTAAATACAAAACAGTAAATACATTAATAGTAATACTGGGCATGCTATCTACAAAAATAAATTCCCACTTGACCCAAGGCTAGGAAGCAGAAAGTGATCTGCCAAGGCCCAGATGTATGACACTAGCCCATAAATGCATGATGAAATTAAAAAGAAAATAATGTTTGAAGCAGAGAAGGGAGCTGGAAGTGCTAACGGGAAGCTCACTTCCTAGCAGCGAGCACTGTGCTTTCCTAACTTCATCTGGTAAAGACTCAACAGCCATCAATAAGATACAGCAAGCCTCAGGAACCTAAGATAGTGCCATATAGTTAAAGTGCATCTGGGGAAGCTTCAGAAGACCCAGGCTGGGACCAAAAGAAGTTGTGTCTGAGCTCAGCACTGTGATGTTAATGAAGCCAGATGGTAACTGCATAATAGCAAGAAAGAAGTGCTAAAGACATTGTGCTTAGTCTTAAGCAATCAGTAAATTACAGACTTTCTGACCCAATCAGATACTTTGATAGCAGTCTATCTTGGCCCCAGAAACCTCTCAACTCTTTCTTTGTGCCATTTGTACTTTCAACCTTCCTATCACTTTCCAGCAAGGTGCTGCACAGCTTAATTACATAGTGAGGAAAATACATTTAATTTTATTTCACCTCATACCCAAGAACATTGTAATTCTTGCACAATTACCAAGAGGCTAAACCTGTTCCTTCATCATCTGTCTGTGCCTCTATCAGAAGTATTCAATGGTCTGCATTCAAAGATCCCTCCTTTTTCTAGGCTACATCAGCTGATTTGGGATATCACTTCTGACAGATTTAGTATTAGAAGGATTGGACTGTGGCCAGCCCCTGAAAGACCAAATACAGCTTGGGATAGCAGGCTTGTCTTAAGCAGATTAGATCCCAACCACTGGAAGTAACTTCACAAATCTTTACTTTCATATCCTTCACGGAGACAGCTGGAAATAAGTCTAGAAGAAGCACAAGGAACAATAGTTACAAGAATGTTATAAGTGACTTTATTTCATCTGTGTAATTGTTGTTTCTGAAAGCTAAGGAAGTTAATTCAGAATGTTACTGATTTGATAACCTGTCTTTTTAATAGCAACTCAGCTACTGTATTTTGAAAAACAAGAGCTAACATGGTGGGGGTATTGCCCCTGGCTACAACCTAACTATTATTCTACCAATCAGGAGCAAGACTGGGCTGCAGATCCCTTCACCTTGTTGTGCATGTGGGAGCTCATGAATCCAAGAGCTTGTCTGGGCTAAAGTCACAAAAAGATGAAGCTTCACAAATCAAGGTAGATGTTAGGTAGACTAGATGTTAGGAGGAAGTTCTTTACAGTGAGGGTGGTGAGGCACTGGAACAGGTTGCCCAGGGAGGTTGTGGCTGCTCCGTCCCTGGAGGGGTTCAAGGCCAGGTTGGATGAGACTGGTACTGGATGAGGTAGTACAGGTTACTACCTGTACTAGTGGGAGGTGTCCCTGCCTATGGCAGGGGGTTGGAACTAGGTGATCCTTGAGGTCTCCTTCCAACCTTACCATTCTATGATTCTATAAGGTACCTTTGCTAAGCATGCACAAGAGCCCCATCTTTCCAATAGGTTGGAAAGAGTTAGCCACAACTGCCACACACTGCACATTCCCTATAAAGGATCCATAGGAAACAGTGGGAAGAAAGAGCCTGGGAACTCAGATAAAGTCCCAAAGTGAATGGATGCTTGCTGACGACAGCACTGCAAAGTTGGCTTCAGTGTTTGGCTCCCAGTGAAGCAATGACATAACACTGTGTTTACTATCAGGGAAATCTGAGGGTTGGAAATGGGTCTGTAAAAAACCACTAACACTTTTTTTGACAAGCCAACAGATTAACATCTATTGTCACTGGGGCAAGGCCAAACTCAGCTGGAGAAGGTCCAGTAGTTTGATGTCACCGCGAGGCTCACAAGGACGTCAGCTGAAGAGTGTTCCCATGTCATGTCAGCATTTACTGCAGTGTTTCTGCCTAAACCAAGTTATCAGCCACCATCACATTATGTTTAACCTCTTCTGTCACAACATGCAGTAAAGACAACATGTTGGCCTTTTAGCTCTAAGGGTTTGATCTAGATTTGCTCCAGCTCATGTTAACCAGATGCAGAAGACAGGATCAAGCAGGACAGGATGCTGGCAGATAAAACACATAATCAATCAGGTTTGGACTGTCGGCCCTCTGCTAGCACTAATTAAAGTCTCTACATTTTTACAGACAAAAGCAGTGTGCATCATTTTCTCATTTGACTTCTTAGGATGTTTTCAAATCCCCCATGATCCAAAACATGTGCTCAGCTGCACCCTCATCCTGGTCTGAGACAAAGTTTTTATCATAGCCAGCCAACACCTCTCACACACAGCAAGACAAGAAGTTTCAGCTCCTCTCAACCAAGGCCTCAACGCAAGGACACCTGGACTCCCATTAAGGCTAGTGTCTGGTAGAGCATGATCTCACTCTGTCCATCAGATGAGTTAAAGCCCTGATGGCTTAGCATCACAGCACAATAACAAATCATTTCCTCAACACACAGGGAAAGCTTTGTGTCACCACTCCTCAGGTGTAAAGGTTGAAGTAAATGTAACAGTACTATACTTTCAGTCCTTCTACTGACCCTCAAAACCCAGCAGAAGGCCATGGTGGTCACCCACAAGATGATTTCCAGTCCAGCCCTACCACATCTAAAACATTGTAATTAGGACAGTGGGAAATAACCCCATGCTGTGGGCAAGATTAGAGCCTTTCACAAGGGAAAAAAATTAAAGAATAAAAGAGTATTCTCAGGATCTGGTCATGATTGTGGCATCAGCTCCAAGGAGACTCAAAAATCCTTTGCAAACTTCTGCTCTCCACCCCATTTCTTTGACCATACCCTCTTCTTGCTTAAGGAGAAGTAAAACACATGCGTGCACATACAGACAAAAACCACACATTGAATCCCAAATTTCTACTAAATAGCTGCACACTCCCCCAACAAAAGAGAAGTTATCCAAATCAGCAATCCCAGTGTTCATCCTGGCACACAAGTACAGAGTGTTACAGCTGAAAGGACTGGTAGAAACCCCAACACTGCAACAGCCAAGCAACTGGGACAACGTCTTCAGCAGTGAGGCTAAGGGTGCAAGTAGTAATGTCTTGCTCCTATGCCCACGTTGTATGTCCTCAGATCCTGCTCACTTGGGCCAGAGCCTCAGTTCTTTCAAAAAAGGAGGTTCTCTCCAAGGTGGTGCTGCCTCTCATACACTGTGTCTATAGCAAATTGCCATTGATATACAAAAAGCAAATGGTCCTGGTGGCAAGAGGACAGAGTGAGATATAATGACAGACTGATGGACTTTCCTGTCCAGATCATGACTACTTCAAAAGTTGTTATCCGTGACAAATCCACTTAAACTATTTTTAAACTGAACTATTTAGACTTATCTTTACAAATCAAGGATGTATAAAAGGATGAAATGCAAGCTACTGCTGCCTAGCTCCAGAACAGGCAGAAAGCTGATTCCCCAAAACAGTCCAGAGTTTTGACATACACTGTTACAGTCACAAAGACAGCAGCAAAATATTAAACAGAAAATCTCTTTTTGAACAGTAACAGACAGAAGACTCTTCCATATGCCTCAAGTGAGAATATTTCAGAGGCTAACTACTGTGCTAGATTCTCCCTTAGTAAAGCATCCTCTGTTGAAGCATTAGAGGAAAACTTACCTGGATTAAGGGAAAGAACGAACTTGATAAGGTTGTCCAAGGCTTGTAAAATGCAGAAGATACAGTATTGCTATCCCTTGTCACACACAAAACCAGCATGGATGTTCTAGAATCAGTCCCTTCTCTACTTCAGCCAACAGCTCCAATCCTTTGTTATTTAAGGAAAATAAGCAGCCCTTTTGATACTAAAAAGAGATGCTACCACCAATGCCGGTTTAGGAGTTCTGACAGCATCACCTTATACAGATACATTCATAAAACACAGACACACAGAGCTTCCCTCCTACTCCTGGCTTTCCTCTGTCCTGTCCCAGAAGCCAGCCCCAGAGCCTGTTTTAATCTTACTTAGGAAAAAGCTGAACTCCAGTCTTTCTTCCTGTGGCATGTTTGGGAGATGGGAGGAGGGAGATGCACTTAATCTGCTCTGTGGCTTTCTTCCAGGAAAATACTTCACATATCCTTATTTGTTTGTTTTTAAATTCTAAGTGACTTTAATGCTGGTGAAAGTTGCTGGAGTGACAGCCCTGGGAAACTGCAGGCCTCCCACTTATGCACTACCAGGGGCTGTGCCAGCTGCCCTGTTGAAGACTAGGAGCTCAGCTGCCTCTTGTAGCATCTGTCCCATGAATAACCGTCCCTCAGGCTGCTTGCGATGCGGCAGGTGTCAGAGAGTGCAAAATGCTCAGGCGAAGGAAAGATACTGAGCTGAGAGCACAGGCTCCACCTCAAATAGCTCCACCGACCCTGGGCTCCAAAATGGGAAGGAATGCCCCAGAGGAACAGGCTCGCAGCTGACAAGCATGATTGGCATCCTAAATGTACATTTCCTCAGAGGGTGATGTAGCTTTTAAATCATCCTATTCATTACTGTGTCTGCTGATTGCTATTAGGGTGGCAATGGTCTAACTCCCATTTCCAGATGACAACATGCCTGTGCCGCTCTGTAACTGCTGCTCCCAGGGCTGGACCTGATGGTAGAAGAATATGACCCAAACTCAGGGGCTCCAAAGACTATGCTAGCAGTAAGCACTGAGCTAACACACTCATCTTTACACTTTATAAAAGGTGGGTAAATCCTGTTGGCTTTGCAGCAGAGTACACTGAGATCCAGAGAAGTTAAACAAATAATCCAAGACTACAACACGAGTAAAGGGGACACGTGAGCTCTTCTATGACACTACGCAGTGTCTTGTGTGTATCACACAGGACAGTAGTTCAACTCTTTAGGGATGATTTATGAACTTTATACATTAAAGTTTGCACCTACAGGCATGTCCCAGACAGTGGAGAACCACGCTGCCAGTATTTCAGGGACAGCTATGGAAGACTTCCATAAAGAAGACAGAATGGCAGTGTGAAGCTCCTGTCTAAACGCAGCTATGCTTAGTAGAGATTTGGCATGTTTCTTCCTATGAGCACAGACAGGAGTGTTTTCCTTGCAAACAAATTTACATCAAGCCTATAAAATCATGCTGCTGACTGCTGAGAGCATAGGAGCCCAGTGCATCACTGCATTCAGCTAGTGTGGCTTACAGGAAAAATAAAACACACCCCATTGGTCCGAGAAACAGTGCCAGCAAAGTACCAAAGCATAACTACTGCTAGTTAGGTTTCAAACACAGTAGGTAAGGGACCACACACATAGTTATGGACACTTAAAAACCTATGCATCTATGAATATATTATTCCATCCAAGTCAACCATCACGAACTACAGAAGTTGCTTTATAATAAGTGTTATGACACAACATCACAGCCTTATGGTAAAGCCATGCTACACCCAGATCCTGTGCTAGCATAGTCAGTGACTATTAAGACCACTTAAATATACACTGCAGCATACTATGCAATATCTGAAGTTCTGATCAAGACTCAAAAAGAGAATGCTTCCCATTGCAAAGACTTGTTTAGTTATCTACATAGAATCATAGAATCACCTGGGTTGGAAGGAACATCTCAGGGTCATCTAGTCCAACCTCCTGCAATAAGCAGGGACGTCCTCAACTAGACCAGGTCGTCCAGAGCCCTGTCAAGCCTCACCTTGACTATCTCCAGGGATGGGGCCTCAACCACCTCTCTGGGCCAGTGCTCAACCACCTTCATTGTAAAGGAACCTTTTCCCAACATCCAGTCTAAATCTACTCTTCTCTAATTTAAACCATTGCCCCTCATCCTATCACTGCAGAGCCTCAAAAACAGTTCCCCTCCAGCCTTCTTGCAAGCCCTTTCATTAAGCTCCTCTTCCAAAAGCTGGAATAAGGAATAGCTTTGCCAACATCAATAGGTCAGAAAGATCACCCTAAGCATGAGAACACCAGTTATAACCAACACATTCAAGCACTTACAGGTATTAAAACAAATAGCAGATCTCTCTACTTTCACCCCAGGGCAATTTAAAATGTTATTGCACTTTATCCCCCTTTATGCCTGTTCTTTGCAATGATGTCTAAATGATCACCATATAGTAGCTTGGGTTACCAATATGTTGAGATGATCACTTGCTCAGTTAGTGGATGTTGTAGTCTCACTGTTCCCACCTGTCTGTATCTGTGTCTCACCACTTGTCTTAGCAGCTCAGCATGGAGATCACCTTTCAGGTCTGTCTGGACATGCTTTAGTGAGAAAGTATCCTTGTTTTGTACAAAGAGGCTCTTCATGCATTCCAAAAAGCTCCATATTTACAAATACACATGAGTACATTGTATTACTGATATTTAGTGATTTTGAGTCTGAAAGACTGATTAGATTACTATTATATCTTCACCCAGAAGCTGATGCAAAGAGTGTGTGACATAAAGTGGGAAGGTTCTAACTAGGCTCCAAGATGTTCCACTTCAAAAACCTTTCAGGTGAAGAAATCCATCTGGTTTCCTTCTGCCCTCCACCCCTCCCCAAACACGATGATGTTCCTGCCTAGCAAAGGATAATAGAGATCCTGAAGACTATATTTTTGGTTTTGAGAGTAAATACAAAGGGAGATGGACTACATTAAAACACATACTAATTACAAACTTCTCAGTAAAACTTGCAATAAAGCCTCTCTCCAGAGGTGTGAGCCAAGGACCAGGGAAGTTACTAGGAGGTTTTTTTTTTTACTGTATTTGTTTCTGACACTACCTGATTAAACAGCAGACACCACCAATCTTGAACAGCATGCTATTGTGTAGCTCTCTGCCTTCTTCATGCAATATTTACATAGCATGCTCCAGAGGAGGAAGTGTCAGCTGTAGCTACAAGAAAGCTTTCAGCTTCACAATGCCAAACAACACACTGTGCTGTCAGCCCCCCTCTAACGATCCTGCTCTGCTCTGTGGTTGCTGGTTACTGAGCAGTTCCCTTTGCACCTTTGCACGAGCAGACATGGATTGAGGATATGGCATGTAAAAGGAAGGCTATAAAAAAAAAAAAAAAAAGAAAAAGAAAATCATCTCACATTAGAAGACCCAGCTGTTTCCTCCCAAATGACTAAATTAGAGAGCTTGTACGTCACCTCCTGCCTCAGGTAGTTACATTGAATCCCTCTTCCTGTTTAATCCATATAAAAGGGGAAACGAGTTTTGAAAAAGACAATGACAAAATAAGAGAGTAGTATTTTTTCAGGCTGCGTACATTCATCAGATACTTTGCAAGACTGCTTTGGAAGCCTAAGAAAGAATAAAAAATGCTGCCACACGCTTCATAGAATCACAGACTGCTAACTGTTGGAAGGGACCTCCAGAGATCATTAAGTACTGCAAAGCAGGACCACTTTTAGGGCAGGTCACACAGGAATGTGTCTAGATGGGTGGCCTTGGGCCAACTACTTAAGCTTTGTTAGCTTCGTCTTTCCAGTGAGGTTACCAGCATATATGCTACCTTGCTGGGATGGGAGGAGAGCAATAGCTTCACACTGCCCATCTCTCTAAGGGCTGGGTGCATGGGAATGAACGGATGGGCTGCTCTGGGATAGAGGAAGTCTGGGATACATTTCCTATATCATCACTTGCTTCCTTAGGATGTCTGTTCATCTGTTGTGTCATCAGTAAGTTTGCAGATGACGCCAAGTTGGGTGGCAGCGCTGATCTGCAGGAGGGTAGGGAGGCTCTCCAGAGGGACTTGGATAGATTGGATTGATGGGCCAACATCAATGGTATGAGCTTCAATACGGCCAAATGCCAGGTCCTGCACTTAACCCACAACAACCCCAAGCAATGTTACAGGCTTGGGGAAGTGTGGCTGGAAAGCTGTCTGGCAGAAAGGGACCTGGGGTTGTAATAGACAACTCAATATGAGCAAGCAGTGTGCCCAGGTAGCAAAGAAAGCCATTGGCATCCTGGCTTGTGTTAGAAATGCTGTGTCCAGCAGGAGCAGGGAGGTGATTGTCCCCTGGTACTTGGCTCTGGTGAGGCCACACTTCGAGTATTGTGTTCAGTTTTGGGTATCACATTACAAGAGGGATGTGGAGGTGCTGCAGCAAGTGCAGAGGAGGGCAATGAAGCTGGGGAAGGGCCTGGAGGATAAATTTTATGAAGAGCGATTGAGGGAGCTGAGGCTGTTTCGTCTGAAAAAGAAGAGACTGAGGGGAGACCTCATTGCTGTCTACAGCTACCTGAAAGGAGGTTGTGGAGAGGCTGCTGCTGGTCTCTTCTTACAGGTAAATAGTGATAGAACAAGAGGGAATGGCCTCAAGCTGTGACTGGATAGGTTCAGACTGGACATTAGGAAACATTTTTTTAGAGCAAGAGTGGTCAGACATTCGAATGGGCTGCCCAGGGAGGTGGTTGAGTCACCAACCCTGGGTGTGTTTAGAAGTCGTTTGGATGTGGTGCTTGGGGATATGGGTTAAGGGTGAGCTTTGTAGAGTAGGGATATCAGTTGGACTTGGTGATCCTGAGGGTCTTTTCCAACTAGAACATTTCTGTGAGTCTGTGATCTCTCTCTCTCCAGTCACCCCTTATGGGAAAAAAGCATGATTTGATCTCTCCATCTCTCTCCCTTTTAGCTCAAAGCAGTGAGATTGGCATAATTTTGACCACAACCCATTAAGCAGTATTGCACAAATGGGCTCTCAGCACTCACACACACATACACATATCCCATTCAGGGCTCTTAGGAAGCCAGAGATCACCTGCAGTTTGCAGCAGCTGAAAGCATTTGTGCTATTTCTTAGGGCAGCATCTCCCTGGTAACCAAGTCCCAGTGAAAGTCAGCAGTGGCCTCTTCGTGTTGCTTTTTAAAATGGAACTTGGAGACTTTTGGAGCTGTTGCCCCCCAGCTTGTGGGCTTGCTAAAAGCTTTTCTCTGAGCTTGCTTTTGGCTGCCCTCCACCAGTATAGGCAGCCTGCCGCAATGTAAAGCCTCCTGCATTATTTCATTCTGCTCTGACCACAGCAAATCAGGACAACTACCTTGTCTCTCTAGTGGTTTTTAATCTATTCCTAAAGCCAGGGACAGCCACATGCTTTGCAGACTGTTGGATTTAGATAGCCCTGTCTCTTGGCTGAATGCTACAAATTCATCACTAGAAGAAAGGACTGTGAGCACTCCTTAATCTGCTGGGCTGCCTGTTGAAGAAGCCTAGAGTTACAGAGAAAATAACTGCAAGATAGCCCATGAAGAAAAGCAGAAGTCCAAAACATCTAAGCTACTTTGCAAGACTCAAAAGGACTGTACCTGTTTTGAGCACTTCCCAAGGAGGGCTAAGAGGATGCTGAGGAAGTGAAAACAAAGTAAGTTTTTCAAGGCAGTGTACGGGAGAAACTCGTACATTACATTGGCCTCATAAAACAGTAGTGCTCAAAAAAAGTTTTTTAAAAAAATCAGACCAACAGGACACATAAACTAAAATCTCTGCTGTGAGGGTGGAATTTCACTTCAACAAGCGACATTTCCATTAAGAACTGTTTGCAGTGATAAGGAAGAGAGAAATCCTCTCAGCACTAGTGGGTGCAGTCGGCTTTGGACTAGCAAGGTTTGGTCATCTCCCTCCTGCTATTCAGGCTCCTCTGGCCATTTGGGAGCAGGGGCAAAGAGCTGATCCAACCTGCAAGAACTGTCTATCCACAGCTTCCAGATATTTCAAAAATATCGACTTATTTTCTTCCTGACATGTTTCATCAGATATTCAAAACCAATGAAAATTTTGTGGTCTGCAAGATTTGCATCTAAAACAGGCAGATTGATGGAAATTGTCCTTAAAGACATACATCAACTCCAGCAAGGGTGAGGCTCTACATACAGATATGTACATACATACATCCACCAGTCCTGGCTCACCCGAGAGGTCCCAGATGACTGGAAACTGGCCAGTGTGATCCCCATCCACAAGAAGGGTCGGATGGAGGAACCTGGGAACTACAGGCCTGTCAGCCTGACCTCAGTGCCAGGGAAAGTGATGGAGCAGATTATCTTAGGGGCAATAACTGCGCACCTGAGGGATGGCCAAGGGCTCAGGCCCAGCCAACATGGATTTAGGAAGGGCAGATCCTGCCTCTCCAACCTGATCTCCTTCTATGATCAGGTGA